>CM076252.1:15445156-15582523 GCA_038380765.1 Odontothrips loti
GGGGAGCCTCTGGATGATGGCTGAGGGTGGGAGGCTGAAAGGTGGGAAGGGGGGAAGGGGGCAGGCCAGAGTAGGGGGGAGGGGGTGACGGCCGCTGCTGTACCCAGCGGTGCCTGTAAACCAAGGAGGAATCAGGGCGACGCTGCAAAGCCGGGCTCTGTTACGAATCGGGGGGCCGATGATCCGAAGGCGGCGCGGGGGCGGCGCGGGGGCGGCGGCGGCTCAAGAAGTTATCTTTGGTAGATAACAAGGAAACTTGCCCCCCGAGGGGCAGGAGGGAGGTGGCGGGGGAGGAGAAGTGGCACGCTGCTGCCCTTTCTGCCTCCTTCTCGTCTCCCTCAATCAGCGCTTCATAATCGGTTTGCGGAAGAATGCCTCTTCCGCATGGGTGGTCGGCGGGCAGATCAGCTCTGACCGGGGTGGGGCCCATTAACTGCCCCCACGATACTCTGCTTAATATGTGTGGCAAATCTGAGGATAAAGTAGTGGTGCCGAGGTGGTCAACGCCTTGGAGAGGCCGACGAGACCGTCGTGGAAGCCGGCCGGAAGAGACGAAAAAGGGACAAAATGTGGACAGTTTCGTTTCTTTTTCCTCTCCCCTCTTTCGCGTTCACGACGCTCCCTCGCTCTCCCTTCCCTCCTTCCCTTTAGTGAGTGAGATTGTATCGCTCGCGAAAAGCCTGAAACGATCGACCCGAAAATCCTCTACCCGAGGAACAATACACGGTCCTTCATGATAGTGGGGCGTTGGAGGGGACCGATAAACCAGGCGGGGCGGGGCTGGGGACGCCCACCCTCCCTCACCAACTCCTCTGCCGAATACATTCACAATAAAGAATTCGAATGGAATTAGTGAGTAAGTGTTGACGAGAGATCTGGGGCTCGGATCCCGCTTTGCTGCCGCGGAATAAACCCGAAGATCCCATGAGGTAGCACGTCTGGATTACCTCGTTCCTTCGACCGCGCGAATATCGACGGCGAGCGCCCGCGAGAGCCGGGGTAGGCCAGCCCGCACGACATGCGTGCGTGGAGAAGTCATGGCGGCCTACCCAGCAGGCGCTATCCCCGATTATTCCACAATTTTCCGTCATCGTTCGCAGTGTGCGGTGGACTCCTCTCTGGAACACACGGACCCGGGATCGAATGCCGATGTCTCCTCGTGCAATTTCCTCTGTCGGCTTGTGTTTGCCGGCCCGCGGCGGCAGCCACACCGGTCACCCGAGTGGCCGCCACTTGCCTGGGCCGTGCCCGCGGGGAGAGCAGAGAAGGGCTTTAGTCCGGTAGTTGGCCACGGACATGACACGACACACGCACCCCTCGGCAGCAGCGGCGTGGGCCGTAGGCACTTTGATCGGGGCTGACGCGGCGTGTGGGGGAGGGGATGCCCCCTTGTATCCCCCCGACCTAATGGAAAGGGCTTTGCCGCACGTCTGACGACAACTCGGTGACGCCCTTCCCATTCATTAACGGGGCGTAAGGGCTCGGCAGCTCTGAGGAGCCCAGAAGCCCCCTCCGGTATGGCCTCCGGTCACTGCCTCCTCCTCCTCCTCCTCCTCCTCCTCCTCCTCCTCCTCCTCCTCCTCCTCCTCCTCCTCCTCCTCCTCCTCCTCCTCCTCCTCTCCTCCTTCTCCTCCTTCTCCCCCTCCTCCTCCTCCTCGTGCTGCCGCCACTACTGCCGCCCTCGATAAAGAGTACCTGCTGTTTGCACATCCGTGGGCGGCGGTAGGGACTCAAGTCCTGCGAGCCCAGCAGCAGTCCCCGCGCACCCTGCCCATGATGGTCATGATTGTCAGCCTCTTCCTCCGTCGCCCCCTCCGGAGGCAGAGCAGGCAGAGGAGGGGCCGGAGGATTGCACTAATTTCCCCGGAGGCGGGGCGCTGGGACCTCGTAGACGGTTAGGCCAAGGCGCTCACACACGTACGCAGAGCAGGGCAGAGCAGTGCCGGGGGGCGGCCGTAAGTAGCATGACGCGTGCTCCGAGGTGCCCCCGACACAGGCCCTGGGGAAGGGGAGTTTCTCTCGGAATTAATGGAATTAGTACGTCATGACGCGAAGGCCGCGCCTGGCAAGCAGTCTGAACATGTGGGACACAACAAGCGGACGGAACACTCGTCGAAATGCGTCACGTAATTTGTGCCCCCCCCCCCCCCCGCGCACACGGACGCACGTATGCAAACGCGGGCTGCCGCCCCGCTGTGTGTGCCGAGGGGGCGCCGGACATAGAGTGCCGGGGGCGGGCGGCTGACGGCTGCCAGCCAAACCAGCCGCAGTCAGTGGCGGATTTGAGGGAGGGGGGGGGGGGGGGGGGGGGGGGAGGCAACCTCCCACTCCCACCCCCCTGGGCGTGACGGAAATGCAGGCAACCGACGTAACCTTTCCGCCAGTAAGTAGGCAAAAAGAGGGACATTTCCGCCCCTTACCACCCCTACCCCCTGAAGCCACACTGGCCGCAGTGCTGTTTGTGTTGCTGTTGCGGCCAAGGGCGGGCGAGGCGAGGACGGGGCTTCAGAGGGTGCGGACCACGGACGACGAGGGTCTGCAAGGCGAGGCGGCCGTCTGGGACAGGGCGGGGGCGGCCTAAGGCGGCCTCCAGGCGGCCCGCTTCCCCTGCTTTGCATGTGGGGTTTGCTCGACCATAACAAGCTCACCTTTGGTATATTCTTCCGGTCTTGAGTTGGCAGGTGCGGCATTTAGGTGGAGCGTTGCATGACGACGCTCGGGAACGGCTTGCTGAGGGCACACCAGTCCCGAGGTCTTGCAATTCTTTTTTGCAATGACGTGTTCATGCAATTTTTTTGCAATGACAAGTTCTTGCAATTTTCTTACAATGACATGTTCTTACATTTCATTTATTTTTTTTTTGCAATGACTAATCATTGCACAATATTGCAATGATACACTATTGCCATTTTGAACTCCGTGGAGAGAAGCAGACCGGCTGACGATCTTCTGTTGTGTTGCAGTGCCGCCCCCGTGGTGCAGGCCCTGCAGGCCGTGCCCGTGGCCGGGCCCAGGCCGCCGCCGCCGCTGCTGCGCTCCCGGACGCTGCCGGCCATCGTGGTGCCGGGCATCAGCATCCTGCAGGCCCAGATCGACCTGCGCTACGAAGGTGAGTAAGGCGCCCTGCAGGGCCAGGCCCGGAGCCCGGGGGATCCCCTCTGCGCGGCAGTCCTCACGGAACTTTACTCAAACTAGATAGCGGAGCGATAATGAAGCGGAAAATCTCTGTAGTATGGCTGGGCTCCGCTGGGCTGCCCGGCCCCGGCCGGCTCAGCCTGAGCCCCGAGCCGCCGCGTCCCTCTCTTCCAGATTAACCGAAACAGAAGGCAAACTGTTGTGCTCCGCGGTTTGTTTGCCCTCTGCCGCTCTCCACCCTGACCTCTTGGCATGACGGACGGGGCGGGCTGGGACGGAGCGGGACGTGCTGACGGCAGACAATCGATATATTCCATCAAGATTCGCAATCCCATCCGGCTAGCAGACGGCCGACCGATGGGGCACCGCACCATAGGCAGGCAGGGGGGTTAGTATTGCTCTCTCTCTCTCTCTCTCTCTCTCTCTCTCTCTCTCTCTCTCTCTCTCTCTCTCACTCTCTCTCTCTCTCTCTCTCTCTCTCTCTCTCTCTCTCTCTCTCTCTCTCTCTCTCTCTCTCTCTCTCTCTCTCTCTCTCTCTCTCTCTCTCTCTCTCTCTCTCTCACACACACTCTCTCTCTCTCTCTCTCTCTCTCTCTCTCTCTCTCTCTCTCTCTCTCTCTCTCTCTCTCTCTCTCTTTCTCACTCTCTCTCTCTCTCTCTCTCTCTCTCTCTCTCTCTCTCTCTCTCTCTCTCTCTCACACACACTCTCTCTTTCTCACTCTCTCTCTCTCTCTCTCTCTCTCTCTCTCTCTCTCTCTCTCTCTCTTTCTCACTCTCTCTCTCTCTCTCTCTCTCTCTCTCTCTCTCTCTCTCTCTCTCTCTCTCTCTCTCTCTCTCTCTCTCTCTCTCTCTCTCTGCTTTCAACAAAGGCAGGGAGGGGCCCAGGCCAGCCTAACGAGTCGGATTACAGCCACGATGCGCGCCTATTTCCCTTCCCCCTCTCTATCTCCCTCTACCCCTCTCTCCCTCCTCCTCTCTCTTTCTCTCTCGCTCGCTCTCGCTAACCACCTCGCTCGTCTGTCGTCTCGGAAGGCTCACTCACACGAACGACTTTGATGTCTCAACAGTAATTGAATGCGAATCACAGTCGTTGGGAGTCTGGAGGTGGGGGTGGGTGGAAGGGTAGGGGTGTGAGCCGGAGGATTTGAGGGGAAGAGGGGGAGGGATGGGAACGTAGTCCTTCCTGCGCACACTAAATGCCAACGTACGCCGTAAGATGCAGGATAAGCCTTTGATCTTTGCGGACTTGCGGGTGCCCGTTTAGCACAACATTCGTCAGTCCTTTCACGTTTGTCCGCTGATGCAGCTCGTCGGCGGAAAGCGCTCTCTCTTTCACTGCCCGAAGCGAGAAACTAGGTTACCATCGTGAGGGCTGGACTAGGCGGGACGCGCAAAGGGAAAACTGTTTCAAAAAGCTGCTCCGTCCTCCGTCCTCCCCTCTCCGTTACCAACACGTCGGCATTGTTTATTCCATAACTTCGTGAAGTTGACGGGGCTTGCTCTTTGGAACCGGGGACGCCAGAGAGAGCTCAACTTTCTGCTCCCGGTGGGAAATAATTTATGATTCTTTCCAGCGGTGGCGAGCGGCGGCATGGAGAGGCGACACGGGGGCGGGATGGACTCAGGTGACGGGACAGGCGACATCTTGTTTCCCGTCCGGTCGGCATTTTCTTCGGATTGCAGCGGTCGGCGCTCGCCGTGTCCGTCACTTCCTGTCTCGTCTCCTCCTGGCTTCGCTTACTCTCTCTCTCTCCCCTACACCCCACCTCTCTCTCTCTCTCTCTCTCTCTCTCTCTCTCTCTCTCTCTCTCTCTCTCTCTCTCTCTCTCTCTCTCTCTCTCTCTCTCTCTCTCTCTCTCTGTCTTTCCTCCTTTATGCCAAAATTTGGTCTAGGTGAAGCGACGCCTTGTGACATTTATTTCGACTTCTCCTGCAAGGCGCCGTCGTGGAGCTGCCGCTTTGTTCCGGCGCAGCACAGCGCGACGTGGTGACGAGCGCAATATCGCCACTTTCCCTCCTGCCACCATCGTCAGCAGCGGCAGCTGCTACCCCTCCCCCTTCTCTCTCTCTCTCTCTCTCTCTCTCTCTCTCTCTCTCTCTCTCTCTCTCTCTCTCTCTCTCTCTCTCTCTCTCTCTCTCTCTCTCTCTCTCTCTCTCTCTCTCTCTCTCTCTCTCTCTCTCTCTCTCTCTCTCTGTCTCTCTTTTCCTTTTCCCTTTTGGTCCCTCTCGGACCTAGTTGGTGCGCTGGGCACCCCCAACAAATTGACCAGCGGCCCCCAAACCTCCCTAATTGCGAGTCCGACCGACCCCCTTACGAATTGGCCCGCACGGTTTTGCTGACACCGCTGTGCCGCGGAGGGAACGCGCCAAGAAATAACATTTGGCCGCGTTGGCGCGGGGCTTCGCGGATTAGCAGAGTCGGACGAGCTGGCTCATCTCGGAGAGCGTTGCCGTGGCCGCCCGGCGCCCGTGCCCAGTGGGCCCCTTGGGGGGTGCGGCGGGCGCGGGGCGCGCAGATCGGGGTGCCCAAGGCGCTGGCCGAGGACAACACCCACGACCACGTGAAGGATCGCCGCGCCCCCTCAGGACTTCACTGCGAGGACAATGGGCGCTCACACGCCCCGTGACCTTTGACCTGTTCCGGGAAGCTGCCGTCTATATTGCACCCCCCGGCTGCCCCCGGCCAGGGGCCTGCGGGATGGGGTGGGGTCGCTGCTATCCGTTCTGCTGTACACGGATCACTGACTTCAATCACGGCTGCCTTTCTGATTTTATTTCACTATTCCTAACCAGAAATTGACTTTCGCAAAAGTACCAGTCTTCTGATTATCATATTTTTTCTTCAAGTTTTGTGTGTCAGATTTTTTTTTGTATTTGTCCTATTATTTGCCATTAGTTCACCGATTTCCACCCTCGCTGCAGCCGTCCCTCAACGCTCGTTGCGCCCCCACCTGCACCCCACCCCCAGCCCCCTCCCCTCCTACCCTGCTTCGCAAGTGACGCCTGGCCAGCAGTGTTAATATCCCGGTCTCGCTTCACCCCCTTGCCGCGCCGGGGCCGGCCCGGGCTGCGGGCATGGGCTGGCGCTGACCGGACCAAGACTTGGGGATCAATTAAGGCAGTGGGCGGTCAATACGAAGGGTCGCCACCAGTTCATGCACCCACCCAAAAAAACAAGGGTAAATAATCATCGAAGCGTAGGCGTCTGCTCTGTTTCTGTTTGATGTTGTTTCACAAAAATTTGTGACGATGGCCCCAACTTTGTGATGCCCTTGTCACAAAAAAACAAGACAGGCAAGGAGAACGCTTTAGCGTTCTAGGACTGACTCGTTCTTTGAGTTTTGAAGGAAAATACGATGTTTTTCGAGATTTTCATAATTTAATGTTTTTGTTTCTCATATTTACGAACAATTTCTGTACAATCAGTATTCAGATTTTCAGATTTTTAAAAAATTCTGTGTTTTTCTCGCGTCTTAACTAGACTTAGCCACTATCTATTACTCCGAGCGCTGCAGAGTACGCGAAAAGTGATTGTTGACTGCGGGCGACGGCTGATCCCAAGACAAACTCCTACCGATCTGCGGTATACGAGTTTTTTTTTTTTTTTTTTTTTTTCAGAAATCTAATATGTTATTTTCGAAACTAGATCAACGCCCAACCAAATCGCCCCCAAAACAGAATCCCTCCGTTACGCAGTTTTCGAGATGAATCGGGGTCTTAACTGACAGGGCGAGCGCAACACTCGTTCTGTTTTTGCTTCTACGTCATAGTCGTAGTAGAGGAAGCAAAGAACGAGTAAAAACTAAAATCTGATTAACATTGCAAAACTTAAGAATTGATTGCAAACTCAAAGCCTGTGTGGTGCAGGACGGCCGGTCGCGTGCAGCCTAACCAGGCCTCCCCTCCACGCGCCGATCCTGCACGGCCGCGGCCCGTCCCAGCCGGAGCCCGGAGCCCGGAGCCCGGAGCCCGGAGCAGACCAGCGGCTCCAGACGTCGTGGCGGTCTTATTCCATCCTCTTGTCTGCCTCTTTTCGCCCGCTTTCTCGGAATCACTTTTAGGAGGGGAGCTCGGGTCGGGCAGGCAGTGAAGGGTCTGGAAGGAGTCAGTGTCGGGGGTCAGGGTGTTGTTTGTGTGTGGGGGGGGGGGGGGGGGCAGGGTCGGCCGTCCCCCTCCCGGGCCCTCCGAGCCCTCGGCGCCAAAGACACTGGCGGCTTTACTTCCATTACCGGAGAGAGCTCCGACTCTTTCCCGGGGTGATCAAACTTGGGCGAGAATCGAAGGCCCGGCTGGCTCCTGCTCGGCTGCGTCTGCCGTCGGGGAGATAACGCCCTGAATATTTGGGGGGGGGGGCTCTTCTTGGGGGGACTTTTGTGCCCTCCAAATCGGTCCTTTTTGTCGGCAGAGGCGGGACAGCCGAAAACTGGCGCCGATAAATCGTGGGTGGTCGGAGAAAAATATCAAGGTGACGGATTTTAATCTAAAAAAAACTCTAAAAGATAAAAAAATATTTCCATTGGCAATTGGTTGGAAGCGGGGATGGGACTCCGGGATTCCTAGACCCCGGAACCCCGTCACGAAACAAAAAAGGAGTTCACTAATTTAACAACCGCTATTTCAGTGAATTTTTCACTAATCCGGTAAACACCCCTGCACCCGCTCAAAACCCTTTCGATACTCCAGAAAATGGTTTATCTAACTCATCAAGCCGACATCAGACCGGTTTTTGGATAGCGAAACAATTTGTTGGACTGAGCAACACATCCGCAGACATTCAGCGAACAGATTCCTTTTTCGTGCGGACCTCGGCGTGGTGGGGGATGGTAGCAGGGTCCAAGTCGTCGTAGGTCAGGGCCCGATGGACATATCGCGATCGGAGCAAAATGGGTCCCCCCTTGAATCCCCCTGGGACGGTATCTCTGTTATTTCTGCGGGCCCCGCCGGCGCGCTCTGCCAAGCAGGGCTTCGGGTTTCGCTTTTTAATATCTCCCTCCTATCTGCGGTATGGTGCTTGGAGGGTCTCTGTCCGAAGGGATGGGAGAGAGGAGGATGGGGTGGGAGGGGGTGGGAGGGGGAGGGAGGGGTAGGGCAGTCACTACTTCACCAGAGTGTTCCCAGCGCCGCCGTCCCACAGATCTCGGAGGACGCAGTATTGCGGGGGTGGTCGTGGTCGCGCCCCACCAGATTCGCATAAACGACGGGGATCATTTAGTTTATTAAAGATAGAGAGAGGGAGAAAGAAAGAAATCGTGCGCCTTCTGTGAGTTGTAGAGACGGCAGGTATCGGGCGCTGCCCCTGGAAAATAACGTGAGACAGTGTGTATTAAGTTGCAAAATGTGTTTTTCGAAAAGAAATTTGGGGCGATGATAGCTTTCATTTTTTTTTGGCAACAATAGTTGTACATCACTATTTTTATTTGTCCCAAAATCAGAAAAAAAAACAAATGAAAAATAAAACAAACCAATTTTTGTCGTGTACCGCCGCACACAAGGCCTGCACCGACAGCCGGGGCAACTCCGCGGCCAACTCCACCTCCCCGGCGGTCCCTGGATGGGGGCGCGGAGACAAATGTGTGTCGTGCGCCGACAACAAGTCGACCTTAACTTTGCTTGATTGTGCGGGGTGGGATCGGGGGGGGGGGGGGTGCAGGGCAAAGTTTCACTCGCACTGACAGTTTTGAGGCGGGCCCGCCGCCGCCGTGGACTCAGCGCACTCTATTAGGCCTTCGGTGTCGTATGCTGCCACGGCCGCTGCCTCTCGTACGCCTCTCCCTCTCTCTCTCTCTCTCTCTCTCTCTCTCTCTCTCTCTCTCTCTCTCTCTCTCTCTCTCTCTCTCTCTCTCTCTCTCTCTCTCACTCTCTCCCTCTCTTTATCTCGCTCTCTATCTCTCCCTCTCTGTGTCTCTTCCTTTTCTCCGAAACTCCTTCCGGCGCGTGCGATCACTTTCACATGTAGGAGTACAGTACTACTTGGAAAGTGTGACGATGTCGGAAGGTGCAGGGAGGGAGGAGGGGGGAGAGGTGGGAAAGTTGGCGTCGCATGTAACCATGGAGACGCAAATGACGTCACGCGTGGCTGCTGGACAGTATGAAGGCTGCAGCATACTATGTGTTGGGTGGGAAGGTAGATTTACTCATGCTATCCTCTATCTATCCTGGAGAAAAGAAGATTAGTGTTCGCATCTATTAAAGAATTTACTGATTGTGAAATTAAGTCTAACTTAGACTTTATCAGTTCTGTATCTTTGTATTTTGTCTAACTGGGTAACTGTACTGCAGTTCAATTTCAAAATTAAAAAAAAAAAACAATTTCAAATCCCCCCTCCTCTTTCCCTTATCTCTCTCTGTCTCTGTCTCTCTCTCTCTCTCTCTCTCTCTCTCCCTCTCGGATCAGGTTGCTGCCCGGCACTTTTCCTGGTGCAGCCACACCGCGTGTTGAGCAACGCAGAAGTCCACGGCAGCGCGCTGCTTGGCTTGGGAACGGCCATCGTCGGTAGCATTTGCGTCACGCGTTGGTCGGGGCTCATAAAGAGAGAGAGAGAGAGAGAGAGAGAGAGAGAGAGAGAGAGAGAGAGAGAGAGAGAGAGAGAGAGAGAGAGAGAGAGAGAGAGCGAAAGACCGTCTGGCGAGAGGTGCATGACCTGCGTGCCTTCTCTCTCACACACGCACTCTTCCTCAGTCTCTCTATACGCCTCATCGCATTTTGCATAATCGCCCCTCTTCTCTCGGGATCACCCCCTTTTCTTTTGTTTTCCGCCTTCTAAAGCAAGTAGTTAGTCCGTTCGCATAAGCGTTCGCAGTGATGGGGCCTTTCGCTTCGTTTCCCCTGCTTTCGCCGCCGCCTTTTGAAACACGTAGGAGCGCTCTGCCGATCCGCCTGCGCGCTCCGTAGCGCCTGTGTATCGGGGGATAGGCCGGCCCGCCACGCTCGGCTGCTCGGCGGGACTGCCTACCCCGCCAGGCTGGCTGTGGCGTGAGGCAGATCAGGGAGCCTGGCGCCGCGCCGAGCCGAGCCGAGCAGAGCAGAGCCGAGCCGAGCCGAGCCGAGCCGCGCCGAGCCGCGGTGTAAGAGCCGACAACTTTCGCTCGGCGGGCTGACAGGCCGGGGAGGCGCCCTTCGGGCTCCCCGAGGCCCACTGCGGGGCCGCATTGGGGCCAGTGGCCGTCCGCGCGCTGCAGGAGCCAAACAAACGCCGCACCCTGCCCCGGCGGCCCCCCGGCGGCCCCCGGCGGCCCCCGGCGCCCCCGGCGGCCTCGGCGGCTCCGGCGGGTTGTTGTTGGCGGTGGACGGGGGGCGCTGACCTTGGGGCCGGCGGAGTCTCATTGAGTTGAAAACAACACGACGGCGCGCCGGGGCGTCGTGCCCTTGGCGGCGGTCGCATCCATAAACTACGTAGCGCCATCGGCGTCTTCATGGGGGCATGCCGGGGGTGCGGCGCCCCGCCGACGACGCCGGCGTTCTCTGTTACGTGGAGGTCCCCGGCAGCTTGCGGGTGGATCATCGGAGACCCAGTGGAGAGGGCGGGGCTCCACCCCGTGAGCCGTGTGCGGCCCCCGCTGCCCCCCTTGCTGCCCCCCGCCGCATCCCTCCGCCGCAGACCCCCGGGAGGCGAGGACGGCGTCGAGGCCAGGGAAGAAGTGTCCTGGGAGCCCTGAACGGGCCCGCCACTGGCAAGGTTAACGCTCGCCAGGGGCACCAGCTAAGTGAAGCACTGTGTTTGGGATGGTCAAGGCTACCAGCTCTGCTGGAAGGAGTCCGGAGGAGTCGCCCAGAGGAGTCACCCGGAGGAGTCCCACCCGGAGGAGTCGCCCGGAGGAGTCACCCGGAACAGCCGCCCAGAGGAGCTGCCCGGAGGATAGTCACCCGGACGAGTCACCCGGAGGAGTCACCCGGAGCAGCCGCCCAGAGGAGCTGCCCGGAGGATAGTCACCCGGACGAGTCACCCGGAGGAGTCACCCGGAGCAGCCGCCCAGAGGAGCTGCCCGAAGGATAGTCACCCGGACGAGTCACCCGGAGGAGTCACCCGGAGCAGCCGCCCAGAGGAGCTGCCCGGAGGATAGTCACCCGGGGGAGTCACCCGGACGAGTCACCCGGAGCAGACACCCAGAGGAGCTGCCCGGAGGATAGACACCCGGACGAGTCACCCGGAGGAGTCACCCGGAGCAGCCGCCCAGAGGAGCCGCCCGGAGGATGGTCACCCGGAGGATTCGTCGCTGCGCGCGACACGCGACGGAGGAGGAAAGACTGAGTTAAACTACGGGGGACAGCAGGGGAGGCGTTATGACAAAGGATAAAGTTTAGCCGTAGTTTACCTGCTGCAGGTGCAACAATGCGGGGAACGACAAAATTGGAAACTTTGTCAGGCCGAGTTTCGTCGAATAAGTTTGAGTCGCGGGCTGCCGCGCAGTACCGATCCAGTTCAGGACGATGGTGGGGCTGGCGGCCCGGCCCCGGCCCCGGATGAGGTACGAGTGCGGCACCTGGTGAAGGGCAGCAAAGGGCTCTGTGGAGCACAAAGAGCTCTCGTCGTAGGGATCGCACTGGCCAGCGGTGCTGTCGGCGCGCAGGGACGGGCTGGGGTGGTGGACCTCTGCGGAAGGGACAACGAACGCACAATGGGGCCTGCCTGCCCTGCCTGCCCTGCCTGCCCTGCCTGCCCTGCCTGCCCTGCCTGCCCTGCCTGCCCTGCCTGCCCTGCCTGCCCTGCCTGCCCTGCCTGCCCTGCCTGCCCTGCCTGCCCCTGGTGGTGCCTGGCCCTGGCGCGTCCCGTCAAACCCACTCTCATCCATCCGATCAACCCTCCCCTCCCATCTCGCGCCTCCGGACTGTCAGCGAGAGGAGAGAGAGCTGGAGAGAGTCAGTTGTTGGAAATTCATCCGAATGTCCCCGCCGCCGCTGCCACTGCCCCTGCCGCCACCGCTGCTGCTACCGCTGCCGCCGGCAAAAGGGACGTGGCGAAGGGGAGGGGGAGGAGGTTAGGGGCGACCGGGTTGACACACCATCAGCGAGGAGGGTACGGCGAGCAGCGATGCCTTCGTCTGCCATTGCCGCTCGCGTCAAGTTCCTCTCCTCTCCTTCCATTCCCGCGCGCCGCCGGGCCGGGCCGGGATGGGCCGGGCCGGGATGGGCTGGGCCGTACCACGTCCTAGTCCATTAGTTAGTTGTCCATTAGTTTAGCTCTGGCTCTGCTGGGCTGGGCTGCCGCTCGCACCGAGTCACTCATTCTTATCCCCTGCTGTACAGACGCGCGCGCGATTCCTTAATTCGATCGCCTCTGTGTCGTTTCTTCTTCTTCTCCACCCCTCCTGCTGCCGCTTCTGGGCCCCTTAACCTTCTTTCTAGTCTCCTCTTCCTCCTCCTTCATTACCGTCCTTTCCGCCGTCGTCTTGTTTTGTTCCCGTCGTGTTCCGCGGCGCTCCTACATGGCGCTCACGGTTGCCCGGCCCGGCCACTGCCACCCGGTCGGCGCCCTCACCTCGCCTCGCCCTGTTCTCGGCCAAGTTTCCCCTCAAAGTCCCGCCGACGCCGAGATTAGTGCAGGGCAGGTGCGCGAGCGAGTGCGTGCCAACCTACGGGGGGAGGAGGGAGGGTCTGGGAGGGGAGATCGGAGGAGGTCGGAGGAGGCCGGAGGAGGCCGGAGGAGACCAGAAGAGACCGGAGGAGCCCGGAGGAGACCCGGGTGCCTCTGCTAGTAGTTGTTCACCTGGCGGCCTTGTGCTTTCCGACGGCGTCCCGGTGATAATTAGAACGGTCCACAAATCACGGCGGGGACGCGGCAGCTTGTGCCCCGCCCCCTCTCTTCCTCCCCGCGAGCACGCCCCCGCCACTGCCTGCGTCGTGTTTTGTTTAAATCATCCCTGCGAATTCATTTGCATGCCAAATTTGGGACGGCGGCCCCAAACAAGGCGCAGCACCCCAGCAGTCAGTAGTGGAGGTCGGCCGCGCGATGTTCCGCGCAGATGACTTGTTCTGCAAATAATTCGCCGGTGCGCCTCACTCTGCGATCACTTGCGGGAGGGGTCGTTTCACTGAGGATGAAAATCATGATTACCACCCCAAATTTGATCGAAAATAATGGACTCAAAATGGGCTGTTTTGGAAACTGCAAGTGACGCAAGCTTTCAGATTGGAGCAGACTCTGGACCCAGATCCCAAAAATGGGGTCAAGTGACCTTGTCTGCCTGAAACTACGTTGTTCGGGTGACCAAAGTCGGCCAGTAACTTCCAAATTATCCGATCAGAAATGGTTCATATGTGGCCTTATTTTTGGTATCCTGGCGCCGAACTCAAGTCTCAAATCTTGATTTGAAGTTTCATGTCAGCCTCTTTCATTTCCTTACCGCCTGTGGCTTGTGGCTGTCTCATGACTATGCCTTCGACCTTGTCACGTAGTTTGCGACCGATTCCATAGAGGTGGGGGGATGGTCCCCCCCTCCCTCCCTTCTGACCCACATTTAACGACGCATATACTGAAAATATAATCAGCATGTGCGGTGTTGTCCACCATGTGGACAACGCCAAGTTTTACAGCAGCTCGTACATGTATCGCAACAGCGCCTTCGTTGTTTTTAGTTTTTTTTGTGTTTTTTTTTTTTTTTAGGGGGGTTGGATAAGTTATATCTGTATTTCAAACATTTTTTTTTTCTCGTACCTATAAGAAATACAAATACAAAACAAATACTTTTTTGGCCAAAGCTTTTGAACAGTGAATAAATATGTACAGATATCGAAATTATATAATTATATAAAAATTCTTAACATTTTTAAAAGTGAAATCTCACACTACAATTATAAACTAACCTTATTCGTAATGAAAGTTGTCAAAATTACAAATTTTTTAAGGAACTTAGTACATCACAAAAAAATGACTAAAACATTATGGCAACAATGAATAAAAAAAGTGATTACATCCTTCTGTGAACGCGGTTGAAGCACTCCAGGCACATGGGAGGCGTTCCAGGACAGTCCATGCAATAGTGGGAGGTTCTTTTAATCAAAGAACGAGCCTTGTCCCGTGTTTCGCCCGCAGACCGATGAAACTCATAGCACTTCTTGCACCGCTGACGAGTCGTCCTGCTGGGCCCGTCGTGCTTAGCGATCGAGTGCGCCAGACGTCGACCAGTCGGGGCTGGAGGCGGTGACATGAGGACGGCGTCCTCCCCGCCGATGAGCTGCCGGGCCACTGCCTCCCGGAACTCGAGCAGCGACAGCGACTTGCCTTGCTGGTCGCAGTGCAGCACCCAGGTGTTGACCAGGGCCGTTCCAGCGATCAGTTCTGCAGCTACCTTCTTGTACCACCGTAATGTTTTACGGAGGCTTGAATAGTAGCTGGAGAACTGATCGCTGATGTCGACCCCTTTCTTACACCGGTTGTACTCTGCGACACAGCGTGGCTTCCGGACAACCTCGCCGGTTCGCCTGGCCCTGCCGACGTCCTCCAGGGCGGTTCCATGGCCGGGAAGCGTCGACAGCATGAAGACCGGCCGCTTGTCCACCCACTGGATGACCTTGATGCCGTTTTTCATCCTGCCGATGACCTCTCCCCTCTTGATTTTCTCCGCAGTCACCTCCTTGGGCAAGCCCCTCCTGTTGGGCCGCAGGGTGCCGCAGTAGTGGGTGTTCCTTGCCACAAGAGACTCGGCCAGGGAGAGCGACGTGTAAAAGTTGTCTGCCCAGACGACGCGCCCGCTGTCCAGGAGGTGGTCCACAAGCCGCTTGACGACAGCCTCCGCCAGGCCGAGGCCCGCGTCCCGGTCAGCACGCCCCGAGTAAATCTCCAAGGACAGGGTGAAGCCGTTCAATAGGCACAGTTTGAACACCTTCACCCCGTACTTGTGAGATTTCGACGGGATGTACTGCCGGAACACGAGGCGCCCGCGCCACGGAATCATCGACTCGTCGATGACGACGTCCCGCCCCGCCGTGAGGACCCTCCTGAAATTAGCGTTCAGGATGTCAAGGAGAGGGCGCACTTTGCAGAGCCGGTCGCCACCCGGAGCAGCCGTGTTGTCCGCGAAGTGCCAAAACCGCAGGATTAGGAGGAAGCGGTCCCGCGACATGGTACTCTTGATGAGCTGAACCCCGTACAAGTCCCCCTTAGACCAGTAGGCGGAGAGGGTGGGGAGGTGGACGAGGCCCATCAAGATGAGGACGCCGACAAACTTCTTTATCTCCTCCTTGGTCACTGGCTCCCACTGTTTGGCGCGAGCCTCCTTCTTCAGCCGTGTGGCGGCCGTGAAGTGGGTGGCGTAAAGGTTAGTCTGGTCCACCATTAACTGCCACACAGCGTCGTCCACCAAGAGCTCAAAGAGTGCCAATGGTGACAAGCCCTGGATGTTGACGTTGATCACGGGGTCCTTGTCGTGCAGCGGGAACAAGGGCCCCGCGGCAGCTTGAACGGGAACCCAGGTGTCAGCAGTGGCGGGGGCGGCGGCAGCGGCGGTGGCAGGAGCTCTGAGGGGCTGCTCATCATCGCTGTCCGAGCTCCACACCGTGGCGCCGAACCGGACCTCCCGAGCGGCGACGTCGTCCTCCGAATCATCCCCCTCGTCACCATCACCGTCGTCGACGTAGTCGGAGTCCGAGCCGTCGGACTCGGAAGCTGAGCTGCGGTACGACGTGTCGTCGCCAGTGGTGCAGTTGCCAGGAGAGTCCGGATCACTCTCGTCCGAGCTCGGCAAGCCCTTCCTCTTCGTTCCAGGCATTCTTTCGGGGACGCAAACGCAGCAAACAGCTTGTAGGAGAGGGAAACCCCGAGCTGCGTAGGGACAGTCCAACCAACACGGAACGCAAGGAAGAGCGCAGAGCGAGAGCTGGGCGTGGAGCGACCGCTGTTGGTAACAGTGCGGCCACAGTGAGTGGCACGCTCGTCTCCTCCACGCCACTCCACGCCTTCCCCTTGCCCTGTCCCAGACACTGCGTGGCCAGCGCGCAGCGCGCCGCAGCGGCCAGCGGGTTTTAAAGAAATGAAGTGCTTCCCGCCAGCTGGTGCGCGCGGCACTGGCGCCCGTCGCTGCAGCCGCTGCAGCCTGCCGTATAGTCCATATCGCATGAGTCAGTCGCCCTGTATCTTTTATTACGTGGCGTGTGCCGAAAGAGATGAAAAGTGGCACGGTCGGAGGCCACGTTAAGCTATCCACCAGTGACGTCGGCAAAAGGAAATGATTTTGACCTGTCGGTAGGCAGATGAAAACTACAAGTATCGCGTATTCACTATGTTGAGGATATTCTAACGCGGTATTGGGGGTAAGTTAAGGATGTGCTCTTTTGCTCGCTACATTTTTTTTATTTTGTTTTGTGGTTTCATATTCCAATTTTTATTTCCACAAAACACTTCATATTATATACTTACAATTTTCAAAGTTTGAGGTTTAACTAAAACATGTCAAAATTTCGTAAAAATCGAGTGTTTCGAAATTTTGACACGTTATGGTTTCCGTACGTTCTAATTAAGGAGTAGATCAAGCTACAAACGTTTCATCAAATTCTGAGAGTTGCACTTCGGGTTCGGGACACACCACCCTTGTTAGTAAATTTTGACATGGCGCAGTCGTGGCGAGCGGCCCGAGGCCTCTGGTTCTCCCCGCCTGCTTGCAGTGTGCACCGCTGCTGTACGTCATGATCGGGTTTGTCTAACCGGTAAGGCGATGCCAAGCTACACCACCGCAGCAGCGGCAGCAGCAGCGACAGCAGCAGCGGCAGCAGCAGCGGCAGCAGCAGCGGCAGCAGCAGCGGCAGCAGCAGCGGCAGCAGCAGCGGCAGCAGCAGCGGCAGCAGCAGCGGCAGCGGTGGGCTGTGTATTGTGTCTGGGGCCCGCCTGGTATGGCTCTCCCTAGGGCAGCATTCCGCCCGCGCGATGGGGAGAGTCTCGCCCCTCCTTCCTCCCCCGGCCCGCCTCGGGCTCTCTGCACCTGACTCTCTCCAGGGACTCGTCATTGACTCTCTCTCTCTCTCTCTCTCTCTCTCTCTCTCTCTCTCTCTCTCTCTCACACACACACACATTCTCACACGAAAAAGTCTCCCGCGCACGCACGCACACCCCTTAATTTAATCGGCTCTGCCCAAACTCGTACCTTAACGTATTGACCTAGGGGACGTTACTTCGTGATGGTGGGGCCTCGGGCTATGGACTCGGGCGGGCCGGTACGTCCTCTGCCCACCGACTCGGCACACCACACCAGGAAAAGAAGCCTTCCATCGCCTTCCATCGCTCTCCTCACTCATCGTAAATCCAGGTCTTCTTCTTCTTCTTCGTCTACTGACATGGTCCACCGCCCGAAGGAGACTCGTGCAAGTGGTTGTGTCGATATTAGAGTTAGTTTCTCTGTCTGCCTCTCTCTCTCCCCCCCCCCCCTCTCTCTAACCGCACATGGGTGCCGCTGGGAATTACCCGCCCAGCCCCAGCGGTGCTGTCCTCATCAAACCCCTGCTGTATTAATGTCCCACCTCTGACATTTCGTCCCCCTCCCAAGATTTCCCCTTGACCGACCCCGCCCCTTTCCCCTCGGGACGGGTGCGGCAAACAACAGGCGAGGATACCATATTGTCTAAATCGAGCGGTAGAATTGTTATCGTTCGGTGGGAGCGATAAAATTTTAATGCTTTGATGGGAACAATATGAAATGCAGTGAATCGTGGCATATATAAACTTCGCGCAAACTTCCCTCCTATAAACGGATTTAAAAAAATGTTTTATACGGGTTTTCTATTATGTTATTTGTCTCGCTTTGGAGAACTGCCAACAAAGCGACGAGGGGAAAACTGTTTGAAAAAACAAAAGAAAAACAAAAACTAACGCACACTAAGAAGGTGCGATCGTCGCACAATTTCGGACAAACAAAACTTGAAAACTTGTCCGCATTGTGCGATGGTCATGGCTGACCTAGTGATGAGGTTGTGTATGGTGCTGCTGCATCGCCACGGATGTGCTGCGCCCCCCCTGTGGACTGGGATTCTGTCCCAGGCGGCCGCCGCGGCCCGGGCCACGGGATCAGAGGGACAGCGTGGGACTGGTCCGCCCTCTTATTCAGGTGGGCCCGTAAGCCCTACACGGCGGCCTTGCATTTGCCTAAAAGGGTGGTACACGCGGGGCGTGTGGAGGCCTTTTGAATGAGAGCTCACGGGACAGTCGGAAGTCGCCGAGGCAGCAGCCACGGGAGGGCTCGCGCCTCTAGGGCTCGGGCCCCGCCAGCCCCGCCAGCCCCGCCAGCCCCGCCAGCCCCGCCAGCCCCGCCAGCCCCGCCAGCCCCGCCAGCCGACGGCCGCACCGCAGAGAGGAGAGGCAAAAGGCAGACAAAAGATGTGGACCTGTCGCCCCATGCAGGTTCACTCTGACGAGATTTCTCCAAATGAGGGCCACGGGGAAATCCCTTTCCAGCGGGAAAATCTTGATCCGGATACTACGCGGGAAAAATGGGTTAGCTCTTGGTAGCTGAGAATTAGCTACGGTAGCTAACGTCTCAGCTAATTCTGGCATAGCCGAAATGTTGAGCTGCAGGGGCAAATAATGTTTCTGCTAAGTACGGCTAAGCCTTAGCTACGACTGCTTAGCGTTAGCTGGTGCAGTTCAGCACTGGTTTCCCTGTTCGATATCACGCGTTGGCTGATATAGCTGAACCTTAGCTGGCATAGCTAAACCTTGGTTGCTTCAGCAAATGTATCGCCTAGTGAGCTAAAATTGCAGCTATGTCAAAATTAGCAGAAGTATCAGCTACCACAACTAAATCACTTTTTTCAGTGTATCTGCGGACGATGGGCCATAAAATTCACGACTGTGCTTCCCACTGATTATTTTGCTAGCAGTGTCGCGTTGCTAGCACCAGCTAGCGCCGCTCCAGTCCCGTCACTCATGTTGACAGAGTCTGCTCCGCCAGCCACAGATAGACGAACCGGGGTCGGGGCCCCACAGAGCGCGCAGACAAAGGCCAAAAGCTCTGCTCCTTGCTGATAGCAGAGTGCAGTATCGCTCGACTGTTATATAGCCAAGCGACGGAGGATTGTAATACAAGTGAGCCATTTCGAAATGATGAGTGTCGGGAGGATCGTGCTGCGCCGCCCGCTAGGCTATTAAAAAGAAGAGAAGAGAAAAGTGATTAGTTGTGCGAACGAATTTTTTCGTCGATTTGCTTGCAATTTTGGTTGCATGAACGAATTTTTTGTTTAGGTCGGCATATCGTTCGTCGCGGGAGCAAAACGCCCTTTTGCTGCATGCTTCTCACTCAACGAACTTTTCACTGGCCCAAAGAAATTTACAGTTTTTGTAAAAAATATTTTGTTGTCACGAAAACATATTCGACTGTGCCACGATAGTGTGCCTGCTATTGTTCGGTGCAGTACAATCCGTGCTGCACGTTTTACCTTTTTGTTTCAGCGGTCGCGCCGTTTTATATCCCCTTTCCTCCTGGATTAAAGTGTACTTGGAGTGGCTGACGCCCTGAATCTGAATGCAGAATCGTGTGGGACGGGGGAAGGTGGCTCTACTCCCGGCTGCCTTCCTCCCGTCCCCGCAGTCCGCTTCCGCTTTGGCAAAACTTTGAGGAAATTATCGAAAAGCTCGTCCGGGCTGGCAGGCCTGACTCTGGCGTGTCCTGTGCTCGTGTTGCCTGGAGGGGGGAGAGAGAGAGAGAGAGAGAGAGAGAGAGAGAGAGAGAGAGAGAGAGAGAGAGAGAGAGAGAGAGAGAGAGACAGACAGACAGACAGGCAGACTGACAGACAGAGACAGAGAGATCCCAGCCTGGTGATGCCCCCGTCCGCTTGTTCGTTCGTTCGTTTGTTAGTTTGGGTGGCCGCTTGTTTCTTGGTTTCTTTGTTTGTTCGCGTTCCCGCCCGTTTGCTGCACGAAACAGACCGACCGCACGGCGCGGGAGAAAGTTGCGGAAGCTGGGAGGGGGGAAAAAGAATTGATGCGAATCGGACGCGAACGGGGGCTGCGAGTGGGGAGGGCAACTATAGCGTCAAACTACGGAATAGTTTCAGTGCACTTCAGGGGGAGACTCTTTACTCTGTCTTTTTCTTTGTTTTGGAAAATAAATATATTTACGGCCGCTACTACACAAACGATATTCTTTCGAAGTCATCATTCGCAAACCTCTGCCACCTATGCATTCTGCACGGAGAGAAGGCGGTCAACAGATCACAACTTGACGAAAACCGTGGCAAAGGGACGGATGTGCGGATTATGGCTGGTGGTGTCGGCTCGCTCCCCGCGAGAGAGAGAGAGAGAGAGAGAGAGAGAGAGAGAGAGAGAGAGAGAGAGAGAGAGAGAGAGAGAGAGAGAGAGAGAGAGAGAGAGAGAGAGAGAGAGAGAGAGAGAGAGAGAGAGAGAGAGAGAGAGAGAGAGAGAGAGAGAGAGAGAGAGAGAGAGAGAGAGAGAGAGAGAGAGAGAGAGAGAGAGATATGTGCAGTGGGATGTAGGTCGACATCTAGACATAATCTGAGTGACCACGCGTCACCACCAACGCCACCACTCTCTTTTTCTTTCTCTCTCACACACACTTACACACACTCACATACGCGCACGCACACAAACACACAATAACATTGGGAATGAAGGAATAAATGAATAATCCCAAATGACGGCCGCTGCCTGATTGTGCGTCCTTGTCCGGTAATGACCTTCTTGTTCTGTGTGTTGCAGGTTGGTATGGAGCCGTGGCTCGCTGCCGGGGACCGTGGCGGCGGCGGCCGTCTGTTTATCTCTGTCCAGTGACCGCAGCCGAGGGGCGCTAGCGGCGCGAGGTGAGGGGGTGGGGGTAATATGGCCTAATGAAGTGGTGGCAGCGGTGCGGCGGTGCGCCTCTGCCGAAACGCGACGCTGCGCCCCCGCCAAGCAAAGCATGGATTTAAAAAAAAAAAAACGGTTCGCAGCTAATGTTTTAGTTGATTTCCAGACAAGTTTGGTTCTGAGAACTAAAATTTTGTTCGGGGAACTATTTGTTAGTCGCACCCAACGGAAAGTTGGTTGCTCCTTTTCGCTGCAGTAAATAACTTTTTGTTGGTTCAACTCACAAATATGACTGAAACAAGTTTTCGTTTTTTAGTGTGCGGTGCTGCGGGCGCTGGGTGCTGGCCCGGCGCCAGCAGCGGTCCTCGGCCCGAGCACATGTTGCACCCCGTCTGCCAGGTGGCCGTGCCGGCCGTGCCCCGTCCCGCACCAAGACGCTCCTTGGCATGCGCGGCGACAGCGCCGTCTGCCTGCCCGTGGCCACCCGTGGCCGCCCGCGTGCCAGGTGGGGGGCGGGCGGCGTGCGCGGCTCGGGTAGAATTGATGAACTGTCATCTCTGGGGTAGAGGGCTCATTCTCAACTTTTGGCGTCGTCATAATTTACTTAATGTCGGCCCAGTAGACGGACGGCGTGGGGAACGTCGGTCTGGGGGGGGGGGGGGGGGGGGGCACAGGAATCTGCGGAGAGGAATCGGAAATCTGTTGGCGGATTGAAACGGGTGGGGGGACGAGGACGCCAAGCCTGACAAGAGGGTACAAGGGTCGCAACACAAGTACCTCTCGCTGCTGCTGCTGCTGCTGCTGCTGCTGCTGCTGCTGCTGCTGCTGCTGCTGCTGCTGCTGCTGCTGCTGCTGCTGCTGCTGCTGCTGCTGCTGCTGCTGCTGCTGCTGCTGCTGCTGCTGCTGCTGCTGCTGCTGCTGCTGCTGCTGCTGCTGCTGCTGCTGCTGCTGCTGTTGCTGCTGTTGCTGCTGCTGCTGCTGCTGCTGCTGCTGCTGCTGCTGCTGCTGCTGCTGCTGCTGCTGCTCCTGCTGCTCCTGCTGCTGCTCTGCCTTCAATACAAATTCCTCCACGTCCACAAGGGCTGGGGTTTCTCACTAAAGGGGGAATGTGTACGAGTGAGTGTGTGCGTTCGGCGTGTGTGTGTGTGTGTGTGTGTGTGTGTGCGCGCGTGTGTGTGCACAGCTGGGGTTGACAGGGCTTACATCGTGAGATGGCCGTGCGCGCGGAAACATTAATAAGCATAAATTTGGATTTTTACGAAAGCGGCCATTAAAATTGAAACGTCGTTCGTGGAACGTGGAGCGTGGAAAAAAAACACAATACGCGCGGGATGTCCGCGATAAATCATACTGGAGGCGGACGTGCGACACACAACAGCGCGCCCCGGCCGCGACCTCGTAAAAGCATTAAATTATTGGCGACGGTTTGTCAGCGGGAAGCGTTTGCAACCGCTGCGGCACGTGGCCAGAGTTCATATCGTACGGGGGACACGAGATTCGATTGATATTCAACCAGGAAATATTTTTGAACGCTTCCCGTCCCAGAAGCTATTTCTCTGGGTGTGCCTTGTTACCCTGCCCCGGCTGCAGTTGCATTTACCTCATTCGACGCGCGCGCACAGGCGTCAGCAGGGCCGGCCGCGCGCCGCGCTCCCCGACCTGGACATGGAGGCCATTAACATGCAGAGCAAGCGGGCCACACCCTTCTGACCCGCAGGCCCGTATATTTAACGCTGCCTCGGCCTCCGGAGTCTCCCTCCGCCTGCCCTCCATCCTTCTCGCTCCCCTATCGCTCCTATTCCCCCTCCTCATTTGGTCTGATCTAGACACCGAAACCTTCCCCCCTCCTACCCCCGCCTCCTTGACGGATAGCCCCTGCCCCCCGGCCCTGCTCCAACAAGGATCCGTGTGAACACTGGCGAGGGCGCTGGTGCCGACGGGGTCAGTGCAAATAGCGCTGCTTGCACTACTGGTGCTATCCGTCAGGCCATGAGCGCACAGAGCGTGCAGCACACCATAGCTTCTCTCTCTCTCTCTCTCTCTCTCTCTCTCTCTCTCTCTCTCTCTCTCTCTCTCTCTCTCTCTCTCTCTCTCTCTCTCTCTCTCTCTCTCTCTCTCTCTCTCTCTCTCATTTTTCGCTCCCTCTCTCTCGCTTTCTCTTTTCGGGGAAGCGCGGAAACGTAATGGACGGGCTCGTTTGCCTGGCGAGGGGTGCATACATGTGTGTGTGTGTGTGTAGGTGTGTACCCAGCCAGGATAAGACTGTCGACACGATACCCAAAAATTCAAAGAAATCGATGTAATCGACGATTCGACATCGAAATGGTATCGGAAGTCGATTTTCTTTGTCGATTCAACAAATAATCGATGAAAAAACCGAGCTTCGACAAGATTTGGGGACCATTGGTATCGATTTGGTACAATTTTGACAGTCTCTTCCTGGCTGGGTAGTTTGCTGAACAGAACAGGGAGTGGGAGGGGGGGGGGGTGCACAGTGAACATATGGCGGCGAAAACGTGATATCCGTGCAGCGCTGCGCTGCGCTCCGTTCGCCAAAGTAAAGACGGGGACGGGCGGACGGGATGATGCGGCCCTGCCGGGCCCTGCCCTGCCCGGTGCGGCCCGGCGGTGAGGACACGGCGCGGCGTGGCAGCAAGCTCAGCTCAAGTCACGGAAGCGCCGGCGGTGTAATTTAGCCCGGCAGTCACGAGCGCGATGTGCCCTGTGTCAAAGAGGCGTGCATGTGTGTGTGTGTGTGTGTGTGTGTGTGTGTGTGTGTGTGTGTGTGTGTGTGTGTGTGTGTGTGTGTGTAGGTGCGCGGACCTGTTGGATCCAGCCTGTTGGTGGAACAATTTCTAAAGCGTTAGTGACGCCGTCTGAAGTTTTCGTCCCTACGTCAGAAGTGTTTGATTTGTTCCCACTTCAGGCCTGACAACCAAACATTTGTTCCGTACGCCGAATCATTTCTCTCAGTGTGAGCAGCCGAGCAGCACGCCTTCTATTGTTGCGAACATATCCGAGCGGACGGCCCACCTGGTATTAAGTAGTAGGAAGCGTTGGCCGCTGCTGGGGCGGTGTGGATTAAACAGGACGAACGTGTTCTGTTCTCCTCATCCGCGCGGCTCGCTCTTGGTGACCACTCTACGGTGCCAAGTGCCAAGCGGGCTAAAGAGCGCCGCGGTTAAGCCGCTGACAAAGTGCGTGACTAATGACCTTGGCAGAGGAGCCCGCCCCGGGACGACCGGCTAACGAAGGCGGTGATAAAAGACGGAATAAGCGTGTCGTCGTCCATCACGTGCGTCCCAGTAGCTGACCGGGAGCCCCTGCGGAGTGCAGGGTAGGCCAGCCCGCAGTGCACGCGTGCGCGGCACCGGCCGGGGTTGCCTACCCGGCAGGCGCTCCGCCGCTCCTTTTTATAATGACTTTCGCTCGCGCACGTCAACAAAAGGGCCGCCGACAGACAAAAGGGCTGTTTTTTGACGAATTGGTCGGACCGGAACGAAAAGGGCCGAAAGGGAGCAGTCGGGTGCGGGCGACGGGCCCAGCTGTGCCCTCGGCACGGACACGACCAGCGCCTCCGGAGCCAAGGGCTGCCGGGTGCTGAGCCACTTTTATGTTTGCTGTTATCAGATGGACACCCATCACCCATCATCAGAGAAGAGGAGTGAAAGAGAGAGAGAGAAAGAGAGAGAGAGAGAGAGAGAGAGAGAGAGAGAGAGAGAGAGAGAGAGAGAGAGAGAGAGAGAGAGAGAGAGAGAGAGAGAGAGAGAGAGAGGCGTTATCTTTGTGACAGCGTTGAGTAGACCACATTTTTTTTCTCCATTTCATGACCTCTTTCTGTAAATGTAAGGCAAAGAAAAAGAGTGGGAGGCAATGTAAGGTACAACAAAGAAAATCGCACACGATAAGAACGCGAAGCGTGAATCAAGGGCCACGAACGCTTGCAAAAACGCCAAGTGTGCTGAAGAAGCGTCGATATTGTGAAGGTTATTGCCTTCTTGATAGTCCTTACGGGCCCGAAATTTTTTTTCGGTGTGAGGGAAAGGGAAAAGGGGAGGAGGGGGGGGGAGGCGAGGTGGCGTTTTGGTGGAGATGGCTAGCGGCGTGACGTAGTGGTGGGGAGTGGTGTAATTAACCGTGCGGACGTGAGAGGGCTGTGGCTGACCCATGAGTAGAGATGGAGAGCGAAAGAGAGAGAGAGAGAGAGAGAGAGAGAGAGAGAGAGAGAGAGAGAGCGCTCCCCTCTGAACCGCATTCAATTAAACTTTCCTTTGTTTTTCCCCTTCTCTTTTCTTCCGGGTGGCGTGAAGGGAGAGATTGGCGGTATCGATAATAAGTCAATCCAGGTTCTCTTTGGCAGCTTGCATTCCATCCACCCCCTGCATGGGGTTGACCCTCTGGCTGATGCGTTTATTGTCAGGCAGAAGCCATGAAAAATAGCCGAACACGCGCTAGTTTTACTCATACCTTTTATTTTGCCCTTGAACGGAGTGCGAAAAGTCAAAGCGACCAAAAAAAGGGCCAAAAGAAAATTGCGAGAGAAAAAGGGAATAAAATGGAGCCTGCCACTCTCATCAGCATTTCCCCATCTCATCCCATACCGCCCACACGAAAACACTGAGGCTACCCCTGAGGGCCCCTGCGCTCCCTGCGCCGTGATGCCAGATGTTTACTTACCATTTGATTCTGGCGCGAGGTTGAGGGGGATGGGTGGGGGGTATTTCCGACTTTCTTACTTATTTTCCCTTCCCTCCTCTCCCCACCCCCTTGCTACATTTCTCATCCATAATCAGCCTCTCCGAAAGGATGAGAGAGAGAGAGAGAGAGAGAGAGAGAGAGAGAGAGAGAGAGAGAGAGAGAGAGAGAGAGAGGGGGGGGGAGTGAACTCGGCGGCGCTGCTATAGAAATTCATGACCTCGGATTGCATTTACGAGGAGAGGAGGGACTCATAGTTTTATATTCCGAGTGACTCGACGACCTCTCTGCAGTTGGCCGTCCGGCGCGCCGGTTTGATGGCTGCGTGGGGTGCGCCGCGCCGCTGCGGACAGGGGATGTGATGTGAACTGATGACATGGCATCGCCGGCATCGCCGCGGGGCGTCGATTTTGCACTCGGTCCGCGAACCATTTCTGCTTCTATATTACGACCCACTTTTGACCCTTTTGCTTGGAACCCGGACCGTATATATGCGACCAGAAACTGATTTGCTCTCCGATATTAAAATAGGATAAGGGCAGGTGAAGAAATCTCACTAGGAAAACAATTAAGGTATAATCATAATTTTTTTTAAATCGCACCCTGCTAAAAAGTGGGCATTTTAGCCAAAACCTGCTGAATTATTTAAAAAAATAATTTAAGGGTAATATGTTTCTACCAGCTGTGATTTTTTTTACCTGCCTTCACCCTACGCAGAGTGCTGCATGAGTGGGCGGACATATGCTGCACATGACAGAGTCACGTCAACATCACACAGGGCTTGTGATGCGGGCCGCGCAAGAAGCTCAGGACCCGACCAGAGATGGTTGCACCATCAGCAGCAGCAGTGTGACCTTGGGGAGGAGGAGGAGGAGTAAGAGGAGGAGGAGGAGGAGGAGGAGGAGGAGGAGGAGGAGGAGGAGGAGGAGGAGGAGGAGGAGGAGGAGGAGGAGGAGCCGTTCCACCTGGGTGGAAATACTCCGCCGCACGCAAGCAGATAAGCCATGCCAATCCTTTCTCGGACACAGAAATAGTATTGCACGGAGAAAAACGATTAGTGATCGCAACGAATTTTTATGTTGATTTTCAGACAAGGAGTAAGTGTTTGTTCGGAGAATTAAACATTTTTTAGGGGAACTAAATTTTAGTTGTACCAACGCAACGTTAGTTGCTCTAACGCAGAGGTTCGCTGAAAAAGCAAAAAAAAAAAAAAAAAAAAAAAAAAAGTTTAGTGCCCGCGCAACGAACCTTTTTGTTAGAGCAACTAACATTTCGTTGGTGCAACTCAAATTAAGTTCCCCCAAAAAAAATTTAGTTTCCCGAAAACAATTTACTGCGTGTCTGAAAATCAATTTAAAAATTCGTTGCGACCACTCACTTTATTTTTCTCCGTGTGGGGCCGTGTGTTGTGGGGGACGAAGCAAAGGAGGCACACGGGGCGACGCATCGTTTCCGGCTGCGTCGCGGAAATGAAACCGGAAGTCCACCGTGTGGCACGCGTCATCGGCAACATCTCGACAATCCGTTCTCATCATTTCCTCCCCAGGGCACACTACTTCCGGCTATGGGGCTTCGCGGCGCCCTAGTCCGTCCTGTTTCTGCGCGGAGTCACCGGATGGTTCCCGAATGAGTGGGAGGGACGCTGCAACGCTGGGACCAGTGAAGGCTTGGGTCAAAGTCTATATGTCACCTACAAGCCTTTCATTTTAGTTTTTTTAAGTTTATCGATTCTAACCTTGATCGGATATAACAATTTTTTCTGGGTGCAAGCATGTGGAATTGTTTGATGGTGAGGCGGATTTCCCGTGACGTTTCTGGGGGTTGTTTTGGCTTTACTTTTACCCGCCCGAATGTTTATTTTCGTTTTATCATGAGTCGCGCATCCCCGCTGGAATGGGTCGGAGCGCACGAGCCGAACGTTGCGGCCGACTGCAGCCGCCAGTAATCGCCGTGGCCATCAGCGGTGCGGTGCGGTGCGGTGCGGTGCGGTGCGGTGCGGTGCGGTGCGGTGCGGTGCGGTGCGGTGCGGTGCGGTGCGGTGCGGTGCGGTGCGGTGCGGTGCGGCGCGGAGCGGTGCGCTGCGAGTCACTCGGAGCTTTCCTGCATTGCCTTTATATTGCTCCAGCGGGCTGTCATCAATGTGCACGCACCGACGCAAAGGCAAAGGTTAGGGGGGGGGGGGCTCCGGAACGCCGGAACGTCTTCTTCAGGCCTCACGGGAAGCGGCAGGTGCGCCGGGAAAGTAGGCCAGGTGACAACTCGGAGGATTGTTCTTCGCACTCGCCATGTTCGATGTTGTGTCGATTTTGATCGAATGGCCTAGCACTACCTGGAGAGGGGGTAGGGAGCCCCCCCCCCCCCTCTCTCTCTTTCTTTTGCTCTCTCTCTTTCTCTCTCGCTCTCTCTCTCTCTCACTCTCACTCTCACTGTCCCGCACTCCCTTTTCCTGCTCGTCCCTCGAGGCAGAAGAGATAGGCCGCGTCCTGTCCCGGCCAATCTCGGAAGGAAGGAGGAGGACTGCCTCTTGACGTGAATATTTTTCCCCCGCAACAATAAGCGTGCTCGTCCCCACTCCCTCCTCCTTCCCCCTCCTCTTCACCCCTCCTCCTCGCCCCTCCTCCTCCCTGCTCCTCACCACCGCTTGCTGCGAATCCGGTCCATTTTACTAAGTAGTAAGAGACTTGATTTGCAACAGTGGCGATCGGTGGTGACTCAATCTCGTTCGTGCCACAATTTTTCACTTTTTCGCAAAGTGTGAAACGCGGCGTGGTGTGGCTGTCCGGTGCAGCAGCAGCAGCAGCAGCAACAGCAACAGCAACAACAGCAGCAGCAGCAGCAGCAGCAGCAGCAGCAGCAGCAGCAGGGCACTCAGTGGGAGAGGTGCCCCTGAACGCCTCGTTGGCCGTATGTCCACCGGAGCGGAGAACTGATGGCGGAAAGGCATGCCAATATTTCGCAGACTCGGCAGTTGTTCCGAGGGCCGCAGGGGGAGGGGGGGGATCCCTGCAGGCGATAATACAGTGGATAATACACAGAGGGCGGCAATAAAGCAGAGGAAGAAAGCAGTAAACAGAAATGGGGAACGGGAAGATGCCGCAGAAGGCGCTGCTGCTTGCGTATCGTCTCACTGCTGCAAATAAAAGTTTGTGGTGGACGAGAAAGAGTGAGGAGAACGGTGCAGGAGTGCAGGGGTAGGAGAGAGGGCTGAAGGAAAGTGTCAACGCTATAGGGTAAGTGCAAGTAAATAAATTAATGTAGGACAATAAAATGACAAAATGACAAAAGTGGTCGATTTTCATAAATAATCGGTTTTGGAGCGGTTTTTGGAGGCTGTTGTATTTTTACCTCCTGTGATTTTGTTTCTATCGTTTTTAGCCCTTCCCGACGCGTTTCTTTAGAAACGGCAGGAGCCCGGGCTTATAGTCTGATGCGTCATGATCGTTCGTTCGGACGTGTGTACGCCGACTTATCGTTCATTCAAATTTTGAGGATCAACTCCTTTTTTAACGTAGAATGACGTGCGGTGGCAACAATTTTCGATTTGTGTCGCATTTTTGAGTAATGAAAATATTTCTGTTTTTGTTTTGTGAGGTTAGGGCTGGCCGCCGCCGCAGAGGGAGAGGCCGCACAGTTACTCGGGACGGGCTCAGGTTAACGATTTTAATCGTAACGAATACATCTGCTGTCGGGAACTTCTAGGGAGACTTGAGGCGGGGGCCGAAGGCCCCCGCAAACGCCGCCGGCAGGCCAAGCTGGCCAAGTCCCCCTGTCGAACCGAGGTGCCGGTGGAGCGCAGCGGAACTGGCACCGAGGTTGACGGAAGGGACGGGCCAGCTTGTTTCCAGTTGTTTGTTTTTTTTTTTTTTTGTACCTGCACGTACCCTATTCGAGGAAACGGATAAAGAGTGGGTTTGTGACCTCCTCCTGCCTGCCTCCCTGCGACACTCGTGGGGCAGCCGGGGCAATACTGATGCTAGTGCTCTTGCTGCTGTTCCGGAGGGCGCGTGCCACCCCAGAGTGCAGAGCAAGCCGTGCAGCCGAGTTAATCCCCCCGATAATGCGGGCGGGCGGGGGGGGGGGGGGGGGCACAGAGCGTACGTAGTGCTGTACCAGCAGCAACGGGCGCAAGAAACGGCGCACGCGGCCCCTTGCTGGCCTACTGCCCCCCCCCCCCCCCCCCCCCTGCTCCTCACCACTACTGCTGCGCAGCAACTTTTTAATGGTAAAGAATCGCCCAGGCTGCTCCGAGTATAACGAGTACCTCGGCCTGTACTGTCCAACAAAAAATTGTTGTTAATTTACAACAAATTTCTTGCTGTATTTTTTTGCAAAAACTTGTCGTTTGTAAACAGTTGTTTTGTTTGTTTGTTTTGTTGGTCTGTGATCCAACAATTCTCTCATTTACAAATGATAAAGTCGTCCTCGCAAACGGCAAGAAAATTGTTTTGATACGAATTTGTCGTTGGCACAGTAAAAGTCATTTCAAAGGAAAACAGTTATAGTTGTGTAACCTTGCCCCCCCCCCCTCCCCCCGCCGCGCAGCACTGCAGGATACTATCTTGTTCTCGGTATGGTGCAGTGTTATCGTTAGGGTTCCGGTCCGAGGTTCGAAGCCCGGCGGCGGCCGGCTTCTGTCATTCTCAGGCGGCTGGACATCGCTCGTTATTTTCCTTGCCCCTCGTATTATTATTTCGCTATCGGCCGAAGCAGCAGCAGGAGACTACTCCGACAGGGCGCGGGGTGACGCGGACATGGGAGACGCGAATCATCGAGAAACGGAAGGGGGTCAGAGCGAGAGAGAGAGAGAGGGGGGAGGGGGACAGATGTGTTATTGGGCCTGGGCGGGCCGAACCGGCGGCAGCCAGATGGCTTGCCAGGCGCATCACAGTATGCAGATCAGTCCAAGGACCGAGGAGGAGGGGGCGGGGGCTACATTATAAAAAAATGGTTCCCAGCGGCAGCAATATCATTTTAAAATAATCAACACTGATTTCACGACACTAACTTACTTACTTAAAAGAACTTTTATTTATGCTTCGTACAGGTTATAACAACATTGTTACACAGTAATACGATACAGGTTAGGTTTAATAATATCCTCAGTAAATTTGGGTTTTATTATTCTACGACGGGCAAGGCTGGTGAGGAGGCAAAATTTGGTAAGATGGTGCTTGGCTTGTAAGTTTTATGGGAGTAATTTTAATGTTTTTAGTTATGATAAAGAAAAACCTGCCCTGCCGACAACAAGGCAGCGCAGGAAAAATTAATGGTTTAATAATTTAAGGTTGCCCTCCTTGCTTGTTCAGGGCAAGGGGGGTGCACACGACACTAATACCAATTTTTTTATTGCGCTACTTGTTCGTATTTTGGTGGTTCATCACTCGAAATTGGGCCGTCATCTGAAGGAGACTTGGCAGGGCGACAAAAACAGAATTTGATAAAAGCAATGATGAGCCCTACCGGTATCACGTAGTAGTACCTCTTTGTCGTCGTGCCTGTATAAGTATCGTCCGAAGGTACTCTGTCATGGACCGGTTCGGGCGTGGGCTGGAAGAGGTTGCAGGCGGGGCCTACACAGTCCGTGCAACGTCCGGCGTGTCTCACAGCCAGACCTGAAACGTCCCAACCGCACCACATAGTCAGATGAGCATCCAAAACGCCTTCTGGAAATAACATCTGTGATCCCCGTTGAGAACTTCGATATACCTCACGCTGGAATTCGACCGTCTTTTCCGAGTTTCCGGATACAGGTCCATCTTGAAATTATGACGCCTTCGGATATCCGCATACATCCCTGCAGGGATTACAGTCTCGGAACCTCGGGAAATATGGTTGAGTTTCAGCACGAAGTATCGACCCATGTCCTCCAGCACTCTTACCGTCTGTGTGGCGGGCAGCGCAGGACAGTTTGCATTCAGTGTCGTAGGTGATGCCATCCGTTCCGCAAACCTTTGTTGAACCTCGTGCCAGTAACTGCCTCAACTCCTTTATTGTCGGCCGACAAAGGCAGGGGACGTAGGATAAGTTGTAGGCGTTGCGCTGCAGGTCCGGGCCAACAGGCAAGGAGAGCGCCCTGGGCACTGCACTCACAGTCAGCACCAGCAGGATGAGGAGCTGCATGGTCCCCGCCTGCGGATCAAAGTTGTCATAACGAAAGACTTTGATTGGCAGGCTTTTAAACTGAAGCGGGGAGGCTTCGAACTAGGACTGTGCGATTGTAAAAACGACGATTCTAAAACCGTCATGAGAGCAGATGATACTTTGGTGTTATTCCTACTTTCCTTCATGGTGCGACGTTGTGTTTGCCCAGACCCCTCCTGTCCCCGCTCCCTTCTCCCTTTCCGGTAGGTAGCGTTGCTCATCGCAGGGCAGCGGACGGACGGACACGGACGGACGCGGACGCGGCTCCCCATACAATGAAAGTACAAGCTAGCTGACACCTCTTTCTTCAATGTTATTTAGTTTAGCTAGGCTATGCTAGTGATATTTAGAGATATCATCTGCTAAAACAATTAATCGGAATCGGTCAGTGACCGACATAATCGAAAGTGCATTCGATTTAGTAGTTGGTCGAAATCAAATCAAATCGAAAATCAAAAATCACACCGATTAATCGAAATGAACCCATCACTCGAACCGGGCCATTATATCGCTATAGTGATATAACGTTAAATATAACTAAGTTAAACGCGAATATCATTAAAAGCTGAAGATGTAGTTCGGCATTTTTGAGTGTTTTGAAGTAAAAATTAAGTCACAAGGGACAGAGGAAAAAGTTTCCGATATGTTCCAATTTTGGATTTGCTCGTCAATCGATCATTGTAAATATTGGTCCCTTACCCTGGAGAAATCAACTGTTTGAAATTCATCGCCGATTACTAAAGTAATCGATTTGTACCATATCGGTCAATCGTTAATCGCACAGCCCTACTCCGAACTAACTGCGCGTCCCTGCCGCTTCCCGTCCCCCACCCGCCGGGCGGCCAAAGGATGGTATTGAAAACACAGTGATTAAAATGATACCCGTCACTCACCGAGATGTGCCGGGGTCTGGCAGATGTTGCCACGTCGGAAGCCTGCCGGCGTTTGACTTGCTTTTCGCACCGGTTCAGCAGAACTTCAGTACGACGCGTCCAACGTCAGCGTGGTTAAGCATCATCTGGACGATACGTGGTTGTGGTCCGAGCAGCACGGAGCAGGAACATGGGGCGTCGCAGTGAGATAGTGTTATCACCACGAAGGAATATGCACACACAGAAAAATGTTTTCATTGATCAAGGTTAGACTGACCTTAAAAACTCTAGTCTTAAACTTACCAAGGTTACTGACTTTAATCCAAACTGCTTTAAATCTTCCTGCAAGACTATTGCCTTGAGCGAAGTCTATTAACCTTGTTAAGTTCAATGCTAAGACTACGTTTTTCTGGGTGCACTACTGTTCCATTTTGTGAGTCACTCTCGGAGGCAATTTCATTAAAATTATTTGAACAAATTTCAGAAAATATTTTTGTAAAATGTCGTTAGTTATTGAGTTCAGTTTATTTGCAGGTTGTTTCACGATTACGATGGAGATGACTTTTAATGTTGTGGCCATTTTGAAAGTTTTCCAATTTTTTAAACTGTAGCAGCGAAAATTTCTAAAATGAGAGTATTCTGGGGCCACCGTGCTGCAGCCCAGGTGCACACTCGCGGCACTACGCCTCGACCGCCAAACGTAATTAAACGTCCCAATAACGGCGCCAATTCCCTCTGGAGCCGATGCCGGCCGAAGCCCATCGAGACCGGGAAATAACGCCAATGTTGAAAGGGCGGCAATCTCTCTCTCTCTCTCTCTCTCTCTCTCTCTCTCTCTCTCTCTCTCTCTCTCTCTCTCTCTCTCTCTCTCTCTCTCTCTCTCTCTCTCTCTCTCTCTCTCTCTCTCTCTCTCTCTCTCTCTCTCTCTCTCTCTCTCTCTCTCTCTCTCTCTCTCTCTCTCTCTCTCTCTCTCTCTCTCTCTCTCTCTCTCTCTCTCTCTCTCTCTCTCTCTCTCTCTCTCTCTCTCTCACCCTCTCTCTCTCAGACGACAGACCACGAGGTGAGGCGCGGTGCGGCGCGGCACAGGGCCCAAACCCCGGCCCCGGGGCCGGGGGCCGGGGCCCGCCATACACTGGCCTGCCTGCACCCCATCCGCCGTCCGCTCCGCCCGCAGCCCGCAGGTCAAGCCAGGCTAACTTTCGACTTTCCCGTTCCGGCCCTGCAGCCGCCCCCGTTTGATGCATAGTTGCGACGACACCTGACTAACTGGTCTTGCCGTGCCGGAGCCCGGAGCCCGGAGTCTCCGGAGGCGACATGACCGCGACCGCTGTGAGATGCGCCGCCATCAAGACCGCAGTCCAGGTGGTGACGAGGCGCATCGCATCGCATCGCATCCCGAGCCGATGTGCCGGTACTGCACTCTGCACGGACCGTCAGAGGTGGGACGGAGCGCCTGCGCGCGGCCAGGGTAGGCCGGCCCGCACGACACCCGTGTGTGCCCCAAACCAGGTTGCCTACCCGCCAGGCGCTCCCAACCACCCACCAACAGGCACAGCCCTGACCCCCACGCTTCCTCCCCACACTCACCACCTGCATCTTGGTGATGTACTTCTTCAACCAGATGCTCTTCTTGTAGGACGGGGCGGGGCGATGGTGGTGAGCAGGCAGTAGCCGTACATGATGGCGTGCACAAACGAGTTGAAGAGGGCCAGCATGGTGGCGTGGCCGCCTGCAACAGGAACGGGGCAGGTCAATTGTGGCTGGCCACGAGGGCAGGCCGCCGCCGCGGCCACGGGGCCATGGGGACGGCGATGAGCATGAGCGAGGCGATGAGCCGCTGTTTCAGCCGCGGGGTCCGGGCCGGGAGGACAGCGCCAACGGCACCATTGTCCCGTCCCATCCCATCCCCCCCCTCTCTCTCTCTCTCTCTCTCTCTCTCTCTCTCTCTCTCTCTCTCTCTCTCTCTCTCTCTCTCTCTCTCTCTCTCTCTCTTCCTCTTTTTCTTTCTCTTTCCCTATCTCACTGCCTATGAATGCCATTCCCTGATGTTGAACGCAGCGCCTGTGTTGGCCTGCGTTAGCGCTATAAGTGCAATGCTGCTATCCGCAAAACGGAGCAGTCAGTGTTGGAAAAATTCCTCAATCTCTTTGGAAATAAATCTCAGATGAAACGGCTGGAAAATTAATACCACATTTTGTCAATGTGAATTCTCCCAAAAATTAAATTGCAGTGAGGGTAGGGGGCAGTGCAGTGCACTTCCCCAGGTTGTCCAGAAGCCATGCATTTTTTTCCACGTTCCTGATCATGCCGGGCTGATGTGCTGCTGCGTTACGTAGTCTGCGGGAGGCACGGCCCTGCAAGGCCAAGGACATGCAGGGCCGGCCTCATGTCTGGGCCGCCGCCAAACACGCCGCGTCGCCTCGCGGTGGGGGGCTCTCCGAGTCCCCGAGGGGGCCGCAGAGAGGGCGCCACGGGCTGGGGCGGGGAGGTCAGCAGCTGACCCAGCAATCATTCCGGTCCAGCGCCTTGGTGATTTCGCTGCGGGGGGCGGGGCGGGGCGGGGCGGGGCGGAGCGGGGCGGAGCGGGGCGGAGCGGGGCGGAGCGGGGCCGGCCGGCTGGACGCACAATCGCGCAAAATTCTGGCCGCCGCCACGCAACGCCACACCACACACCACGGGCACGTGTCAAGGCAGCCCGAGGCCGTCCGTCCTGTGCCTGACATTGCTGCTGGCTGGGCCGACTTCTGTGCGGTGCGCGGTGCGGGAGGGAGAGAGGCAGAGCGACAGAGAGTGAGAGGGGGGCGGGAGTTGACGGCGGGGGGAGTTGCAGTATGTCCCCCGTAGGTATGCACACCGCGCCGTTTGTCTCGGGACCTCGTTTTCCGCTCAATCAGACTTTCCGCTCCGCATGGCTGTGAGGCGGCGCCGCGGCGCGTCTACCGCCTTTGCCGTGCAGTCGCTGCTGTCTCACTCCCTCCGCTTACCTCTGCCGTGCAGTCGCTGCTGTCTCACTCCCTCCGCTTACCTCTGCCGTGCAGTCGCTGCTGTCTCACTCCCTCCGCTTACCTCTGCCGTGCAGTCGCTGCTGTCTCACTCCCTCCGCTTACCTCTGCCGTGCAGTCGCTGCTGTCTCACTCCCTCCGCTTACCTCTGCCGTGCAGTCGCTGCTGTCTCACTCCCTCCGCTTACCTCTGCCATGCAGTCGCTGCTGTCTCACTCCCTCCGCTTACCTCTGCCGTGCAGTCGCTGCTGTCTCACTCCCTCCGCTTACCTCTGCCGTGCAGTCGCTGCTGTCTCACTCCCTCCGCTTACCTCTGCCGTGCAGTCGCTGCTGTCTCACTCCCTCCGCTTACCTCTGCCGTGCAGTCGCTGCTGTCTCGCTCCCTCCGATGGCCCCTGCCGTGCAGCCGCCGCTGTCTCACTTCCTCTCCGCTCAGTTCCGCTCCTGCCAACAAAACTGCCTTCCTCAATCTGACGGCTCAGGATCATCACCTTGCCGTCTTCCACGCGTTGAACGTTAAACAACACCCGTGCCACCGTGGTCGTAAAACTGCGCTCCAACGACGAGCTCCAGCAGCAACTGTAGTTCGCGGCTGTGGTCCCGCCACAATTTTTCTCGGGTATTCCGTTCTCCTTGTAATTGCCACTCCGCCCTCCTTTCACTCCGACTTCCGGGTCTCATGACTCCATATTGCACATTGGACTTGGTGGTGGGGATGGGGCGGGAGGGAGGAAGGGAGGGAGGGCCACTCCACACTACTGGAGTACTCAAACCGCGGACCACTGTGCAGACCCGGTGTGCCCCCAGTGCCCTCACCGCACCCACCATGAGAGGGAGAGAGAGAGGGCAAGAGAGAGAGATATCAGAGGGTGGAGGGGGGGGGGAATAGAGAGGTAGAAAGAAAACTGGACGACGATCTGGGCAGCCATCCGTGCGGCCTGGCTAATGCTGGCGGGGCCTAGCGGACCTCCTCTGGGGCCCATCACCCCGCTGGGGCCTTTGGCCATAATTATCCACGGCCACATTACCCCTTATACAGGGACCCTGGCCCCCCTGGCCCTCGCTGTCCCCGGCGGCATCTGTCACCGAAGGGCGCGAGGGAGGACGTCCAGGGTCCGGCGGCGTGGTCTCCCCTCTCTCTCTCTCTCTCTCTCTCTCTCTCTCTCTCTCTCTCTCTCTCTCTCTCTCTCTCTCTCTCTCTCTCTCTCACGCAAATGAAGCAAATGGAGAACAGGCGTTGAAATTAGGTCTCGCTTCCACGAACAGCTCGGCCGGAGCAGGGTGCGGGCTGTGGCTAGGCGGTGGGGCTTGGAGCGAGGCTCGAGTCCGGTGGGCTCCGGTGGGCTCCAGCAGCCAAGGCTCACGGTCCCCGGGGCTGGTGGTGGACCGTGTGCCCCCCGGCTGGGGGGCAGGTGTGCTGATGTGCATTCAAGTGAAAACAAATCTAGGCCAGGCACGTAGCCGTGGGGAGGGGGGGGGGGGGGGGTCAGGGGGGTCATGACCCCCCCCCGAAACAGCTCAGTGCCCGAAAGGGCATCGCCTGGCAGGTAGGCAACTCAGCTTGACATCCCGCCTGTAAGTAGGCCCCGGCCTGACCCCCTCCGAAAACTCCGGCCAGCTACGTGCCTGATCTAGGCCAGTCTGAGACGCACTCCCTGGCGGCTGGTGGTTAGGCAATCCTGACGTCTGCGTGCACGCGTGTCGTGCGGGCCGGCCTACCCTCACTGGCGCTCGGCGTGTCGCTGCTTCTCCCAGTACAACCTTGTGGTCGACGCCCCCCCCCCCCCCCGGCGCTGCCACCACCTGGCGGGCGGTGCACTTGGCGGCACCGCATACCGACCGACGCCGGTACCACCGCTTTCAGCGGAACTTTGCACCAAGCCGCCGTCCCGGCCGCCCAGTTCGGCAAAGGCGATTAGGGTCCGGGAGAGGGGGGGGGGAGGGGGTCATGTGGAAAGTTTGTCCTCTCGTGGTTACCGCCTCCCGGACCCGATCCGCCTAGCCGTTCCTTCAATTAAAGCGGTTTGTTTCGCACAGGCCCCGCGGGAGGGGGGGGGGGGGGGGGGTAATGTGCTGAGCAGTGCACCGCTCCCGCCCAGTAACACGAGGCAGCTGGCCTCGCGGCGACCGGAGCAGTGGAGCTCGCGGTCCGTGTGGCAGAAGCGCCAGGACCGAGGGGTCCTCGACTCTGCCCCAAAGTGTACACTGATTGTGCTGATTGTGTCGATTTTTCCACCTAATTTGCAGAAAATTTGAAAATTCAGACTGGTTAGAGCCTTTTACGGCCGTTTTAAGCCCTTAAATGAAGCCCAGGCCTCATTCTAATGCAGTTTTTAAGATTTGTAATTGATGAGTGTGTTTGATTGTCTGGAAATGTGTACACTGATTGCCTCGAGTTGTGGACCCCTCGGCCAGAACAATGGGCGGCATCCCAGTGCTTTGATGCTGGACGGCGAGAGCAAGTGCTGGTTACCTCAGTTGCTCCCGCAAATGAACCACAACACTCAACAACGACAAGCGCTGGAAGAATGGCTTGACCCGAGTCCTCTCTCTCTCTCTCTCTCTCTCTCTCTCTCTCTCTCTCTCTCTCTCTCTCTCTCTCTCTCTCTCTCTCTCTCTCTCTCTCTCTCTCTCTCTCTCTCTCTCTCTCTCTCTCTCTCTCTCTCTCTCTCTCTCTCTCTCTCTCTCTCTCTCTCTCTCTCTCTCTCTCTTGTTCTCTCTCTCTTTCCCCCTTTTTCTCTCTCCCTCTCACCAAGCTCGACTTTACCGGCCACTTTGCAGGGAGAAGACGCGCGCTACGCCGTCTAAACGAAACGCAATTAATTGGATTAAGGGCAGCGGGAGCTTTGCGATGACGGCAGGGGGAGACCGGGCTAGAGGCCACGCCAGGCTAGGATGAGCTGTCCCTCGGTCGGGCCCTCGGCCAGCGCAGGCTAGTCGTCGGTAAACGAAATTCGCCACGATATCGTGAAATAAAGTGAGTTGAGTGGTGCCCTAGCGGGCGCGGTGACGCTGCCAGCCAAATAATGGAGAAGGAAAATCTGCCACGCCACGGCCTCGCTGGCGTCGGCCAACGAATTCATTCATACCCCCCCCCCCCCTCTCTCTCTCTCTCTCTCTCTCTCTCTCTCTCTCTCTCTCTCTCTCTCTCTCTCTCTCGCTCTCTCTCTCTCTCTCTCTCTCTCTCTCTCTCTCAACCTCTCTCTTTCTCTCTCTCTCTCTCTCTCTCTCTCTCTCTCAATCTCTCTCTCTCTCTCTCTCTCTCTCTCTCTCTCTCTCTCTCTCTCTCTCTCTCTCTCTCTCTCTCTCTCTCTCTCTCTCTCTCTCTCTCTCTCTCTCTCTCTCTCTCTCTCTCTCTCTCTCTCTGTCCACGCGCAGTAGACCCTTGAATCATGCAAATTTACAGCGGCTGCCGTCCCGTCCGTCCCGTCGCACCCCTCGCGGCCCTTGGTGGCCCGTGCCGTGCGGAGGAGGGAGGGGGAGGGGGGTCACAAGAAGATACCAGATCCCGAATCTGCGGCGTGGAGCGAGTGAGTTAATCTCGGCGAAAATAACGCGTCCTCCAACCCCACCACGCCTCCCCGCCCCGCCCTGTCCGCATACTCTGCGCTACACGTCGAGATGAAACGAGTTTGGCAACTTTTCATACATTTTAGTTTACGTGGGTTTTTTTTGTGTTATTTTCCTGGTTCTGATGCGGGAGCAGGGAGGCAAAGGAGCAGCCGGTAACCGCGGCTTTGTGGCGTCGGGAGTATGTTGGATAACTAGTGATTACAAATACGGACACCGCGCTCTCTGCGGTAGCAGCCTCGGCGCTCTGAGGGAACACAAAGGTACGTTAGTTGTACCATAAAATACTTTTAGCTTATTCCGTAACAGGCTATACATTTTTGTAGCGAGGACTATAAAATTCCGTGTCAGTTGCGTCGGCATAATACTCGCTGCGGGAGCACAAAACGACGTTTTATCTGCTTTTTGGTGAGGTAACCAACACATAGTTTCCCCCACGGAATACTTGTACTGTATTTCCTAGAAGTGTCTTGCTTGTCGCGAAATAAACGAAAAGATGCGGTGTGACAACGAGCATATTTATTTTCTATCTGCCTGTACAGCCGGGTCGAGTGGTGCGCGGTGCGCTGAGCGGAGCGCTGTGGCCCGAGCCGAGCGCCTGTGATGCCGAGGGTAGGCAGCCCGCCGCACCGCGCTGTCCGGCGGGTCCAAGACGGTATCGACAGGCTGGCAGGCGCCCCGCTCGCTCCGCTCTCCTTTGGATCCACCCCGCTCCCCTCTTCGGGTGGGGTCTGACCGGCATAGCGGTCCGAGACATTTCTCATATGAATAATTCCTCTCCTCCGCAGCGGCCTCGGGCTCGACTCGGGGTCGTCCGTGCCGTCGTTCGGGCCGCGCGCTGCTGCAGTGATTCAACCCTCTCCGCATTTTTAGGCACGGAGTGTAACGGAGTTGCCTTATAGTTTCGTCAGATTGAACTGTTTTTATTTTGTTTTTTTTTTCTTGGAAGCATAGCCCCATATGGCCCTCTAACAGAAGTTTTTCAAACTCTCCATCTTATCGAAGGGTACTCGCACAAGACACGGTGACGTGTTTTTACACTTCAAAAATATCACACACCGTTCAAAAACGAGTTTTAAAGTCGGCTTTCTCACTCCTTGCAATGGGGAAAGTAAGAGACAGAGCACCTCGTCAACAGGTACCCCTAGTCCAAAATCAAAACGATCTAAAAAATCAAAAATCTGTCTAACAGAATTACGGACAATAGTCGTATTAAATAGTCTAGCGTGTTGTTACATTCAAAAAATATCATAGTGATCAGAAAAACCACTTCGAACTTCAGCTTGCTCTCTCCATCCAATGGTGATAGCAAGAGACAGAGCTACTGTTACAACGCCTCTAGACGAGCTATGCTCGACTCGTCAGCAGACTGCATCAGCAACCTCTGCCTGACTCAGTATCATTCTGTCCTTCCCCAGAGCACAGCCAAATCCGAGGGGGTTCTCACGTGCGTAATACCCTGTACACCTGATCAAGTTATTACACGTAATGTAATGCCGAAAAATTACAAAAAGTCCTCTAAAACGGTAAAATAGGGTGCAATACATCTTTAATACCAGTGTAATACCGGCGTAATACGGCGTAATACACGTATTATGTAATACTCTGTACACGAAATCCCGAGTGAAAACCCCCTCGGCCAAATCAGACGTCCTTCTTTTTTGCTGCGCAGCCTTTGCCGGATACCCATTGTTGATGTGGCGAGCCGAGCCGAGGCAAGCCGAGGCCCCGCTAAAAAGGGGAGGCGACTCAAGAGTCAGGACCGTTTGGGACCGGTGGTGGGGACAACAGTGCGAGAGCCTTGCAGGAGGCTAGCGCTAGGCGGCCCGCGTATGAGAATGCAAGCGTTGCACTGACCGATACCTAGACGCCCCAGATCTTCAACTACTCCCTCTCCCTCTCGAAGGAGATACAAACCACCCCGAACCACCCCAAAACTGAAACAAGGCTCAACCAAAATCCTCATTCCATGAATTTTAACAAAAGAAAGAAAACAACAAAACCAGAACAAAATAAACTTAACTTCTATAACCACCCCCAAACCACCCCAAAACTCAAGCAAAATCCTCATTCCATGAATTAAAAAATAAAAGAAAGCAAACAAAAACAAAAAGTACAAAATATAAACTTAACGTTTATTTTAACCAAACCCCCGTGAAACTCCGGGCTCCGGGCCTACCAGTATCTCACACAGTGGGATGGTATTTTTTTCCCCCTGCTTCCGCATGTCAAACGGGAGAAGGAATCGGATTGGACGCACGAGTCCTTATTTCCCGGTCGGTGCGGGAGCGGTAGCAGCAGCGGTGGTGGTGGTGGTGGTGGTGGTGGTGGTGGTGGTGGTGGTGGTGGTGGTGGTGGTGGTGGTGGTGTGGTGGTGGTGGTGGTGGTGGTGTTGGTGGTGGTGGTGGTTCCGACGAACAACGACTGTGATGCAAAATACCAGCAGCGGGCGGGCGGGGCCCCGTGGCCCTGCGGGGTACCCCGGGCGCGCTACGCAGCGCTGAGGCCGCGCCTCGCGGATGTGCGACGGGTGGGGGCCCAGGGCCCCGGGGCCTCGGGCGGGGGCGCCACTCCACGCCACCCGCTTTCCAACTTCCGTCCTGCACCCCGCATCCCACCCAACGGCGCCTGCCTGCCTGCCTGCCTGCCTGCCTGCCTGCCTGCCTGCCTGCCTGCCTGCCTGCCTGCCTGCCTGCCTGCCTGCCTGCCTGCCTGCCTGCCTGCCTGCTTGCCTGCCTGCTACCGCCACCGCCCTGTACCCGCGGCGACTACCTTTCGGCTCGAACGGTAGCGAGAACAGGCGAGGCGAGAGGGTTTCCGTGACGACACAACGACACGGAGCATACACTGTAACTGGAACTGCAATGGCGGTAAAAATCGCAATGGTCATTTGCAAAATTGTGCGATGATGCACTGCTGCAAAATTGCAATGAAGGTGCAATTTTAAAAAATGATACGTTATTGCCAAACATTTGACACAATCGCTCTGCATTTTTACTATAGGCGTTGCCATGTGTTCCAGAACGAAGACGCTGCACTGAGGTGCTCCGCATGCTTCTCAATGGCAACTCAATCCCAAGCATAATGAGACTGCAGCGCAGATTCGTTCCATCGGAGATTTGTGGCAAATATTGACCGGATCTTGTCAGCGTTCTGGGCTCTTCCCTCGTTCTACGCCACTCGACCTGTGTTGGTAGTAGCGGCCGTGACCTCCTGGCCAAGTATTCCACTCTGCTTCCTCCCCCCCCCCCCCCCTCCCTTCCACTCAACGTGCTTGCACAAACAAGGGGCTAAGTGCGTTAGCGTACATGCTCCCCCAATCCGGCACCCAGCGCCCAGGCAGGGCAGGCACGGCAGGCCGCGCGGCAAGCGCCATCCAAGCTGCTTGTCAGCCCGGCGGAGCGCGGCGGGAAGACAGCGCACTCTTTTGATCGTAGCTCTGCGCCAATGATGTTATTGGGTCACGGAGAAATCGTCCCGTTCTTTTACCACACAACGAGGGTTTGAGGTGAAGAAACAACGGTGCTGTTGTGGATAGCAGCGGGGACAGCTCGCGAGCCCCCCCCCCCCCCCCCCCCCCACCACACACATACGCACACACACACATACACACTCACACATACACACACACAGACCCTCACCTCACAGTGCGGCGGCACCATACCATGCGGACCCGTTCTCTTGCACCGCCGCCCTCGGCAAAAGAGTGTGTTTATAATGACTTTGTTCCTCAAAGACCGAGGAAGGCGAAGCGCGCACGTATTGTTTGCAAGCGGTGTGGAACCGTCGTCGTCTCCGTAGCGGAGCGACGTATCACGGAGAAAAAAGATTGGTTGTCGCAACTAATTTTTAAGTTGATTTTCAGACGAGCAGTGAATTTTTGTTCGGAGTACTAAAATTTTGTTGGAGGAACTAAATTTTAGTTGCACCTTCGCAACGTTAGTTAACGCAGACGTTCGCTGAAGGAGCGAAATGCAGGAAAAAAATTGTTTCGTGCCCGCAACGAACCTCTTTATTGGAGCAACTATAATTTAGCTCCCCCAACCAAATTTTAACCCTCCGAACCAAAATTTACTGCTTGTCTGAAAATCAACTTAAAAATGAGTTGCGACCACAAATCTTTCTTCTCCGCGTTGCCCGCGGCCTGGCGGCGTGCCTCTGTCGGAATCTCGCGGCATCGCAGTAGGCCGGGCCATGGGATGCCATGGGCTGCCAACGGGCTGCCATGGGCTGCCATGGGCTGCCATGGGCTGCCATGGGCTGCCATGGGCTGCCATGGGCTGCCATGGGCTGCCATGGGCTGCCATGGGCTGCCATGGGCTGCCATGGGCTGCCACGGGCTGCCACGGGCTGCCACGGGCTGCCACGGGCTGGGGCGGCCGCAGTGCCATCGATCTGCACACTCTCAAACAAGCTGGCCTGTCCCTTCCGTCAACCTCGGTGCCAGTTCCGCTGCGCTCCACCGGCACCTCGGTTTGACAGGGGGACTTGGCCAGCTTGGCCTGCCGGCGGCGTTTGCGGGGTCCTTCGGCCCCCGCCTCAAGTCTCCCTAGAAGTGCCCAAAAGCAGATGTATTTGTTACGATTAAAATCGTTAACCTGAGCCCGTCCCTGTGCGCGCCGCGATGGTAATGGTGTGCGCGCGGCGGCCAACCCTAACCTCAAAAAACAAAAACAGACAAATTTTCATTAATCAAAAATGCGATACATATCGAAAATTGTTGCCACCGCACGTGATTCTACGTTAAAAAAGTAGTTGATCCTCAAGATTTGAAGTTTTTCTCTGAACGATAAGTCGGCGAACACACGTCCGCCCGAACGAACATGCGGCATTAGACTATAAGCCCGGCTCCTGCCGTTTCTAAAGAAACGTGGCGGGACGGGCTAAAAAGTATGCTTGAATCAGCGCAAATTTTATGCCTACCCTGAAATCCTGGGTAACTTTCCCCAATTCAGAAACAGGATACTTGTGCCAACCATCACTATGCCCGATACTGGCATACGATTCGGCACAATCTGATGCCTGAGTTAGGCATGTAGACTGATGCCTGAATCGGGCATCCATATTTAGTGGCATGCCTTGATTCAGGCATCTGCATAGCCACTGATAAATTCTTGTTTCGAGCATATTATGCTCGTTTCGAGCATATTATGCTCGGGGAAGATTTTGAGGCTCAGGCATAAAATCTGCTCAGTGGCGGATCCAGGAGCGGCATTAGGGGGAGGCAAAGTCACGCTTTTTGCCTACTTAGAGCCGGAAAAGTTATGCCGGTTGCCTACATTTCCGGCGCCCTTCGGGCGCCTTGGAGGGGGGGGGGCGGCAATTAACCCTTTGCCCCCCCCCCCCCTGGATCCGCGCTTGAATCTGCTATGAAACAGGAATATTATGCGTGATTCAGGCATATTTTTTTGAGAGTGCAGTGCGGACGTGAGGTCGTAAGCCGCAGCTCCGTTCGCAAACGGTTCCCCGTCCGCATGCACTACCCGGTCGTATGGAATGCCGCGGAATCGCTTTTCTTTTCTTTTTTTGTAGGGGTAAAACCTCGGCGGCGTCCCGCCGTCGTTTCACGACACACATACACACACACGCGCGCACGCACACACAGTAGTGACAAGGAACAATTCCTCACTGTCCCTGAACTGCACACTGTTTTCAGGAGCTCTTCTAAATCTCGAGAAGAGTTTTGTCTCGAAAAGAGACAGTAGATATGCATTGTGCTTTATTATTAAATCCGCATGCAGCTCAGGGACAGAATCGTTCCTTGGCATTCAGACTGCACATAGAGTTTGGCAGGGCGAGGGTTACCAGTCGCGTGGGGGAGGAAAGAGCCCCGGGGCGTTGATTCGCAGCTTGCGCGCGCGGTTTGACAAAGCTGCTGGACTGTCCCTCCCACAGCACAGCTGGCTCTCGTCCTGTCGTCTGCGGCCTGTCGTCTGCTAGCGTCGTCTGCTTGCGTCGTCTGCTACACCGCACTGCCGCGGCGCGTGCGTGGCATGGCGCCCGGCCAGCTGGCTCCATCAAGTCACCATTATACGGCTGAACTGGGGGCGTCCTCCGTGACCGGGCCGTGCCGGGCCGTGCCGGGGCCGTGCGTGCCTCCTGTAGGACGCGAAACGGTACCGCACCGTCCTTGCCTGGCACTCGCTGGTACTACCCCTCCTCGCCCTCAACCGGGAGAGAAAGAGAGGCAGACAGCTAGCAGGGCGGGCACTGTTTTCAGTTTTGAAGTGTCAGCACAAAAATGTGTGACATTTTAAATATTGTGATTATTTTGCAAAACATTTGTCACATTTTTAAAAACTGTCACCAATTTGTAATGCCCTCGTTGCATAAATTGTTTTGATAAACACCTCCAAATTTGTTGAAATTCACGGCAAACACTGAAAAAATAGGGGTATAGACGGAGAGAGAAGCGGTTGGGAGAAGATGTGAGGATAGATAAGGGGCGGTCCGGGGATAGAAATGAATTCTAGGACATGGCGCAGGTGAGGTCACTCGTGCAAATCCTATCAGAAATTCCTATCAGAAATTTTTCTGATTTATTTTCGCGCACCTACCAGAAACTCAGCTATCAGATCGATCTGATTGCTGAGTTTCTGATAGCTGTTAAGTCTGATAACTTACTCTGATCGCTCTATAGTCTGAAAGCTAACTTCTGATAGCTCTGATAGAACTTTGATGCTTTGTTCCTCCCGCACTCGGCACCTTTGAATCGTAGAAAATGCTACCTCAGAGGTTCAAAACCGAGTCCGATCCGAATCCGGGGTCAGATTTGGTCTATCTGCTCCCGTTCTCGAGATACCAGAAAAATGTTGTCGGATTTAGATGAAATTAAAATGGCCCGAGTAAATTCGTATGTTAATGCGAGATGCCAAATTTGAATCGAAAATTCCCAATACTTTCGATTTTAAGGACCTGTGAAAAAAGGACGAATTTATGCTATCAGACTGATATCAGACTATTTTTTCTATCAGCCGTAGTTTTCAGGCGCAGCTATCAGACTACGAAGGCTATCAGGTTTTCTGGCGTAGCTGTCAGACTTTCAGACAAAAGCTATCAAGCGTAGCTATCAGACTAAGAAATATATCAGACTATCAGATGTTGCTATCAGACTATCAGGGAGACTATCAGACTATCAGAAAAACTATCAGGTTTTCAGAGTAGCTACCAGGTTTTCAGAAAAACTATCAGGTTTTCAGAGTAGCTACCAGGTTTTCAGAAAAACTATCAGGTTTTCAGAGTAGCTACCAGGTTTTCAGAAAAACTATCAGGTTTTCAGGAAAACTGTCAGACTTTTCTGATAGGATTTACACGAGTGGTGCTGAGAGGCCACCCCCCGCCGGCCGGGGGCTGGACGGGACGTAGGCTCCGCTCGGATTTACGACCCATCGTCAAGATTGGTGTAAACTGACGTGCCCCGCTTGCCGAGCCCGCCAGCCGTGCGGGGCTGCTCCAGTACAGCCTCGTCGATAGCGCCTCAGCAAGTGCCCCAGGACCACCGCCGCCGCCGGCCGCTGGCCGGGACCTGCCAAGGACCTTCCGATCGGCCGAATGGCGCCACTTGGCGAGAGGCTGCTTGGGCCCCGTGCCCCGCCAGGTCTCCGTCAGGCCCCGTAAGGCCCCCGCCAGGTCCCCGTCAGGTCCCCGTCAGGCCCCGTAAGGCCCGCGCCAGGTCCCCGTCAGGCCCCGTAAGGCCCCCGCCAGGCCCCCGCCAGGTCCCCGTCAGGCCCCCGTCAGGCCCCGTCAGGCCCCCGCCAGGTCCCCGTCAGGCCCCCGTCAGGCCCCCGTCAGGCCCCCAGGCCCCCGCCAGGCCCCCGCCAGGTCCCCGTCAGGCCCCGTCAGGCCCCGTCAGGCCCCGGCGCGGCGGCTGGTCACCGCTCGGTTTAGGACTGACCTGCGCCCCACCCGGGGCCCCTCAGCTCAGGGTCGCCGGGGGCGTGCTAAAGTGGCGTTGAGTGTTTCAGCTGCTACTGCTGCTGTTGCCGCTGCTGCTGCTGCTGCTGCTGCTGCTGCTGCTGCTGCCACTGCTGCTGTGGCGGCGGACAGCGCGTTGGACCCCCAGCCCTAAAAATAGGATCCCCCATGCGTTGGAAGGGGGGGAGGGGCGCTGGGCATATACCGCCTACGTTCAAACGTTTCTCGCATCTCCCACCCTGTCTGCCGAGCTGTGGATTTTCTTTTGAGATGTAACTCCCAAACAATTCACCCCCCCCCCCCCCCTCACTGCACCCCTGGCAGTAGATCTGTGTAGGTAGCGGCGGGCGTTACAGGCTGCGTGGCTGCGTGCACCAAGCGCCTGCAGCCTGTGGTGTAGGCAGTCCCATCGAACACACGTGCCGTGCGGGTCGGCCCACCCAGCCAGGCACCTACAGTCCGTAGGGTAGGCAGTCCTAGGTTAGGTTAGATTAGGTTAGGATAAGGTAGGACAAACGAAGCCTCCCCCCCCCCCCCCCCCCTCCCTCCCCCGCCCGGCTCACTTGCCGGGGGGCGCCTTTCCAGCGAGGTGGGTGTGCGATGTGGCGTGGTAAAATACCTGCTAGGGGTAAGTGCCCGTAAAGAAACCAGGCTGGGCAATAAATCACATACCGGTGAAAACAAAATCACATTATTCTCAAAAAGTGGGCGTTTTTATCAACAGCTTATCAGATTTGCTGACCTGCGCTAACTCTGAGAGAGAGCGAACATTTTTCGAAGTGTCGCACAGCTGAAAAACGCTTGCTCGCTCACACGAGGAAGAGTGGTTGGGTGCGGTGGAGCACCAAGGGCAAATAAAAACACAACATTGTTTCCACCTCGTTGGCCTCGGCGGGGGGTTAAATAACAGAAAACGAGCCCCCCTTTACTGTTCCTGCCCGGGGGGGGGGGGGGGGGGGGGGGGAGGCGCTGCATACAGATAGTATGTGTGTGATAGCGCGCATGTGCGCCGTACTGCTGCACTGTGCCCCGCTGTCGGCCGCGGCCTCTGACGGTCTAGCGAGGGCTGCAGTGGCACGAAGGCTCCTGACTAGTCCTGCCTGACGCTTGACCTATAACAGGAGCGGGTAGCAGCGATGTGCGCATGCATGTGTTGTGTGTGTGTGTGAGAGAGAGAGAGAGAGAGAGAGAGAGAGAGAGAGAGAGAGATATTCAGACGTACTTTGCAAATGTACGTGACCGAGCACCTGACCCAGTCCCGGGTGGTTTATTGGGCAACGTCGCTTCTCTGCCAGCCAACCCCTCTTCATGCTGCATCCCGCGAGGGCCGCAGAGAAGGGCAGCGAGAGAGAGAGAGAGAGAGAGAGAGAGAGAGAGAGAGAGAGAGAGAGAGAGAGAGAGAGAGAGAGAGAGAGAGAGAGAGAGAGAGAGAGAGAGAGAGAGAGAGAGAGAGAGAGAGAGAGAGAGAGAGAGAGAGAGAGAGAGAGAGAGAGAGAGAGAGAGAGAGAGAGAGAGAGGCTGGGACTGACTAGACTGAAACCGCCTCGGCTCGCCTCGCGTGCAAATTGCAGCAGCAGTATAGCGTGACAGCGTGGTCCGCACGGCGCCACGGCGCAGACCGGACTGGACCGGACCAGACCTCGCCAACTCCTTTCTTCGAATTAAAATGCAGGTGTGATGTGTGGTTCAGGGCTTTGGGGACCGACTCAATGATGGAACTGAACACTACATCTGATTGGTATTCACTTCACTTTACTCACATAAGATAATCATGGTGGCTGCCTGGTGGGGGCGTGATGGCTCCTCTATGGCTCGGCCAGGACGTAACTGAACTCTCGTTCTCTCCACCTTGGTTTATCTAGCTGGCCTGTACAGTGCTACACACGCAGCAGCCTGGTCTATTTTCTGCTCTGGCCAGGGAAGGTACAGGCTGCAGGGAGACGCTATTCGACCGGTGCCGATTTGCAGACCTTTATGTTTGATGATGAGGCGGCTCGTGAACGGAACAAAATAAAGTGACCAAACTTCGTTTAAACACAGAGGAAGGTTGAAACTAAGGGCATGATAATACCAAACTCTGTCTGGTTTTTTTAGTTTGCGGCCTGTAAAGTCATCACACCGCCGAACGCTGCTTCGTACCATGATCGGAGGAAAACGGGGGTCCGCGCGGGTCAGCCGGAGCGGTGGTGGAGTGGGGGGGATCTCGGCTGGCTCAGCCACGACGCTCATGCTTGGTCTCGAGGCACTCGCACGGATTTTGTGTGCTCGAAGTGTTTGCTTATTACGAATTGCCTGTAGTTTGAACGCCATAAAGTAGTGGTCTCATGCCCGTAGAGTGGAATTTTCTTCACCGGAAAAAAATTAATTCGTCAAATTTCAGTTGCCGGCTTTAGAGGAGTTTCATCGATCCAAAATTTTGTCGGATCGGAAAGATACGCACATCAACGGATACTTTATACTAAAAACGTTTTTCTTAAACTCCCCATCTAAGTTCGACGGTTCATGAGCTACGGGCAGGAAAAGGGGGAAAGGGGGACCGCGCGGCACTCAACGTCTGTCGCGTCTCATGTTTGAATCTGCCCGGTCCGTCCGGTCCGTGACGAGCCAAGCAAGACTTCCCCGAGAACGTTGTGGCTTTCGCAGGCGGTGGGAAATTTCTTACGATCATGGGGAAGACGCAGCGCTGAATGACGTCTCCCTGTGCGTAAGCCTTTACCGCCTTTACCTCCCCTGCTCTGGCGGTCACGGTCTAGGCCACTAGGCCAGTGCCAATATGCAACATAGTTGCAAGCTTTTGGCAGCTACTTCCTGATACATATTTGGCCATCGCACAGGGGCGGTGTTTGTTGCTTCCGCAGCAGACGACAGAAAAATATATTTACAGCGAAAAGAGAAAACGGATTGTCCGCGCGTCGTGAAGAAGAAGAAGAAGCCACACCAAATCTCGAAAGGCGGAGTCTGGCTGGCCCCAGGGCTGGGCTGCTGGCCTCTCATTTCATATCGCAGAGTGTTTGCTGCGGGTTCTTGGGAAACCTCGCGCAGTAATATTTTTAATTAATAACTCTCCGAGACTGGGGGGGGGGGGAGTCGTAATCCCTATTTGAGCACGCCGGAGGCAGCGAAGGGCTACATCAGACCGGGGTGAGGGTGGGGGTACTAGTTAGTTAGACCGTAGTTAGCGCCGAAGGGTCAGCATTTGAGAAAGGGCAGAGGTGAGAATAGGCGGGTTTGTTTCTTGGGAGAGATTAATAATGACTTCTAAGAAAAGCAGTTGTCCTGCTGGTAGATCTATTATCAAGGGGTGGTAGAGGTAACCAAGGTTCGGAAGATGTCGCATAACAGTCTCCTCAGCTCAGCTTGGCGTGGAGGAAGAGGGGCTTAATCGGGAATTAAAAATATGTCCCCCAGAGTGTAGAGCCTCGGCGATGGCAGGGCTCAGCGGGCTGCGGCTGGCTCGGCTCCCTCAGATGAATCTGCATTGCTAATAATCTGCCCGAGCGAAGACAAAGAACGCTGCGACCGTCCTCTCGCGGTGGTGGTCGCGATGATTAGAGAAATCAAGTTCGCTTTTCTTCTTTTTTTTTTTTTTTTTGTACCGCCTCTCCCTGGGCGCTCTTGCAGTGCGGCGGGTGCGGCAGGCCGCTGTCAGCGCGCCTTGATTGTAGAGCACTCGGCGGAGCTTTTGTTCGCGCGACCGAAAAGGAATATTATTCTAAGTCAAAGAAGTGAACCAGGACCACGGCGGGCCCATCCGCCACCAGCGTCTGTGCCACGACCGCGGAGCCCGGAGGACGTCGTACAGATGTAAAGTAACTCAAGGCCGCCTTCTGATTCGCATCTTCAGGGCGTTAAAGGGAGGAACGAGGGGTCGAAGGGAGAGCGCTGGGAACAACGTTTAACTGTGACCGGCTTTTAATGCTACCTTTGATTTATATCCCCGATAGATACTGAATATCCGTCCTCCATGTGTGACGTACGTATGTATGATGCACAGGTTGGGTAAGAGCAGCTAAAAAATTCGCGATGGAAAAAAGTCACAGCACGTAAATAAAAAATGATACCCTCCAAAAAAAAAAGGAACTTAGTATGTTTTGGGTAAAATGTCTACGTTTTATAAAGGTGTCAGGGTGGCGCTGGCATTCAAACCAGCGCGGGCTCGAAAAGACGAACTGGCGATATATGCTGAGCTAGCACTAGCGGCGAGCGGCCGAGCCCTCGCCGCGACGAGCCTAGCCACACGCATGGGCAGACGTGTCTCCGGCCTCGGACGAGCAACATTGGAAGTGAGTACTTGGTGGTTTCCCTAACCCAAAATCGAGTCCTATCAGTTCAACGTAGCCTTGATCCCCCCGTCTGTGCTACACTCAGCCGTTGTGGGTTTTGTCGGTAGGCTAGCCGGAGTTAACATAAGAACCTCCAACAGTAAAGTAACGCCAGGCAAGACCCATTAACGACTAAAGGTGTGATTTTTTTTTACCTGCATGTGATTATTTTCCTTGAGTGATTTTATTACCTGCAATCATGCCCTCGGTTGTGTGAGAAATCTTGCGCGACGTAAGCTGTGATGAAGAGCAAGTGTGGTAGTTCGTAGTTTGTCACAGCTAAAGAGTAATCAGCATATGACGGCGCACTCTAATTGGAGAAAAATATCCGGACTTCGGCTGCTAATTTGAAATGTTTTATTGCAGCTTTATTGCAGTATATGCAGCTAGGGTGGGATCGTGGGACCGTGTTCTGCACATTACTCTTCTTGGGATTACAAGTGTTGGCAGGAACGCTCCTGATTGAAAGCAATCAGAATTGCGTGTGTAGGTATGTTTCGCGGTTTCATATTCTGACTCCCGCACGGTGTTGTAAATCAGCCCCATCGCTCCTCCCAAAGTTTCATACTTTGCGCAGCGGGGTTTCGGCAGGCTGGCCGGGCCGCAGTCGTCAGAGGAGCAGTGCTGTCTCTGAAAAGCAATGAGAATCGCAAGTTTGGCCGCGCGCCGCTATTCGGAAACGTTGGGCAGCCGTCATCTCCGAAGACACGCTGCTGACTCGGCGCCGAAGAATGCCGACGAGAATTCTCGTCGTGCCGAGTGCTGCAGGAGAACCGCTCCGAGACGATTCTACTGCTGCGCTGCCCCTGGCCGGAGAGCGCCACTCCCTCAGCAGAACTGACTGCCGACAGGCGAGCGTGGCGAGCGGAACGGTGAGGCTTAATTCCCCGCGCGTCTTCAGGGGAATTCATTGCAACGGGTTTTGTCAGAAAATCTCTATCTCTAAATCCCCTCCCTTGCACTGTACCGGAGAGTAAGAGGAGGGGGACGGCAGGCCAGTCGGAAGGACAGCAATTCCGTATTCTGTTTCTGTGAAACTGTAATTGCAGCTCTGATTACTATGGCTCTCGCTCTGCACGGGGGGGAAGTCCCCCCCCCATTCCCCCTTTCCTTCTCACTTTCTCCTTTTTAGCAGAATAGCCCCTCTCCCACCTTTCCACTACTCCAATTCACCAGCCCATTGCGGGCCCCACCCACCCCTCTGTTTAGAGAGTTTCAATTCTACACGGCCACACGACGCTCTCACACCCGCCGGCCAGCAAGCGTCCTGTTTGGGACGAAAACTCGCCGTCGAATCGAGAAAGATTTTTTTACTCCCTGTGCGGGGTTGACTAGAATTGTGTGAGATGCGTGGAGAGCGTAATGCATGTAACATGTATGATAATTGCCAGCGCCCGTGTGTGTGTGTTGGCCAACCTGTTTGCGTTGTGCATCACAGTGGTGGTCCTGGTGTGTTCCAGATGGAGGCAAGGGCCGCGGCCTGGGCCGCCTGCAGCTGCCTGGACCTGGAAGGCCCGGGCTGGCTGGACCACGGATCGCCTTCGCAGACGACTCGCAGCTCGGTGAGTGTCCCAGCTGATTGCGTCTCCGGCTCACAGATCTAAATGCCCTCTCAGCAACCACTCCCTCTTTTTGCGGTAGGTGCACGGACGTGCGCACAGGAAGGGAGAAGGGCTGGAGGAAGGGGTGAGGGAGGGAAGGGGATGAAACAGGGGTGCAGAGCGGTGCAGGCAGCGCTGCCGCGCGGAGATTAGATCGTCTCGACCTTGGCATTCCGGGGGAGGGATCCTGCCGGGTCGAGTATGTGTTTCAGTCACAAAAAGGGGAACTACCCGTGGGAACCTCAGCACCGTTGTGTGCAGATAACCCCTGGCACATTTCAAAACGCTTTCAGGACTGAAAATGTGCAGAAATTTCAGGGCCGCGCAACTGTGTGCCAAAATTTGTCAGTAACGTTTCCCCTCGGAAGGAAAAGGGGAACGGACATTGCGTCATACTGTGAAAAGATATGGGGGAATGCAAGTGATATAGTGATAACAAGTAATACCAAACGATAGCAGGTAACTCCAGGTAATACCAAGTAGTACAAGGTAATACTCGTCCGGGTCCGCACCGGTGGCGACGCCGATGATAACATAAAAGATGAAGGCCAAACCGAAGCGGGTGGAAAGTTTCCGTGTACCGTTCCCGTCTGAAAACACAGCCGCGCGAGTGTGACCCACTGGCACTGTAGGGCCGAGGTCTTGGGCGGGGGGCGGGGCTGAGACGGGGAGGGGCGGGGGGTGAGGGCGGGCTTTGGACCATCTCCATCCCACTATTTCGTCGGTGACGGGACGCGAGGCCGGCTACTACTACCTCTGCAGGCTCGCCGAGCCCTGCGAGAGGGTGGGGGGGGGGGGGGGGGGGGCTCCTTGCAATTCGTACAGTTGTCAGTTTTGATATCAGTGGCAGCCCGGGCGGCTGCTGCGCGGGTTTCCTGGTCAAGCCCTGCAGGCACTTGAGGGCGCACGACTTCAAAGCCAAGGGCCAAGGCGGAAACATAAAGCTGCGGACCTGCCTGGGCCAGCCGGAGCCCTGCCTGGGCTGGGCCGAGACTTCAAAGGGTGACCCGGCCCCGGCCAGCCACCCGGTCCGACGCAATCAGGGCGGTCCGGCCGGCCAACGGCTTGCCACCGACGGGCCGCCACCGCCCCTGTACTCCCCCCCCCCTCCCCCCGCCCTCACCCTTAAATAAGCGGGGCGGCGGACACGGCCGGCTCTCCGGCAGCCATATTTACCCACCCCAACACCTTGGGGCCGCTGCCGCTGCCGCTGCCGCCGCTGCCGCCGCCGCTCCCTCCCCCGCACCGCCATTCAGACCAAACTCCCTGTGAATCGTCGGCGCCGTGCCGTTCGGAAGTGGTGCGCTGTGCGCTAACTGCCGGGCAATCCGAATGTACCGCTCGGACTAAAGGCGTCGAGTCCCCCGGCCCCCTGGCCTCTGGCCCACATTCCAATGGGGAATTTAATGGCCATGATCTTCGCCCAGTTTCTGGCGATAAGAGATGAAAAGAGGCTGCTTTGAAAACTTGCGATGAAATTCGAGACCGGGGTTAAACTCAACTCAGGTACCGAGGATTCCAGTTCTGAATGCTTCAATCACAGCTCAAATACTCGCGGGAGGTCGGGAAGTATAGGTTATTATATGGAAAAAAGAATTCTTGCTTCCACAACAAACCTCTTTGTTAGCAACTAACTTGTCGTCGGTTCAACTAACAAATAGTTCCCCACTCAAAATTTTAGTTCCCACGACAAAATTTTACTGCTTTTCTAGAAATCAACTGAAAAAATTAGTTGTGGTAACGAATCTCTCTTTTTCGTGCGTTTCCCCGCAATTAATTTGTATGATGCAAGCGCGGATCCAGGGGGGGGGACAAAGGTTCAATTCCGCCCCACCCCCCAAGGCGCCAGAAGGGCGCCGGAAATGTAGGCAACCAGCAAAACTTTTCCGCCTGTAAGTAGGCAAAAATCGTGGCTTCCCCTGCTTCCCCCCCCCCCCTAAAGCCGCTCCTGGATCCGCTCCTGGTATGATGGCGGCAGGAATGTGACGTCGTTTAGCTTGTGGCCGTCGTCTGGTGAAGGGAAGCTTTAGGACCTCGAGGGCCAGTATTAATGCATGACGCCCGCAGCCCTCCCGAGGCTATGAGGACGCCGCCGCCGCACGGGAGCGTCCTGCCGCAAATAGCCTCCAGTGCCTCCAGCCAGATCGTGTTCAGGGGGAGTGCATCCGCTTGGCTCCGTTGCTGTTGCAGACCCCCACAAGTACGTGCGCCTGCACCGGCTGTCCTCGCCGGGCCCGACGACGGGGGGGCTGGACTTCCCCGCGCCCGCCGTGCCGCCCCGGTCCGGGGGCAGCGTCTCGGCGCGGGGCGGCAGCAGCAACCGGGTGTCGTCCACGGGCTGCACGGGCTCGGCCTCGTCCACCGCCCTCAACCGCATCGTCAAGCTGCTCAACCAGCGCTCCGCCCGGGACTCGGGGGGCGCGGGCCTCGGCCTCGGCGGGCTGGAGGCCACCGCGGACGGCAACGCCACCCGCCGCCTCAGCTGGGAGAGGTGAGTGACGGAGTCATGGCGGCCGCCCTGCGCAGGTGATTGGAGCGCCGTCCATAAATTATGGAACACCTGGGCGGCGTTATCAGACTATACTATTGTCCGCGATTTTATAACCTCACAAGGTGAAAAGGATACCCAGTATGCCGGGCCATCTCGGGCGCCACCTAGCGGGCGCCAGGCGAGGCGCATCGACCGGAGCATTGAGTAATTTATGTGCCCCGTCTGTATTTTCCGAGTAAAGTTGTATTTTTACAGCGCATTTTTATGGCGACCTTCAATGCGCGCCCTTCCAAAGCGCGTGTTTGTGTCGCCTGTCGCCCGGTGTGTCCCCGTGTGCGCCCGTAGGTATATACAGACTGTTGACCGAGACTCTCAGGGGAGGTCTTTGCAAATTACGTGCAGGGCGGTGGGCACCCGGCACGGCACGGTACGGCACGGCACGGCACGCCGTCGGGCTGTGCCTCTCGCTTCTTTCAAAGGGGCCGGCGAGTACGCGAGACAGCCAGCCCAGCCCGGCCAGAGGGCGAGGGCGACTCGCGGGGCCTCGTCCATTAACCTACAAACTAAAACTGAGCGACGCAGAAAGTTTGCCATACTCAATTCGCAACCGGCATGGCTTGCTGCTGATGCTGCTGCCTCGGCCCTGGCGGAACCTGCCTGCCTGCCTGCCTGTCCGCCTGCCCACCGAGGCGGTGCAGCGCGAAAGAGAGCGCGGCGCTGCCCAACTCCCGACTTTGAGAGCCATAAATATTGCACGGTTGTCCCCCCCCCCCCCCCTCTCTCTCTCTCTCTCTCTCTCTCTCTCTCTCTCTCTCTCTCTCTCTCTCTCTCTCTCTCTCTCTCTCTCTCTCTCTCTCTCTTTATCTATCTCTGTCCCACGCCGTAGGGCCGTGACCCAAAGAGGGTCCAGCCAGTGCAAGGGCCTACTTCTGCAGGCCAGCGAGTGACCTCGTTGGGGCACCGGGGTGGGCAATACAGCCCGTGCACAGCGGCGACAACCGGCGCGGACCCAGCAGCCCCCATGGGGGCCCTTGTTGACGGGGCCTGCCGCCGTCCTGGCCCTGGTCCTTCAGGCGGCGGGGGCCGAGGGCCGCAGGGGGGCCGCAGGGGGCGGGGACGCAGTCCAGACAGCAAAGTGGAAAACAAGCGCCCCACGCCCCACATACTACCGGACCCGACCGGACCGGCGTACGAGAGAGAATACGGCAAAAGTTGTGGAGGTGCTGCAGCCAAAGTTATCGGCAGCACGGCCGCTGCACTTCCAAGGTGGCCGCGGGCGGCAAGGGGCGGCGGGGCGCGGACCAGAGGACGCGGCCCGGGCGAGGTCCCCGACGGCAGGATGAAGTATGTGCGAGGACTCGGCAGATTCTATAGCGGTTGCTCGCCGTGGATTAATCGTCCGCGAGTCCGCGCACACGGCGGTCTTGAGGAAGAAAAGTTAGCTGACGTCGCGACCCATACCCTCACATCTATGACCTCTACCTCCACCTGAAGGGGAAGAACTCTATAGGCTGGTATTTGAACCCATGGTTCCACACCGACTTCACTGCTTGTGACACTGGATGAAAATTTTCCAACATAAGTTGCAAGAGCGCACTCAGAAAACCGTTTCCTTAATTCAAAGACGCCGTCCTTCGTGAGGGGACAGTGAAATAGTTTCTTTAATTTTAAGGAATTTTCTTTCATACAATAGAAAATTTACCTAACATCAAAAGCGCCTCCCTCGATTCAAGGGAAAAATTACCTTGACCCAAAGTTTCTTTGAATCAAGGAACCGTTTTTCTGGGTGCGTTTGATGATCAAATTCAACGTAAGAATTGCAGACAAGTTTTCACGGCCAGTGCTTGGTTTTCATAACAGTTGTTGGAATTTTTTGAATTTTACAAAAGAAAAAATTGCGGTGCGATGCACTCACTGAAAAATTATTGCATGATATTTTTTTTTCATTCTATCTTTTGTTGGGTGGGTGTTATTTGCCGTTGTATCTATCTCTGTCTCTGAACTAACGTTTTGCGGTCTTCCGTGCTGCAGGAGGGACCCCACGGCGTCCGGACTCCCTCGGTCGTCCTCCATCGACAGCATGGTGGAGGCCGTGTGGGTGGAGGGCGTGTACGGGCCGTCGCGGGGCTCCGTGTCGGGGGCGGCGGCGGGGCCGGGGCTGGCGGGGCCGGGCATGCGGCGCGCGCCCTCACCGCTGCTGCAGCGCTCGGACCGCACCGCGGCCACAGCGGCCGCCGGCTCACCTGCGGCGGCACGGCGCCTCAAGGGGGAGCGGGCCCAGCAAGGTAAGCAACTCGACTCGCCCACTCCTAGGGCCTTCACTGTTCAAAAAATTTCGCTGCGAATTTTCAGCACCTTAATGGGGGAAATTTCAGCACGAATTGTTTGGGATTTTTCCAAAGTTAAGGTGAATTTTTAGATTCTTAAGCTTAGGATATTGTCCTACTAGAGAGGCAACCACGACTTCTGAGTGCACACGTGTCGTGCGGGCTGGCCTAGCCTAGCAATCGCAGACGCCGTTCGTTGCCGCCATTCGCATGTGAAGGCATACGAGGAAATTCGGGCGCACTCCATGCAATGCACGACGCCTCCCGCACCTCTTCATTGGCTCGTGTAACACGGCCTTGTCGACTGCGGGGCAGATTTTCACTGTGGCTCTTTTCACCTTACCCTTTCCGGCGGGCGGGAGCCAGGGTGTGTGCCGACAGGCGAGCCAGATGGGGCGCTCTCGTGTGTATTAGAAAAATGGCGCGGACGGGGGAGCGAGGGGAGGTGTATGAGTCTAAAGCGTGCCGGCGCCGCCGGCGCAGGCAGGGCGGCGGCGGCAGCGGCGGCGGCAGCAGCGGCGGCAGCGGCAGCAGCAGCGGCAGCAGCGGCGGCAGCAGCGGCGGCAGCAGCGGCAGCAGCGGCGGCAGCGGCGGCAGCAGCGGCGGCAGCAGCGGCGGCAGCAGCGGCGGCAGCAGCGGCGGCAGCAGCGGCGGCAGCAGCGGCGGCAGCAGCGGCGGCAGCAGCGGCAGCAGCAGCGGCGGCAGCAGCGGCGGCAGCAGCAGCGGCAGCAGCGGCGGCCGACACGGCATTGAAGATGATGGATGACGCGGAGGATACGAGGTTCGCCAGCGCGCTGGTACGCAGCACGGGCGGACAGGACAGGCCGTGCCGGAGGTGGTGAAGACCCTGGGCCGGGAGCCGGGGGCCGGGTCCTTTCCCCGAGAAGCCTGCTGCCGCCGCCCGCTCCCGCCGCGTCTGCGATTATGAGTCGTTGCATTCTCAGTGCGCGGCGCCACGGCGACACTGGGCAGCGGGAAGGCCGTCGCCGGAACGGGTCCGGGCAGGAGGGGCAGAAGAATCTCATTAAGTCCGTTGTTTGGACGTCCCGGCGGACCCGAGGCCCCGAGGCCGGGTTGTTTCTGACCGGCACGGGGACGAGCAGGATCAGTGAGTGGGAGGCTCGTTGGTAATGAACAAAGTTTCCACGAGTCCGCGGCCCAAGACCCCCGAGACGCTAAGCGGGGGTGACACTTTGTCTAACAAGTGAGGCGTCCGGCCGACACGCGGCACGGGCCTGGGCCTGGGCCCACAGTCCGCAGCGGGGAGCGCCTTACAGCCGGGCCATAGGCCGCCAGGCTCGCATGACTGGCAGACGGGTTGCCTATCGTAAGGTCGGCGGGCGTCTAGCGGGGGAGTCGCCGCTGAGCAGAACGCCCTCCGTCACTTTTCACTCTCCCACTCCCCCCCCCCCTCCCGCCATCACAGTATGCAGATCAGTCCAAAGACCGAGGGGAAGGGGGGGGGGGGGCGCTGCATTAAAACAGCTGCAACGATATCAATTTAAAATAATCAACACTGATTTCACAATACCAATTTCAGTCACCATTTTTGTTTTATTGTGCTACTTGTTCGTAATTTGGTGGTTCATCACTCAACAGTGGGCCGTCATCTGAAGTAGACTCGGCAGGGCAACAACAACAGCAGCAACTCCAGCGCAAGCAGCACCTGATTATAATAAGAACGATACTCCCTGCCGGTATCGCGTAGTGGCTGTTTCTCGGAAATGTGGAAGATGGTACCTCGATCGTGCCGTCCGAAGGTACACTGTCATGGGCCGGTTCGGGCGTGGGCTCGAGGAGGTTGCAGGCGGGGCCCACACAGTCCGTGCAACGTCCGGCGTGTCTCACAGCCAGACCTGAAACGTCCAAAACCACACCACGTAGTCAGATATACAATGAAAACGCCTTGAAAAAGTTTTCAATCGGCGAGAGCATACCTATCTATGGCCAAAATCAGAAACGGTGAAATAGAGTTACACTAGTCGAAAGTTCACCGGTAGTTTCAGAGGTAGACATTCCAAACTTTTTGGCGAATTTGTGTTAAAGGTTGAAATTTCTACTTCTGGAAATAACAGCTGTGATCCCCGTTGAGCACTTATTCGATATACCTCACGGTGGAATTCGACTGCCTTTGCCAAGTTGCCAGTTTCCATCTTGAAATTATGACGCCTTCCGATATCCGCATATACAACACATCCCAGGGATTACTGTCTCGGAACCTCGGGAAATATGGTCGATTTTCGGCACGAAGTATCGACCCATGTCCTCCAGCACTCTTACCGTCTGTGTGGCGGGCAGCGCAGGACAGTTTGCATTCATTGTCGTAGGTGATGCCGTCCGTTCCGCAAACCTTTGTTGAACCTCGTTCCAGTATCTGCTTTATTGTCGGCTGACAAATGCAGGGGTAGTCGTTAGGGAAGTCGAAGGCGTTGCGGGGGTGGTTCGGGCCCAACGGCAAGGAGAGCGCCCTGGGCAATAATGCACCCCCAGTCAGCACCAGCAGGATGAGGAGCTGCATGGTCTCTGCCTGCGGGACAGAGTTGTCATAACGAAAGACTTTGATTAGCAGGCTATCAAATATAAGCACGGAAACTTCGAACTAACTGCGCGACCCCACCGGCGTGTTCCCTGCCCGGCCGGCCGCAAACACAGAGGTCAAAAGGATTGCCCGTCACTCACCGTGCTGGCAGATGTTGCCACGTCGGAAGTCTGCCAGCGTTTGACTTCGTTTCGCACCGGGTCAGCAGAACTTCCTCTTTTCTTATCAGTACGACGTATATACAACAACAGCGTGGATGGGCATCGTGGGCGATACTGGGTTGTGATCATGGCAGCACGGAGCTCGGGGGGACATGAGGCGTGGGGCGTCGCAGTGAGATAGTGTATCACCACGAAGGAATAGGCACTACTGTTACATTTTGTGAGTCACTCTCGGAGGCAAAAATTTTATTAAATTTATTTGAAAAAATTTCAGAAAATACTTTTGTAAAATCTCATTAGTTATTGAGTTCAGTTTCTTCACATGTTGTTTCACGATTACGATGGAGATCATTTAGACTTTCAATGTTATGTGGCCATTTTGAAAGTTCTCAAATATCTTAAGTTTTGCAGCGAAAATTTCGCAAATGAGAGTATTCCGGGGCCACCGTGCTGCAGCCCAGGTGCAAACACGCAGCACTACGCCTCGACCGCCAAACGTTAAAACGTCACAATAACGGCGCCAATCCCCTCTGGAGCCGATGCCGGCAGAAGCCCATCGAGACCGGGAAATAACGCTAATGTTGAAAGGGCGGCAATCTCTCTCTCTCTCTCTCTCTCTCTCTCTCTCTCTCTCTCTCTCTCTCTCTCTCTCTCTCTCTCTCTCTCTCTCTCTCTCTCTCTCTCTCTCTCTCTCTCTCTCTCTCTCTCCCTCTCTCTCATTGCCATTTCTGACAGTAAATGGGAAATAATCAACTTCAATTTAAATTTCTCTCGACAACTCCTACGGCTGAATTTGAAAAAGTCATCACGTTGCGGGTGGCACCTAGAATATTTTTCGCTAAAAAGGTTAAAAAGCATATATTCAGGTGACGAAGTAATTCGTCCACAGCATAACTATTTCTTGCAGTGTGTAGGGTTGGGCGCGGGCCGCGGTGAGGCGAGGGGTGGAGTGGAGAGGCCACTTGTGAGCGCGGCCGCGCGGTCAAAGGCGGAGGAGGAGCACGGCAATTTGGCATCCCCTGACAAGGCAACGCCGTCGGCTGTTTCAGAACAATAAAGGGAAATTCGAAGCGGATCACTCGAAGAGCGATGGGGGTAGAGAGAGGGGAAGTGGGGGGGGGGGGGGGGGGGCGCCGTGGTCCCACGGGCCCAACGGGAATCCAAAAGGCACCCCAGAGGAAACCACCAGGGACCTCAAAGCGGATGTTGATGACAACGATGGAGGAGGGCCGGGCGCCTGGAGGCAGGCGTCGACACAAACAGGACTCAGAAATCAAGGGTGATCAGAGGGAGTAGCGCCGGAGATTGAAAATGCCTTCGCAACGCGCGGCCGCCGATGTAGTTTCGTAAACATTTTATACTGTTTCGTTGGCATTTTTCTCTGTCTTGATTATAGTTTTCAGGTTTTTGTTCCCCCAAAAAAGTTCCCTTTTTCGTCGTAAAAGTTCTTCCTCTGCATCTCTGGTGTGACGATAATCCCACTGATTCCTCTGGCCGCCGCCGCCTGATGTGGAGGGTGCGAGTCGTGCTTGTCCCGTCCCGCCGGGGTGGGCGGCTGCAGTCTGAGTCTGGTCTGATTCTGAGTCTGCAGCCGCCGCAACGGGCGCGCACGTATGAAAACGTTCCGAAGGCGCGGGAGAGCAGAGTAGAGCGGAGTGCAGCAGGGCTGAGCAAGAGCTGAGTGAGAGTGCACCCGCGCCGGCAGTGCATGCCGGCCCATGCACAGCCCAGAGCACTGCGCGTTATGCACGGCGGGATGCACTCTCGCCTCCCGAGGAGACCGGGGCGAGTTAGTGCATCAGATATGAGTGAACGTAAAGCCGCGGCGTGGACCCGCGCAATGAATATACGAGGCGTCGGCGGACGGGCCGAGGGGCCGCGGCGTGGACGTGGATGTCGGCGCGCAGCAGGGGCGTCGTCGGCGGCGAGGAGACAAGCAGTCCATTGCGGTTGTGAGAACTGGAATTTGGATGGGGGAACTGTTTTCCAGTTACACCAACAACGTTTAGTTGCTCCAACTTCCTTTGCTTGGTCGCTCTGGTTTCCCGCCGTCCGTTCGGCTCTGGCGGTCCGCGGTCCGGGGGCTTCCCTTTTATATGAGGTGCGGCCGCGAGAAAACTTTTCCAATTTTCGCGCGTTTGGCGGGTCGGGGGAGGTCCATGGGTCAGCGGGCGTCAGGCCGTCTCAGCGCGTGTTCGGGCGCTGCGCAGCGACGCACCCAGAAAAACGGTTTCTTGATTCAAAGAAACTTTGGGTCAAGGTAAGTTTTCCCTTGAATCGATAGAGGCGCTTTTGATGTAAGGTAAATTTTCTATTGTATGAAAGAAAATTCCTTAAAATTAAAGAAACTATTTCATTGTCCCCCCACGAAGGACGGCGTCTTTGAATGAAGGAAACGGTTTTCTGAGTGCGGGTCGTCTTCCCTCGGTCCAAAGATTTCGGGCAAATACTATTTTACTCGTGAAATTAATCGTTTATGTTGATCTGACTTACACACTTAGCAATGTTGTCTTCAGTCAAGGGTAGAATTTTAATTCGAAAGTAAAAGGTTATGGACTTGACTACTCCCGTAATGTACCGTACCCTATAACCGTGTTTTTTTTAATTATTTTTTTTAGTGTACGGTGTGGCCGGCCGGGGGGCCGCGGCGTCCTCCCGGGCGCCACTGTCGCTCCCGCGGCAGCGGCTAATCTGTCATTGCGCATGCATTATGCCTCCCTTATCCTGTCTCCAAACTTGCTCGCCGCATAAAATATTTAAACGTTTTCGCAACTTCGTTTCCTTTTTGAGTTGTTTTTTTTTTCTTTTTCATTTTTCCCCGGCGAGTAACGCGAGCGCGCCCTTGCACTAATCATGTGGAAGGAGCGCGGCTCGCGGGCGATGGGGCGGCCGGACCGCAGGGCGGCCTCTCTGAGTTCCCTTTCCCTTATTATGAGCTACGGATGTTCAGAATTTAGCCATATTACGCACAATTTTCTACATAAACATTTAGGTGCAACATTCCCGTTATATTTAAGATCGGGACTCGAATCTTGAAATGGAAGGCCAATAAGTTTACAAAACAGCCTCTTCAACTTTGTTATCGCCCAAAATCGGGCGATGATTATAACTTTGAGTGACACTCCTCCGAGGGCGGTGCCGGGGGCCGTGCCGGGAGCGGTGCCCGGAGGGCGGAGGGGTGGGAGAGACAACACTGTTCGCGCGCTGACCGCAGGAGGTAATTGAAACAGCGGCGGCAAAGCTGGCGGTGCAGCGGCGGCAGCGGCGGCAGCGGCGGCAGCGGCGGCAGCGGCGGCAGCGGCGGCAGCGGCGGCAGCGGGGTGGCCCTTTCTCATAAGCGGCCGCCCGCAAAGTCCCCCGTCGACAGAGCGGAGAGCGCCTTTACTGCCAATAAGGGACCGGTGGTTATCGGCAGCGTCCCGCCGGGGCCCGCCGGGGCCTGCAGGGGGGGGGGGGGGGTTGCGGCGATTTCGCACGGCCCTCATTCCGAATTAACGGGCTGTTTCCGCGATTGATGGCGGGGAGACAATGTGACACGACTGTGTCTCTGGCTCTGCTGTAGCAGGGCGCGTTGTGTCTTAACGGCGGCTGCCTTTAGCGTGTCGTAGCAGCCGCGCCCGCACGCGCCGGAGCGGGAGGGAATGAGGGAAGCGCGGAGAGACCGCGAGCGGAAACCTTTGTCGTTTCCCCGGGTAAATTCTTTTGGGCGCGGGCCTGTGGCACTCGGTGGTCGTGGCCGTGGTCTCCTGCCGCCCCGCCGCCCCTCGCGTGTTATCACACATTGCTGGAATACTTTCCCCGGGCCTTACCCGCGGCGGCCGCTCGCTGCGGTGCGTATAGGTGTCTGGTGTCGGGCCACGCAGCGGGCGGGCAAGCGTGCCGGGGGCCGGGCGGCACGCGCGGCACGACGGTTCGGGCCAGGTAGCGATCGGGCACGGGCAGGTGCGCGGCCGCCGGAGTAGTTGTGTTTTAGTAGTGGCCTAGCCCAAAAGGCCGATGGCCTCCGCGGCACCGGAAAGGTAGGTAACCTGCGAAGCTGTTCCGCCTGTAAGTAGGCAAAAATTGGTACATTCTCGCTCCCTTGGGCCGCTCCTGGATCCGCGCCTGCCCCCGGCCCGCCCCCGGCCCGCCCCCGGCCCGCCCCCTTTCGGGCCGCCGACTGGGCCTGCTGGGCATCCTGGTGGGCCCCCTCTGCTCACTCGCGAGGTGCCTTGGAGACCGTTGGAGCAGCTGTATGCTGGAGACTGGTGACGAGGCCGCTCCAGATCCAGCGTGAACAGAGGCTGGGGCGCGGCAGGCGCGGCTGCTCTGACTGCCCCTGGAGGTGCGCGACCTGGACTCCGGACACTTCGGCCGTGCCCAACACCGTCCACGTGACGCGGCTGAGAGGGAGAGAGACCACTGTCCGTCCGTCCGTGCCGCGTCCCGTTCGCCGTGCGGCGGTGATTCTCGCGTCCGCTTTGAGCTGTCATCCTCGCCCTCTCTGCTTCTCTGTCTTTTCGTCTTTCTCCACTGAGCGGCCGCCGGCCGGTCCGCCGTTCTCTTCTCGTCTCCTCCGCTGCGCCTACCTTTCGTACCTTGTCCGCCACGCTGCGCGCTGCGCCCCTCCCCCTCCTCCTCCCCCTCCCCACCGTCCTTCCCCACTAGCCCCGCCAGTGAGCAGGTCTACGTGAAGGTGAGGGGGGAGGGCGGCGCGGGGAGGGCCGGGCCCGGGGGCAGGGCAGGCAGGGCAGGTCTCGTATGTAGTGTGGAGTGGAGAGAGGAGGGGGGAGGAGGGGGGAGGAGGGGCTGGAGCAGAAGGTGGAGGTGGAGGAACAAGTGGCTACGTTAGTTTCCAGCCGGCCCCATCCCGGTCCGGTCCGTGCTGTCAGGTCAGGCTGCAGCACGGCCTAGCCGCACCGTGCCGTCGCGTGCGTCGCGTTTTCGCTTTGCGTCCGCCCGTGCGCCGTGTCGCGTGCTGCCGTGGCCACGCGTGTGCTGCGCGTGTCAGCGCCTTGCAAGAGCACCGCGGCGGCCCCAGGACCGCCGCCGACGGCGTCCCCGGGCAGAGAAGCAACAGGCAGCGGAGCGCCGTCGCCGACACAACAAAAACGCGGCGTCCCGCCTCTGGTCGCCGGGCCGGCCGCCCCTGGCCGCCACGCCCCTGGCCGCCGTGTGGCCTCTGCTGGCCCCATCCAAAAAGGAGAAGAGAGGCATGAAGCCGTCCCGGGCGCTGGCTGCGCTGGCTGCGCTGGCTGCTGAGTCTCTGGATCTCCTCACGGACCCCGCCGACCCTCAGCCGGGGCCCCGGCCGGGGCCTTAGTCGGGCATTGGCATTGTGTGTCTCGGAACGCCACCGCCGCCAAGCACGGCATCAGCATCGCAGCAGTGATCGCGAGGGCAAAGTGAACGCAGTGAGTTCGTGAGTGCGCGTGAGTGTGCGCGTGAGTGTGCGCGTGAGTACAGCCCCGCGGGGAGCGTGCTGCACTCAGCTGCACTGTGGCTCCCGTCATCAGCAACAAGGAGTGGGCGGCGGCGCTGCCCCTGGGCCTGCCCCTGCCCTGCGCGGCCAACGCGTCCACGATCTTCTCCACCCAGGGCGTCAGCTGTCACCGCGTCTTCAGGCATCGAGGTAGTGTGTCGTGTACGCCGAGGGCGTGTCTTAGCGCGTGTGACGTGTGACCTAGGTGTGCCGGGTCGCGGCCGGCGCTCGGCGGCGACGCCCCCCTGGAGATATCAACGCACATACTCACACCACGGGAGTGGGGACATCCCGTCGTCGATGGTCGTTGTGTGTGTGGTTTTTGGAGGAGAAGCAGAGGAGGAGGCCCTCTCTCCGCTCGTGTCCCTAGTCAGGATCTAGTCCGTCTCCTCACGACCCCACCGTGGTGAACAGAAACTGCAGAGTCTGCCGCGGCCGTGATATGTGTAGTTGTAGTGTGGTTCGAATCTCGAACAAAATATTTTTTCTCGAGATCGTCGCATTTGCAGCCGGGCCCAGCACACGCAGTGCATGTGCGGCGCGGAGCACAAAAGCACTAAATGCAAAAGTACAGTTATGCCAGGAGGCGGCCGCGCCGGCCTGGCCGTGTCGAGTCCCTTACCGTGAGGCTGAGCGCTGAGCAGGCTGCCCGCTGCCCTGCCTCCTTGGTTTACAACCCACCTTGACAGGTCACCCTCCTCCTCTGTGCTGCTGGCCGAGGCGGGGGGGGGGGGGGGGGGGGGAGGGCGGGGGGATGGAAAGGTCCGGGTCTGCGTTGGCTTTTAGGGCCGCTGGGGGCCGTTCTGAAACGATGGAGCAGCAGAAGGCAGAAGCGGCAGCGGTGGAAGCGGACGGCGACGGCGGCGGCCCCGTCCAGCAGCCAGGCCGTCGTGTCTGGGCTGATCGTGCCGCAGCCTTCCGAGTGCGACCATGTGCGTTGTTGTCGGGGCAGTGAGGGGGGGGGGGGGGGGGGGCTGTCGGGGAAGCGGACGGGGGTCACCGCCACCGCGTCCCGCTGCTGCTGCTGCTGCTGCTGCTGCTGCTGTCCGATGCCCCAGTCCCCCGTACCGCCCCGCGCTTCGCTTGGCCTGCCTTTGGCCTGCCTTAGCTTTGACTTTGGCTTGGCTCGCGGCTCCGGTCCGTGCTCACGGATATGTAGCGGGGCGGCCACAGAGGAGGCAGACACGGTGGCTGCGTCTGCGCTTACGGCCACTTGACACTGGACATGCCAATGCTAGGTTACCCTAATGCTATATATATATATCTTGTCTTGTTATAGCATAGGCCTCTCAGACCCTTCGGCTTAGGATCGCTATCCTATGTCTATCTGTACCCAGCTCACTGCCACCGCTGCTGTCGCTGCTGTTGCGTATGGGCCCCTCCCCGTCCATGTTGTGTGTGTGTGTGTGTGTGTGTGTGTGTGTCCCTCCCTTGTCCTGTCCCCTCGTACTGAGATGCCCCCCCCCCCCCCCCACCGAGGTGAGCCGAGAGAGAGAGAGAGAGAGAGAGAGAGAGAGAGAGAGAGAGAGAGAGAGAGAGAGAGAGAGAGAGAGAGAGAGAGAGAGAGAGAGAGAGAGCAGCGAGAGTCGTGCCTTGCATTCTGACGCTCTCATCACGAACCCCGCCGACACAGCGGCTGCAGCAGCGCGTTGTGGCGGCCATGCCATCCCATCATGACTCTGTCCCCGGCCCGGGTTCGAATACCCGCTGCCGGCACAGCGAGGCGCAGCCCGGTCCGGTCCGGTCGGGTCGGGTTGTGAGCGCTCCGTTTGCCTCCGACGCCCACGGGGCCATGAGGGCCATGGGTCATGACGCGACACGATGATCTGCTGTGCGGCCCCGCTCTCGTTTCCCATCCCTCCGGGCCCGTTATTTAATTTTGTGCAGCGCGCAACATTTTGCAGCGCAGCGCCGGGGGATGGGACGGAAAGGGGTGGGGGGAGGGGGGGAGGGGGCTTCCCCGGGGGCCTCTGCTGCTGTGAGCTACTGCAGCACAGAATGCCAGATGCCACAGAAGCCTGCAGCAGCCAGCGCCAGCCCCCATCTGGAAACAGTTTGTCGGCCGTTGGAGGAAGCGCGAGGGCGCAGGGGCCCCGCTTCCCGTACCGGTTGGGGTAGGGCCCCGCCCGGGGTCCGGAAGGGCGATGCGGTGCCCCCAGACCCCCCCTAGACCCCCCCCCCCCCCCCCCCGCACCCCGATCATCAGCTTCCCCCGGATGCGGGGCTGCGCAGTCCTCGGAAACACGACGGCATAGCGATTCAGCAGGAATTCCGAGCACATCTCTCGCGGCGCAGCCTCGGGAAGTGAATTCTCAAGCCGCGCGGAGTAGATCCACGCTGTGTGACCCTACCAAATGGTCGGTACATATCACTAAGGCTCCGCAGAAATTTTGATTTGGCTTGTGGCCGTGGCGGAGATACTCTCTGCCGTGGTTCCCCGCTTCATACTGGTCACGCTTTTGTTCTTCTTGCCACCTTCTCCACTTCCGGTTCGAGCTTCTCCAAAATACACGATTGATGAGGAATTGTGTGCGAACATTCCGAGCCCTCGGTTGCATCACCAGATGGCTGTAGGCGATCCCAGAGAGCTCGACTCGACGCCTCCCTTGAATGTGATCAGCGGCACACTGTGACCGTCACCTATCGCGTCGCTGTTGGCATGGCACACTGCTGTATGATCCGCGGCCGTCATTTGTGACGTCAGTCATCGATGACGTCAGCGGCGATCGCCCGGTGTTGTAACAGTTCCCACACGGGGATGCGCGCGCATGCGCGGTCTGGGCAACAATGGGCGTCGGGTGTGTCTCTTTCTCGCGCTAGGCCGGGGGGGGGGGGGGGGGGGGGGGGCTCCGCCATGGGCGCCGCGTGCTGTGGGAGTGAGAGGTGAGAGGCTGCCGCCGAGGGGTTGGCATGGGAGGGGAGGGGAGGTGCGGCGATGTGCCCGCGGCTCGCGCGGCTTTCGCCGCAGCAGGTGCGATGGCCTGACGCCCCCCGAGCCCCCCGCGCCCCCCGGGCCCCACGGGCCCCACGGGCCCCACGCGGGGCTCGCGGAGTCGTCCGCCAAATGACTGCAGTACAGTAAAATGCGCTTCGCCTCACGTCTCACTAAGAATGGAAAAGTCATGATGCGACATGTGTACGTACAGTGACGGATCTGTCGGGGTCCCGAGCACGGGGGGCTGGACAAGTAGAGATACGAATGAAGCAATTTTTCATAGTAAAATTGAAAACTTTCAAACCGTCGAATTTTCCCAGGAATTGTCCGTTTTGACTAGCTATAAGGGAAATGTATCACGAAAAGTTAAAAAATTTCACTAAAATTTTCAGTCAAATTTTTGTATTTTTCGGGAAATCTACATCTTTAGCCACAAGCTGCCTGCGCTTGATGCTGGACCACTTTTGTGTCACAATTCTCTCATTCATTCTCTCATTCATTCTCTCATTCTCATTCTCTTACCGTCTGTGGCACGCCCGGTAGATATACATACAGAGCGCTTTTGGTCAGGACATGGTTAAAGTCACGGTGCGGCGCGGCAGTGGGTCCCAACAGCCATGCGGCACGCGGCGGCACGCGACGGCACGCGACGGCACGCACGTCACGACTGTCAGGCACAGACTCGGAAGTGAGCGACAGGCTGAATGAGTCGGTCGGCATCGGATTAGGCTAGCGGGGCGCACTTTCGCGCGCGGTGGCGTGCCGTGGCGTAGCGTGGCATTGGCGTGGCGTGGCGTGGCGTGCTTAGCGCTCGCGGAAAGCGATAGTGCGGCTGGCCGTGGGGCCCCGCCGGTCCCGTCGGCTCCCACCGCCGCGCCACGCAGCGCCATGCCACGCCATGCACCGCCACATAGCCCAGTTCGTTTCCCACGCGCTTTTGTCTATTGTATTTGCCTAGGAGAAGAGGCGCCATCTCGGGGAGAGAGGGAGAGAGAGAGAGAGAGAGAGAGAGAGAGAGAGAGAGAGAGAGAGAGAGAGAGAGAGAGAGAGAGAGAGAGAGAGAGAGAGAGAGAGAGAGAGAGAGAGAGAGAGAGAGAGAGAGAGAGAGAGAGAGAGAGAGAGAGAGAGAGAGAGAGAGAGAGAAGAGAGAGAGAGAGAAACAACTGCGGGGCGCTGGAGACGGACACCCACAAAAACGCGAGGGGTAGCGACGAGGGTGAAAACAGAAATCGCGTTTTTTTTTTGGGGGGGAGGGGGGTTTTCGGTCTTTGGCGCGTTACCGAGGCCGCCGCCGCTGCTGTCACCCCTCGGCCTCGAGGCGTGCCGCGGCGTGTCGCGGGTTTGGGTTTTGGTTCGCCCGCTGTCCGGCCCGCCCCGCCCTAGGACCCCCCGCGGACCCCCCGCGGACCGCAGCCCGGCCCGAGTGCTGCCTCGCGCTCACAAGGAGGATTAGGTGTTCGTCACGTTCCGGGTCCTGTGAGCCGCGCCTCCGGCCGCCGGGAGCTGGCCGTAGCTGGCCGCTGGCCGCGTCCAGGCCGCCGCGCCGCCATTCCGGGCGATTCCGGCCGCCAAGCTGTCTAGGTAACGCTGCCGCGGTTAGAGGCCGGGGAGGAGCCGATGGACCTGTATAATATACCGCAGAAGCGCTCTGGCGTCTTACCCGCCGCTCCATCCTCCTCACGTGAAGAATAATAAGGAAACAAAAAGACGACGAAAAATAAAAACAGGTTGGTCTTACGCACGCCGGCCGGGGGGGAGACCCCGCAGACCCCCACGCCGCCCGCCGCCGTGGTCTCGGCCGTGGGATTGACGGCCAGACGCGATGGTCAGCGGAGGCAGCAGCACTTGGCCGTGTCCAGTCATCTGGAGGGGGAGGGGGGGGGCTGCAGAGAGTGCTTGCTGGCTGGAGCCCATCAGCGGACTGGAACAACGACGGCTGGAGGGGGCCGCGCTGGTGGTGGGTTCCGCTACTCATGACACACACACATGCACACTCGCGCGCGCGCGCGCACTCACGCACACAGTGTGAAAGGTGGTTATGATGATGACGAGTGCGCTCGGGTTGTTGTCACCTGACTGGCGAGTGTGGGACGGGCCGTGGTGTACCCACCTAGTGCGCTTGTGTGTGTGCGTGCGTGTGTGTGCGCGCGCCGTGTGTGGTCGTACTGGGTCGTACTGTACGGCACCAGTGTACTACCGGTGGAGCCTCTGTTTTGATCTCGTTTTTGATCTCGGTGCCTCGCTTTTCGCTTTGTGAAACACACACTTCTTTTCCGCGCGCGACTGGGGAGGAGGGGGGGGGTGCGGGGGTTACGGCGTACACAAGCAGCGCTCCCCATGTCAGTGTGTGGCGAACGGCGGGCGGGCGGGCACTCTCACAGAGTACGTACGTAGTACCCCTGCTGGCCACCAGGGGGCGCGCAATGCCGGTGAGGGATGCACCCGTCAGGCGGGCGGTGCCACGGCAGCCGATGTACAGTTTACACGCGGCCCCCGCGGGGTGTGCGGGCGCCGGGCGGAGGGGGTGGTAGAAACATGGATGTGGTATTTCTCATAGGAATGAACTGGCGTAGGTACTCTCTGCTACGGTAACCCTTATGATACCCGCGTTCTGTTTCCGCTGATGTTCTTCTTTGATTTCCTGTTTGAACCCTCTCCGAATAGGGTATTTCGGAGAAGCTCAAACCGGAAAAGAAGAAGACGCGCAAGAAGAAGAAAAGCGGGATCAATATGAGGGTATCCACAGCAGAGAGTATCTCCGCCACGGCGTCGGCCACGAGCCAACTCAAAATTTCTGGAGGCTTAGCTCTCGCTGGCGATATGTCACGACCACTTGGTAGGGTCACAGCGCAGACCTCCTACCGCAACCTGGAGATTTGAATCATCGGGCCGCGCGGGTTACTGCTGCGCTGCGTGACCCTAAAGAGTAGTGACACATCGTCAGCGAGAGCTAAGCCTCCAGAAATTTTGAGTTGGCTCGTGGCCGACGCCGTGGCGGAGTTACTCTACTCTTCTTCTCGCGCGTCTTCTCCACTTCCGATTTGAGCTTCTCCGAAATACCCTATTACCCTATTGAGTATCTTTCCCCAGCAACAACGACAACAGCGCGGATATGACGCCGTCAGGAGGCGCACGGAGAAGTATAAGGAGCCCCGGTACTATACGACTCGCGGCCAGGGAAAGTGGAGTGGGCGTGACCCGGTGGCGGTGCGGTCGTGTGATGCAGTGCAGTGCGGCCGACTTTACCGTACTGTCGGTGCGCGAGCGGGAAAGTCTGAGCCTAGCGTCGGTAACCGACGTCAGCGGCGGGTTACGCCAGACATGGGTCGTGCAGTGCCCGGCAGTGCCGGCAGGGTCATGCTGGCGTTCATTCACACACACACACACACACACACTCATACACACACACACGCACGTATACACGGTCACGATACCTGGCAGTGGGGGAGCGTCGCTAGGAACACTGTTTCCAGAAGCGCGTCGCGCGCGCAAAGTTTGCCGCTCATTATACACTTCGAGCGTGAAGTTAATTAAACCACAGGGGCGGGAGGTGGCGGCGGCCGGGGGGGGGGGGGGCGGAGCTTGCGGAGATCTTTGGAGAGTCTAGCGAAGTGTCACTGAGGTTTCATCATCTCGGTGATGTGTTCCCGACTGCGGCGGCGCGTACATTTCGCATTACATTTTGGTCACTGTACTACTCTGCAAAGACATAATTACGGCAGTTCCGTAGGCTCTTTCTAGCAGTTGAGAAGGAGGAATACACTGGAAAGCCGGACGCTCAGGCTGGGCCATTACGGACCGTTCACAAACCACGCGACGTGGTCATTGAAATATAATTTGATTCCGATTTAGGGAGGCAGTGCTTTGGGAACCGTCCGTGGGATTCGAACCCACCAGGCCTGGAGTCGGGAGGGACTCCGACCCCATACCAATGACAGTTTGCTCCCAGGCCGTCCACGCTAATCGATCAGACAATAGAGGGTTCCAATGAGACTTTGGAAACGGAAGTTGAAAAAGAAACTCTTCCAGAGCGGGAACTCTCGAGAGCAGGTATGAGAAATATCGATGCACATGGCGAGCCCCAAAAATGGGGCACAACCTCCAAATTCTCTCAAAACGCCATTCAAGTTTCTCATACCTGCCCTCGAGAATTTCCGTTTCTGGAGGAATTTTCGTTCTTCAACTTTCGTTTCCAAAGTCTCATTGGAAACATCTATTCGGAAAATGTCATGAGGTCTCTGGTCGTTCCGCTAAAGCCTAAAGCGCCATGTGGGTCCGGCGGGCCCAGCGGTGCGGGCGGTAAAATGTAACGCTGGTCTGCAGTGACCTGCGCTGGACTTGGCCCACTGAACCACAGCAGCGCTGGTCAGTTTGACCCCGCTGGCCCGCGCCCGCCACGTCCACCCGGACTGGACCAGACCGGCCCTTCCGGTCCTTTTTCCGGCCTGCGCCAACCAACACCGAATGCAGGCGAATAGTTCACGGCACTGCACGGGTATGTGGCTATGTCCTGTCCTGGCCGTGGTCGGGCTGTGCTGGCTTTGCCCTCTGGCGCTGCTGGGCGTGGCGAAAGTCCGTGTGTGACCTTTGGTTGTCACCGGCGGCGGGAACCATAGCAGTCCGGGAAATCCAGTGCCAGTCCGCCTGGACTGCACTGCAGGCGACTAGGCTGACTGCTCCAAGGCGACTCACCCGGCACCTGGCCTGGAGGGGATGACGGCCAGTGGCGGACGTACGGTGCACGTCACACGTCGGCGGCATCATGAAAGCCTAACCGTGTCGCGAATGCAAAAACTGATTAACGTACGAATTAATTTTTACTATTCTACATATTCGCACGGTAACGTTTATTCTGGTTTTATTCCTTTATTCACCCCTGCTTAATTCCTCTCTCCCCTCCCTCTTTGTCTCTTCTCTGCCTCTCGGTCTGTCTGTCTGTCTGTCTGTCTGTCTGTCTCTCTCTCTCTCTCTCTCTCTCTCTCTCTCTCTCTCTCTCTCTCTCTCTCTCTCTCTCTCTCTCTCTCTCTCTCTCTCTCTCTCTCTCTCTCTCTCTCTCTCTCTCTCTCTCTCTCTCTCTCTCTCTCTCTCTCTCTCTCTCTCTCTCTCTCTCTCTCTCTCTCTCTCCCTCTCTCTCTCTCTCTCTCAACCGCACCATCTCTTTCTCCCTGCATAGGATGAATAATCAGACGGGGCCCTATGTGCGCCACTCACTCCGTATTCTGTACCGGGCTGAAGTGCCCTTCTATGTCGGACCGCCCGCTGCTCCCGTCCTCACGCGTGCCGCCTGGCGCCGCGGTGTGTGTGGCAGATATCACACACACACACACACACACACACACACACACACACACTGGAGCAGGTCAGCCTGCATGGCGTTGACGCCGTGACAGGCAGAAGCTCGGGAACAGCAGGTGCGGTGCAGTGATGTGTGTTCGACGGGCGAATAACCGCAATTTTATTGCATGACGCCCCTCCCCCTCCCCTTCCCCCTGACTGGTCCTAAAACTTTAAAGGGGATATATGGTTTTGGGGGGGGGGGGCGTAGTAGTGGTCATAGTGCTTTAGGAAATGGAGGGGGGGGGCACAGACCACTGTGATTGGCTGCTTTCATGTCTCATTCGCTGTGTGTGTGTGTGTGTGTTTGAGTGTGTGTGTCGTGTGTGTATGTGTGTGTTTAGGGGCAATCGCACTGCCCCCGCCAACATCGCGTCCGCTCCGTCCCCCCCCCCCCCCCCCCCCCCAAAGTCTGCGTCGGGGCTGGAGGAGAGAGGAAGGGAGAGGAGGAGAGGGGGGATCGTAGTGGACGTGTGCTAAAGCATGGCAAGGACAACAGCCCCAGCTGGCTTGGAGGCGCGCGTGTGAGGCCGAGACACACACCAAACGTATTTGCGGCAGAAAACGCTCCGCTAATTTCTGGCGAATACACGAGCCGTGTGCTCTCATGGCGGTAGCGTAACACGCTCGCTTGTTTGCAGGGAACAAGTGTTTCATTCATAACCAACCGTCTCTGGAAGTGATCGCTGAGAATGCGAAGCAGTCATTAGCGTCACCCAGTTTGGGGCGATCAGGAGCGTGAGACCTTATAGTGAATATTTGAGACCTGAGTTGGATCTTTACTGATAGGAAATAAGGAAGTTGGTGGTAGGCTTTCTCCGGCCTCATCGTGGCCAGGCCACCCCAGCACGAATCTGCTGCCGTATTTGAGATCACCTTGGACGTACAGGTCAACTGTGACCTGCTACGGGGACCCACTCGGTTGGCTATGAAGTGGTGAACCCTGGGCGCGTCAAACTTGAACTTGAACTTTTTGGAATCGTGACGCCAAACCGAGGCCAAGGTTTCAAAACAGCCTCTTACCGCGCGAAATAGAGGTTTCCAATGCGAGTTGGAAACGGGGGCTGAGGAACAACCACTCTTCCAGATTAGAATCTCTCGAGGTCTGGTATGAGACGCGTGAATGGCGTTTTCAGTGAATGAGTAGATTATTTCCCATATTTGGCGGCACGGTCCTTCTGCATCAATATTTCTCATACCGGCTCTCGAGCGCCTCCAGTCTGGAAGTGGTTTTGTTTTTCAACTTCCCTTTTTTCAGTCTGATCGGAAACCTCTATTTGTTCGCTGATGTCACGTAAGTTTGTGAGCTCGCGGCCCTTGAGGACGACGCCTCCTGGCTCTGACGTCGGCCCGAGCGGTGATGGCGGCCGGTGCGGCCGGTGGCGGCGGGCGGCGGCTTGGGGATGCGGGGCCCATATCACATCAGTCAGTCTTACCGCCATGCAGGCGGCGGCAGCGCTGCCAACCTCGCGCTGCTGCTGCTCTGCTGCTGATTGTGCTGATGTCAGTCGGCGCCTCTCGAGCCCTTTGATTCGCTGCTGCCTTTCATGCCCGGCGGCGTGGCGCGTTCTGGAGCTGGAATGGAAGGGGCAAAGGAAAAGGGGTTGGGGGTGGAGCTGGAATGGAAGGGGCAAAGGAAAAGGGGTTGGGGGGTTGGGGGGGGGGCGAAGAGATAGCTCTTGGAAAGCGGCAAACCTCTTCCTTTTGGGACTGGAGCGACTGGAGTGGGGTGGGGGGGGGGCGTGAATATCATGTACACGTATGTTATTGCGGTACACCGCCAGATACTCACAAATTCGTTCAAACGCTGCTTTCGCGTTGCGTTTCATTGACGTCCTGTGTCCCCCTGTATTGTTTTTGCTCCCACGCAGGCCCATACCAGCCATGGCGCTCATCTCCGGCTGTGGGCGGTGTCCCTTCCCACTGCCCTCCCTTGTCGCCGTGGAAAAGGGTGAAGTAGCAATACTTTCGAGAGGCGTTCGTCGTTCGTTGTGTTGGTGTTGTTTTGGGGTTTTTGTTGTTGTTTGTTTCGCATGGGGTATAGGGTATTCGCCGGCCACGCAAGACGGAAAGTAAAAAGAAAACCGGATGACTTGCGGGTGTTGTCTGCAGCACCTCCTCATTCCCTTCTCTGCTTTTTGTCAGTGGAATGTGTGGAAATGGAACAGTCTTTTGGCAGTCATCGTGGCGCGTTGTAATATGTTTTCATGTTGTCTAATGTCGAAATAATTCGGTCATCCTCGGGATAGTGGTCAAAGCCACTCTGCTGTGTTTGTGCGTGTGTGTGTGTGTGTGTGTGTGCATGTATGTAACGCATATGTGTGCGAGGACTAGCATGGGACCGAACAACGAAACGTTGGAATAAACAGTCTGTGTCTGTGTCGGTCTGGTGTTGTGTTGGTGATCGCGGGTCGTCTGCTCGTGATTCCGGATCACTGGTGCGACGTGTGTGTGTGTGTGTGTGTGTGTGTGTGTGTGTGTGTGTGTGTGTCGGTGGCGTTGGCTGAGCCTGCCATGTGCGTGGGTGGCTCCGTAGTGTGTCTGCTCTGGGTAACCTTCTGTTCCCTGTGGCGCACTGATTCACCGACTGCCCAGCTGCATCTCCGCCCCCTCTTATCTCCTGATTTGGCCTGGAGGATGTCCGTGGGTTTTACACGGTCTTACACGGAGTGAGTGTGCAGGACCACTTCTCCAGTGCCGACAGCTGATTTCACCAGATCTGACCGGCTTAGAAGTGAACCGGCGCAGTACGGCATAGCAATAACGGTCAGGAGATATAAGGGTTTCCAACGAGGCTCAGAAGCGAAAGCTGAAGAACAAAAGCACTCCCAGCCCGGAAGCTCTAGAGAGCAAGTATGAGAAATTTCGATGCATAACAGTGGCGCCAAATATGGAAGATAACCTCCAAATTCACTCAAAATTCCATTCAAGTTTCTCATACCTGCCCTCGAGAGTTTCTAGTCTGGAAGTGTTTTTGTTCTTCTACTTCCACCTCCAAGTCTCATTGGAAACCTCTATCGGCGTTCCGGTACCATTCTCAGACCGCGATGTATGAGTGTTTGTGTTGTGTGGGCGGGTTCGGCCGGTGGTCGCCTTGCGCGCGCTTTGCCTCAACCGGAAGTTGCGCTGGTATCCGAGTGGCGGCGCAGCGGGGAATTCGCGAGATTGGTTTGAAATGGTGATGTGGGGCGAAAATTTGATGGCATGTAACGGTGGTGATCTTGGATCTGATTTTCAGCACGTTCTCTCTGTCTTTCTGTGTTCTCTCTCTCTCTCACTCTCTCTCTCTCTCTCTCTCTCTCTCTCTCTCTCTCTCTCTCTCTCTCTCTCTCTCTCTCTCTCTCTCTCTCTCTCTCTCTCATCCTCCACGTCTCTTTTGTTTGTGAGTGGTGCGTGTTGTGTTTTCTGTGTAACACTGACCCTTTACGGTGGTTTGCATGGTTTGTGGGTCTCCAGTGCGTTTTGCACGTTCTAACTTTCGCCTTCTCTCTCTCTCTGTTACAGGTATTCATGAGTACAGTCGGCGGCCCCGCAACGCCGTAAATCGTAAGAAAAGCTGCGGAGCCATTTTTTTATGATTTTTATTTGCATTTCCCGCCCGCTGGCGCCATCCCTCCTTTTGCGGTCCCCTAATGATTTGCGCGCATTCAAGAGAAGGAACTGGCAACGTTTCTACCGCTCTCCCATATTCTCCCGTATTTCTGTTTTATTTTCTTCCCGAGGGGTTCACAACTCCAAGTTTGGGTGTACACACGATTACCAAGTTGTAGTGATTACCGGTGTTGGCGATGATTACTGTGATCATTCTTTACCATGATTACCAGCGGTTACCAGTCATTTCCGCTGATCACCAGTGATTACCGCTGATTACCATTTGATTACGACTGATTACCGTTTCATTACGACTGATTACCGTTTGATGACGACCGATTACCAGCTTAAATAATGACCAAAACCGCGTAATTTCTTGGGTGATTACCAGCGATTATCATTGATTACGGCATGATTACCAAGGCGATGTACACGCGATTACCGGAGTTGTCAACCCCTCGTTTCTTCCTCATTTATTTTTCTTTCTGTTTAAGTCCTCTTCGCTCCTCTCTCCTCTGCGACTTGTCGTGGGGAAATTTGCCGGCAGAGACATTCTGTAACCTCAAAATAAACTGGTGCGACACACGCCAGGAGGAGGGGGGGGGGGGCGAATGCTGGCAGAAAAGGGCTCGGGAGGGGAGGGGGCGAATGCTGGCAGAAAAGGGCTCGGGAGGGGAGGGGGCGGAGGGGCATTCAGGGCGGAACATCTGCAGGGCGCTGGACCTGTTGGCCTTTCGGCTGGCAGCAGACGCGTGCCGGCCTGGAGGGATCACTGGAGAAATGAGTTTGGACCCCGACTACACCGTGGCGCGGCGCTGGATCGTGGCTGGAGCCCGCTGGAGCCTTTATGGCACACTTTATGCTTGAGTCCGCCCGAGCGACGGGGCGTTGCCATCAACACACCCGGGATGAACGACATCCCATAGAAGAATAAGATTCGCGCTGGAGCCGCTGGAGCCTCGGCTGGAGCGGAACCTGCAGAGCCTGTTGCTGCGATGACTAGGAGCCACTGGAGACTGTGCCGCAGCCGGCAGCCGCAGGAGGCCAGGTGCCCTGCGTCTGGCACGTGCCCCCCCCCCCCTCCCCGCTCCAGTTCCAGGTGGTCTGGCGGCTGCAGGCCTTCTTCGGACTCTTCTCGTCACTACTGCTGCCGGTGCAGCCGACACACGTGCCCTGAGCCCAGCTCTGAGCAGGCGGCGCCGGGTTCGAATACCAGCCGATTTTTCGACCCCCCCCCCCTCTCCTGCACATCTGACGGTGTTTCCTGTGTGTGTGTGTGTGTGTGTGTGTGTGTGTGTGTGTGTGTGAGTGTGTGTGTGGTGTAGCTTACTGCCTTCATCATCGGAGCAATCAACAGTGTCTTCCTCCCCACCCCTTTCTCTCCCACCCTACCCCTCCCCTTTCCTCACACGACAGCCGGCACGGGCGGGCACGAGGGGTGTGGCCGGGGAGGGGAGGCAGCCGGGCCGGGCAGCTGGCGTTGCTCAACCGTCACGCGCCGACTACACCTCGTCCGACGTAACCTTGCCGTTTGCTCTGGCAGCAAAGCAACTACTTGTTAAAAAAAGGAGCAGATTAGAATAAAAATATCGGAGACTAAGTTGTCATCTCTGGTTGGCTATGAAGGAATTATAATAATGACTTGGGTGCAGCGCCCGCAGCGCCCCCGTCCAGGGCGACACCGGGGGAATGCCGTTCCCGCCAAACTTTGCGCTGTTTTCCGACTAAAAATTAAAATGAATAATAAAGGGAATACGCAGAATGAAATGGCGTTCCGCCGTTGTTTAATTAGCGCCCTTTTTTCCCCCCAGCTGCGCGCGTGGATGAAGTTGGGCGGCGGAACAGCGCAGCAGACGAGAGCCAAGCCCGTTTTGTCTTCCGGCGCCATTGTTTTCATCATTTATAATTTGGAATTGGCGGCGGGTCGGTGGTACTCATGTTACGCGGCCGGGCCTGTACATAGAGCCCCTCGCCCCCCCCCCCTCCCTCTCCCCTCCGGACACGACCAGTGCACGGCTACGCGGTGGCGGAGTGGTGGGGGGCGGCCGGCGGGTTCCGGACAGGGGAGGAGGGTTGTGCCGGGGGAGGAGAGGGGAGGGGAGGGTGTCCTCACCTTAACACACCACCTTGATCCTTTTGATCGGAAGCAGCCAGTCCTGCCGAGTCGATGTACGCGAACGCACGCGTCTGTCCGCCTCTCGCCGCAGCCCAGCAGCGAACGCAAAGGGCAACCGTCACCGCGACGGCGGCGGCGGCGGGGGTTTGAAAACGCGTCGTCGGGTTCGCGTCCCGCTGTCCGCTTGTCAGTGTGGTTTTCGGGCACGTTTTCGGATCGACGTCGCCGTCATGGAGGTGCGTTGTGTGCGTGACAGTGACGGCTCCGTGTGGGAGGGAGAGAGAGAGAGAGAGAGAGAGAGAGAGAGAGAGAGAGAGAGAGAGAGAGAGAGAGAGAGAGAGAGAGAGAGAGAGAGAGAGAGCGAGTCACATGTGACCCGTAGGAAACCGTTGAGGGCCGCCTCTCTCTCTCTCTGGGAGTCTCCGCGCCGCGGCCGCCAGGGAAGAGTCAGTCACCCTCACACACGGACCGCCGCGTCCGTCCGCACGACTGACGACGAAGATGACGAGTTTCCGTGCCATGAGACAGGAGATGGAGAGAGCGACGAACTGTCGCCGCCGCCGCCGCCGTCCAGTACGGCTCCATACCGCGTCGTTAATTGCGGTGCATTCATGTTGGACACGCTTTCTTGTCCTCGCGTCCGCACCAGACGACCTTTGCCTTTGCGAATGCGCGGTGCACTCGCGCACTCGGGTAGGAAAATGGACGAATTCCGAACTTTCCCTTGTGTTCCTTCGCCCTGCGTGGCGACTCACCTGTAGCGACGGGAGTCCGTGTCCCTGGGTGTGAACCTGTCGCTGGCACGGGCATGGCCAGCCGGCCGGCCGACCCACAGAGACCGGAAGGGAAGGGCAGCGGGTGGGCGGGCGGGGGAGGGTACGGAGGTTGGGGATGGTGAAGGTGGGGTAGGCGGGGTACTCCTGCCGCTGCCGCCCGGAGCATGACGAGGGACCTCGCCGTTCCGCTCATTGGCCACTCCCACGACTATTCGGTCTCCGAGGGTTCAACCGAAAAACACTTTTTAAACCGACTTCTGGACGGTGGCAACGAGGGAGATGCAACGGAAGGAATTTTCTAGAGGTTTCTATCGTTCTTTTGGGCACATCAAGAGGAAAATGTTTCACGAATATATGAAAAGTTTCAAGAAAAGTTTCAGTCCGATTATGGATTCTTCTGAAAATTTACATTTCTCTAGTGTATCGTCGCGGTCTAGTGTGGAAGAAGTCAAAAATTTCTCGTATTTTTTTTCCCTTTAACTTACTAAACTTTGTAAGTTTTCGGAGATTTTAAATCCTTAGACGGACGGCCATAAATTACGTGGCTGAGACGTCTGCATTCCGGTCGATACCCCGCGCTCGAGCGCCCGCCGGAATGCTTTGGACCTCGTCGGAATCGGAAGACCATACGGCGGGTTGTCTCTGATTCTGGCGCTCCGCGCTCTTCAATGGGTTCAAGCGGATTACGTAACTTCGTGGACGACCCCAGAGGTGCACTCAGCGCCGCACTGCTGCTAAGCGACGCCGCGCGAGTAACGCGAATCCAATTTGCGTAATTGGCAATCAGCAGTAATCGCTGTCGGGGGTTGGGAGGGGGGAGGGTGAGGGGGCGTTAGGGACCAAGAGTGACTATGTCCGCCACCCCGAGTGGCCACCCCTGACCAGATGGGGAGGGGGTGGGGGGCGTGCCCAGCAGTACGCCTCGTAAGCTCGCCGCGCTTACGGCACATTTTTTAAAGGGGGCGATTGCGCGTTTGGCAGGACGTCGTAAGCCACGAATGTCGACGGTTGACTTCTCTTGCTCATTTCGCTATCACTCGCTAGCATCACTCGTATATTTCTGGAGACGTTTCGGTTCCGCGGACGGTTATTGCCATTGCGGCCCGGCGGCTGCTGTTTGGAGGCCGCCGTTTGGGTCTGTTCGGCTTCGGCCGCAGCCGCAGCACAGAGTAAGCGTTTCCATTATTGGCGATGGCGAATGTTGGCCTTGGCGACTGCTGCGCTGCGGGCTGCGGCAAGTAGTGTCCGCCATGGCGCGTGACGGCGAAACGCCATGGGCCTGTCGCCCGTCTGTGAACTATACGTAACACTGGAGCACTTCCTCCGTGCTGTTCGTGCGTCACCACGCCCCCCGTGTCCCCCCGCGGGCTGCGGCGGCGGTGGCTGTGTGGCAGTAGTACAGCGGGAGATAGTGCATCGGCCGCGCCGCCGCGCCGCACCGGTCATTTGGACCTGGCCGATTGCCACCATTGCGTCACTGGCGTCACATGGCACGACCGGAGCGGGGCAGGGCGGGCCAGACCCCGGCCTGGGGGACGAGCACCACCAGCTGTGGTACAGTACGCTTTCGATCGGAATCGGAGTTTGAGGGAAGAAGTGGGTGGAGAGCGCGCCCCCCCCCCCCCCCCTTCTCTGGTATTTCTCCACGCAAACAAGCGTTATCCGGACCGTAGGCTCGTCTGGGCTCGTACAGTGCTGCCCCCCCCCCCTCCCCCGTCCCGTCCCCCTTTTTCCCACTCCGCGACATCGAAAAGAAAGGAATCTCATGGCACGGAAACCCCTCATCATCTCCATCGCGGGACTGGAGGCCGGAGGATGCTGTGCTGTAACCCGTTGCGTCTTGCGTACAGGTGTGAGTGAGCGAGATGATTAGTGGACAAGACACCGCAGGCGTGCGAGTGAGATAAGAAGCGCAACACCGTCATGGAGTGCTCTGAGTGAGGCACGGGAGGAACCCGCATCCATGGACACCCCGAAGAGCCTCCTGCTGGGGGACGGCCGGGATGGCGGGGACCTGCCCCCGATGCGGCGACGGCGGTCGGTGCGCGCCTCGCTGCGCCTCCTGGGCAGCCGCTGGATGAGCTCCATGAGCTCCGGGGCCGGGACCAGCACCTCCCCGTCAGCTTCAGCCGCGGCCAGCAGCCGCCTGTCGCGCCGCCTGCCCGCCGCCCAGCTGCTGCCCAACCGCGGCGTGACGTCACCGCGCTCGTTGTCGCGGGCCCGGCGCGCCGAGCGGGTGCAGGAGGCGCTGGCGGACGGCGCGCACCCGCTGCCCCTCACGCCCGAGTACCAGCGGCGACTGCAGGCGTGCGCCCCCATCACTGCCGCCATCAAGGCCCCCGTCGTGCTGGATGCGGCAGCGCTTCGGCCCCGGAACGCCAGCCACGCCAGGAGGAGGGCCTCGACGGCCACGCCCGCCCCGACGCTGCCACCGAGGGCAGCCCGAGGAGGTCACCGCTCCCCGCCGCCCGTGCCGCCGCGGAGGAAGTCGACGAAGCTCACGACCACGGCCGTGTCCACGCGGCGGCAGGAGGAGGACCGCGCCGAGCAGCAGCACGAGTACGAGAACCTGGACGAGTTGCTGCGGCAGGTGGCCGCCACGCCCGCCCGGCCGCCGCCGTCGCCGGTGCGAACGTACTGTCGCGCTCCGTGCCGCCTCAAAATGATGTCACTGCTGGACAGCGACGTGAAGCACACGTGCGTGCTGCCCGCCGGCTCCCACATGCCGCGCCCTCTCGCTGCCCTGAGTGGCGGCCAGCCCAGCCCCGCCCGCTACGGCCTGCAGCAACCCTGCGTGGCGCCCTGCCCCCTCAAGCTCACCTCCATGCTGCACGGGGGCGCTAAGCACGTGTGCATACCGCGGATGCATCCCCGCGCCTCGTCCGCCTCGCCCTGCAAGGAGAACGAGGACCCCGCCGAGGTGACGCCACTGCCACCGTCCACGCCGACGGGCCCCGCAGGCCCCGCCAGCTACGCGGCCGCCGATGAGTCCCCGCGCGGCTGCTGCCGTACGGACCGCTTCCCGCACCTGGCCGACGACTGCACCGGCGATGAGGACGAGGACGTGGACGTGACCGGCGTGGACACGACGTGCTCGACGGTCGGCTCGTCCTCGCCCGTGTCCATCGCGTCCGCTGACGACGCTCGCCGCACGCCACAGACGGCGACCACCTCCGGGCCGCCCAGGATGACCCGGTCCAGCTCGTCGGGGGCCCTGCAGACGCTGCTGTACCAGCCCACGGCCAGGGCGGACGGCAGGGTGGGCAGGCCTGGCAGACCGGGGCGACGGCGGTCCGTCAGCACCAAGAGGACGCCCTCCAACGCCTCCACCAAGAGCGACTTCGTCGTTGTCAAGCAGCGGAGGCGAAGTCTCCGTTGGCCCGCTGCCACGGCCGGATCAGCCCCGCAGAGTACGTCTTCTTCCTCCTTTTTTTGTCCCGCCTGGAAGGTCCTGGTCCTGTTTCTGGACAGAGGCGGCTGCTGCTGGCTGCCGGCCTGTGCGGCGCGGCACGCCGAGGCCGTGAGGCACGCCATGCTGTGGAGCACGCGGTGCGCCAGTGCGCCAGCGGGACATTCTTTTCGTGTCGAGAAAGCGTCCTTTTTGCGTTTACCGCCGCTCAGGTGAAATCCCCCGGCTCGGTGCGACCACGCCAACGCCGTGTTGTCGTGGGAACAGAACAGGGAGAGCGGGGGCGGGGAATGGGTTCAGCTCGGGGTGCAGAGAACCGACGTTGCCAGTTCCTTCGTAATCATTTCCCCGGTCTCATTATGTTTAGAACAGTTAGGTGGTGTTAGAATATTGCATGTTGCCAATTTTTGTTTGCTTTTTGTGTTTGTTTTATTTTTATCATTTTTCTTTCTTTTTTGCTTACCCCCCTGGCAGAACTTCAAGAACTGGGCAAGCACCGCCACCGTGGAGAAGGAGGGGGTGGACGAGTCGGAGGGGGTGGGGGTGACTTAGGGGGGTCGGGGGGTGGAGGGGGCACCCCTGGGGGGACCGGTATGGAGTTCTTGGTGGACGGCTTGCACCTCACCCGCACCCACCAGAAAAAGAAAGTTCCCACTACTCTCGACAAACTCCAACACATCGACATTCACTCCCATGGTGAGTTGCTTCTTTTCTCCTTTCTTATTTTTATTTTTTATTTTAATTTTCTTAAGCTCAGCTGCTTGCATAGATTTTACACTATGGCGAAGGCATGCTCGTCAGCACGCGCAGTTACGTTAGATACTAGTCTGGAGAAAGAGGGGAGGGGGCGAGGCTGAGGGTCGGGAAACAGGAGGGAAGGCCCAGACCGGCCCAAGTCCTTCATCTCCTGCTTCTGCTTCTGTTCCAGCGCTGTTCGCCGCGGTGGAACAGGGCCATGTGGACCGAGCGCGGACCATTCTGCAGTCCACGGACGTGGACATCAACAGGTGAGTGACGAGGATGGCGACACGACGACGCACGACTGCTAGCTGAACCACCCTCTCAGACCTAACGCCGCCTCCCCCCCCATGTCTCATTCCAGTGTCAACAGCGACGGACTGTCGCCCCTGGATGTGGCGGTGCTGGTCAACAGCAAGCCAATGGCTAAGATCCTGGTCGCCTTCGGCGCTCAAGAGGGTAACCAATGTGAGTCTTCTCGATATTGATACGTAACGCTAGTTTGTTATTTCTCTCGGATCGTACCCGATCGATTTCTTGATCATAATACTGCTTCATTTGCCTGTTGTGCAGTTAAAAATCCGGAAGCGCTGAACGTCCACCTGAAGCAGCTGGTACTGGAGGCGGACATGCGGCTACAGGACCTGGGCGGCCACGGCCACGGCCTCGTGTTCTCTAACAACGCAGCCGGCCAACACCTGCTCTTCAACAACCTGCACAACGCCAACGCCAGCCACAGCCGCTCTTCTTCCATCAGTGGTGGCGGCGGCGGCGGCGGGCTGGGGCCCTCGCTGGGTCTGGCGGGCAACGGCAGTGTCTCGTCCTTCGCCACCCCGTCGCTGTCCGTGTCGACGGCAGACTCCATCTCGGTCACCTCCGCGTCCTCCGCGTCCTCGTCCGGCGACAAGCAGCTGTCCATCTGGGAGCGCAGGGTTAAGAGCCTGAAACGCATGCTGCTGGGCTTCGAGCAAGCGAGTAAGGTTTTGTGTTTTGCTGTGCCTGACAGGTCACTATTATCGCCATTTTTGTTGAGTTCAAGTAATGATAATTTTTTTTAAATGAATAGGATGCCCGGATGAACCATTCCTGGTAGCTGTAGATGTAACAGGTACTAATTCAGTGACAGTTAGATTTCAAGAACCAGAAACCCTCGACTCCCACATCTGCACAAAGTTTAAAGGTAAAAGAAGCTGCTATTGTAAAATAATGCTGCAGTTACAATCATAGAAAAAAATTGAAAGTGATTCTTTTTTCCTCTTTCCAGTTGAGTGGAGTTGCTCCCCTGACTTTAATGTACTGGCTGGTGAGAGAGAGGTTCTAGATCTAACACACTCGGAATGTCACATAAGTGATCTAGTTCAGGGACAGCGGTATCATTTCCGAGTTGCTTGCGGGAACCTAAGAGGGTACAGTCTGCCTGTGCTCTCAAGTCCTCCCTCAGTTGTGCCTTCAAGTAAGTAATTGTGAAAGAGAAGATTGAACTTCAGAGTTCTGAAAAGCTTAATCATTATCACTAATGTTTATTCTCCTCAGGTTGGCGAGATGTAGATGGTCGTGAAGCCAGATTTACAGGTGTGAGTCTGAGAGTACTAGATAACTTGTTTACTGAAATGCGCAAAGCCCGTCCAGAATTTGCAGCCGAAATTAAAGACATTCAAGAATCTTCGAGTCCTGGTGGAGAGACTCCTAATGTTCAAAGGCGGAAAAAAACAACAATTAAGCAATTATTTACAGCAGCCTCAAAATTTCAAAAGAACTTGCGGAGGTAAATAGAAAAGAAACAACTTTATGCTGTAGATATTCTTTTAAGAACATTAAATTTGATACCTATTTAGTATTTGTAGGGTTTACTTTAATTTGTTTCTTATTTTTCCTCCATGTGTAAGCTAATAATAGTGTTGACTATTTTTGCAGAGGAGTTTATTTGTCTTGTATACTTTACCATGAAGACAGAGTGCTTGTTACTAATGAAGATTTTCTGCCGGTTATTGAAGTTGATGAAACATATCCAAGTTGTATATACAATGATTTTCATTGGCTTATGAAGGTAGCTTTACCTTTCCCTCTCATCAAGGTGATTTTTGTCTAATTTTGTGTGAATGTATTAAATTTTTTTGTAAATTCTCTAGGTGGCATGCACATGGGATGATGTTAAGTCCTTACGTCAGGATATGGAAAAGTCTTTAAATTCTTCATCTGTACATTTTCGGATAAAATTACTTCAGGCTGCAGCCCAAATGCAGGTATAATGCTCACAAATTATGTTTGTGTTTCTTGTTTGTTTGTAACTTAATAGTGCTCTGGTGCCATAATGTAAATTTAATTTACAGACGGCTCTGTGTATTCAAGATCTTGGCCAACTCTACCATAAACCTCTCAGAGATTCACAAGGAACATTAGTTATATCTATGGTTAATTATGTCCGATCTCCCAAATCAGTATCTGTGTTAAACTCCCGGTGGTTACCTATTGGAAAAGTTGTGAAGAAAGCATCTAATCATGATGATCCCAATGTTGGAGAAATTCTTATGACATCTATTCAGGTATAGAAGCACTTTGGTGTTTTGAGTCACAAAATCTTTACACTAGTTTGCTGTCTAGGATTAATAGAGAAAATAAACCTTCTTCTGCAGGAACAAATTATGTATCATCAGGTCAGCAGCATAAGGTTATCAAGAGGACTTTACCTTGGCTATCTCAAAATGCACAGTTCAGTAGATCTCATTCAAGTCGTAGTTCCTTCCAAAACACCAAACGTTTTACCGCATTGTAAAATTAGAGATAACCCTCATGTATCAGCGTAAGCATTCAGACATTGTTTTTTTACATGACTTTTGTTCTTTTTAAGTTATTAATTATTTTTGTTCTTTTGGGGGGTTTCAGAGAGGAGTGGGAGGGTCTTAAACGTCTAAGAGGAAAACTTAGTGCAGCTGTGGCATCCCAAGCTGAAAAAGACAATATTGATGACAGTCAATCATCTGACCAGTCAGCTATTGAGAATCTAGTTTCTAATGCCTTCCACTCCGAACAGCAAAGAGTGTTTGTGGATTTAATAGCATCAACGGCTAGACGCCTATTTTCCTACATGGAAATAAACTCAGAAGAATCTCAACTACATAGGTAAAAGGTAGTCACTGAAATGTCAGCACTCAATAGGAATCATCTCATCTACCTCCTTTTTTTTTTTTTTTTTTTTATTGTCACAGGCTTTATGATGTTGAAGTGGTTGACCTTACTCCAGAGGTGTCCTTCCTAGTGGCTGTCCCTCCTGCAGAAAGTGCTTGTGCTGTTCCTGGTCAAAGAGATATGCTCCTCCAACGTGGAGATCTCCTCTCCTTACCTGTTCAAGTGTTTGAAATGGTTCATCTAGCATCATATCAACACAATGTTATTTCTCGTTACTCTCGGCTCTCGTGCATTCTAGAATTGGACATGCTTCTTGCCCAGCATAGTCTTAGAGAGGTGAGATTGAAAGAAAGCAAATATTGTCCAAATATATTTTATTGTGAAAAACAGCATCAACAATAAATGAACAAATTTTCCCAATCTTAAGGCATTTTCGACTGCAGAAGTATCTCAGGCAAAAGAACGCTTGTGGAAATTGCAAGAAATTGATTCTCAGCTGAATGCAGTGAAGAAAGGCATAAGGTGGCTAATGGACCTAGTAACTTTTACAAGAGACCGTGGAAATCTTCCTGTTAGTGGACCCCCTGGAATTCCCATGCGTACACTGTTGGCAATTGGTGCACCTAGCAAAGGAAAAGATGGTAATTTTTTGCTCTTCAGTTAAATTGATGCTAGGCCATCATTTAGTGTCTCTTAGATTTTTTTATATTTGCATGTTTAATGAAGCAGAATTTTTTACAGGTGGCTCTTTAGGTGTGAAACGTAGTCTTCTACAGATACCGCCTCGCGATCAAAAGCTTGTAAAGTCCAGTGCAAGTCGGGGAAGTTGGCCAGGCCCTGGTGTCAGTGGGGCACCATGCTTGCTTGCAACTGAGTTCAGCAAGAGCGAGCAACAGTTAAATACTAGTAGAAATACTGCTTCCACCACTACTATTGCCTCCCCTAGCATTGCTGTAGCGACCCTCTCCTTGTCTCCTCCTCCTCCTCTCTCCAATCCTCGATCAGGCGGCTCTGCTCCTGTTGTTAGTGGGACTCCACGAAAGGGAAGTGCTGGTAGTGTAGGCTCAGTTGGTGTTAACGCAGCCAGTCCAAGTTATAGTAATTCAAGTGTATGCTCCACAAGTCTAGGTGGAACTAATTCTGCAAGTAGGTGAAATTCTTTGTAAATTATAATATGTGCTAGCCTTTTCTGAGGTTGCGATGCTAATCACTATTGGTATTGTTTGTTGTCAGGTACTCTGAAAGGACTGCCTAACTCTCGTAGTGAAGACACCCTGTTGTTATCCTCATCACAACGAGCACACCCCATGGGTCACCAGCGCAGTCGGTCCTCAGTTCTCACTGCCAGTGTGTCAGCGACAACATCTCCTCTTTTGTCTGTGCGGTCTTCTATTCATGTTGGTCAACCAGTGGGCAGTGCTATAAGTGTCAGTGGCATGAGCACCGGCAGTGGAACGAGTGGAGTTAGTGGGGGCAACATGACAGCCACAAGCGAAAGTCAACATTCCTTGTCTTCAGAGGATTCTGCTGTAGTCAATATTAGCAGTCCAGCAAACAAGAACACTGCAGAAGAAGAAGACGATGAAGGAAGCGCAGGATCAGTCATTGTGCCAATTCCCTCTTCAGGAATTCTCCAGGTACGGAGCAAACTGTGTTAGCTGAGCCAATTAAAATAAAAACAAACAAAACCAAAATTGAAGCAGAAAGATCTCTTGAAAAATCTGTAGTATTGAAAACCAGGTTTTGGTTTGTTGAGAAATTAGAGGGGAAATAATGAGACATACAAGATACAGAAAATAGTTCCAAAATTATTGTCTTTGAACTTATGTCTTTTGTTTTTTAAATTATTAAGTTTATTGCTGTAATTGCTTTTCCATTCAAGAAAGGTATCATCAAAATGTTTTAATAAAGTTTTGGTATTCTTTTTCAAGCCTTCCAATTGAAGGAATAGGGAACTGGTGAGTAAGTCTTGTAGTTGCTAGCTTAGTGTTTAAAGGAAGCAGTTTAATGATGAAACCCTGGTAAGCCCAACATATACAGGGTTGTATAAAATAGCCATGACAGCTTTATGCAACTTTTTGGTTTTCTGCAAAATTTTATAAGTGTAACTAGCATTGCCAGAACTCTTCAGCTTGTAAATTATGAAAGAAAATGTAGTTTTTGTGTTCTTGTGCACTGTCTCTCATTGTTCTCTCCCTTGACCCGGATCATTTGGTTTGATGAGTTTTTATTTGTCACTGTTACAGGTATATGCTGCATACAAGACTGGACTTGCATCTGGCACCAGCCTTAAAGTTCATGTGACTCCTCAAACATCTGCACGAGAAGTTGTAGATCTAGTTGTGAAACAGCTAAATTTAGCTGCCGTCCTAAAGGGTAAAGGAGGGCCTGTATACCCAGATGACCGATTAGACAACTTTTGTCTTGTTGCTGTGATTGGGGCTCGAGAGCGCTGTCTTCGTGATGATTTCAAACCTCTACAACTACAAAATCCATGGAGGAAAGGACGATTGTATGTGAGACAAAAACATGATGTTCTGGCAGCATTAGACCAGTGTGCACGCAGACCTACTGCATTCTTGTAGTATTTCGAATTGATTTTGTGATTGTAGGAGCATAAATTTTCTGAGGTACAAGTTTTGAATTGCTGTCAAACTGTATTGAGTTTGAATTGATGCTTTCAGTTTATAGTCTTCAACATCTGGAAGTTTCCATGTTGCCTGATTCTGTGTAGAGAATCACTGAGTGTTAGACAAGTTTCATTGAAAGATACTGGAGATTTTCTATTTTTTTTTTTTTGTCAACCTTATCTCAATGTGCACTGCGTCTTTCATGGGGCTCCTTTGTTCTGTCCATAGCTGAATTAAAGATATTTAGTTAGTACTGATTCATTAATGAATGTTATTCCTTTCCAGAAAGGAATGAGCTGTTCATATTAGGTAGATCTGAGTCCAATTCTGTGAAATGTTTAACAAATGTAATGCACAATTTGTAACATATATTGTTAAGGTCCTCTTACTTCCCCTTTTTTCTTTGAAATTTTTTAAAAATTGAAATTAGAAACCTTGCTTTATATTGCGATATTTTTAAGTTAAGTGAAAAATGTTTATTATTAGATTGTGTAGTGTTTCAATGGAGAGATTTAAGAAATTTAGAGAGAGATGTGAGTGAAACTATGAGTCTGTGATATGTACATTAAATGCTAGTGAATATCTTTTAAACATATGAAATGTTATTGTACATAGGAAGGCCAAATGATTTATGATATAGACCAAATAAAGAAAATCAAGCTCCTATTTAAGTAGAGCTCATGAGTTTAGATTTCTTGTCTTTGCAATGGCGTCAGAGAAATGTTTGCCCTTCACACAGACCACAGACGCAACAAGTGTTTATTTCACTCTGCAATCTTGTCTTACAGTATTTTGGCAGTTCCTGAACAAAGCTAGAACACAAGGTTACAAAACGTCGCATTTATTTCTTTGTTCACATATGCATCAAAACTATCTCATTATTTCTCAGCACAGATAAAAAACAAGCCTTTCTTCCAGCAGGGTATGCTGTATGCTGAAGTATTATGATTGTGCCACCTGATGTCCTCCTGAAATTTTTGGAAACAATAAGTTGAACATTAATTCTATGAATTGCAGTACGCACAAGTAACTTCAGTAAAGATTGAAAACATATAACAGCAAATGATGAACTCAAAGGAACTGAGTGATATTTTGTTTGATAGATCATAACAACCCAATAATAAAAAATTTTATTGATCAACTTTATCTTAACTTATTCACGCATAGTACTCCACAACCAGTTTAAAATGCCTGGTAAGTGGAGGTTCCAAACCCCACTCTGGTAAACAATACTAATTAGCCATAGAGAGCAGCGTGGACGAAGTAGTACAAAACTCAGACATTATTAAAAGCTTCTCATGGCTTTGCAAGCAGGTTACATAATATTTTGTTTGGTTCCTTAAAATTATCACATCATTACATTGCTTCATGAGGAATGTAAAAGAAAGAAAAAATTAGCAGCAGGTACAGGAACGAAAAATACTGTTCATCCCTTCAGGATGAAATTGGCCAACATTTCTTCTCGCTCTTCAATTAGCACTGAGACGCTGTTGATAGGCTTTCCACAATAGATCTCGATACAGTTTTGCAGCTTCAGCAGGATTTTCTGCTTCTGTGATTCCCCTGCCTACAACAGCAACATCTGCTCCCCTTTCCAGAACGACATGATGTGGTGAATTGTACTGTTGGCCTAAACCATCGCTACTAGTTTCATTTCCATTTCTCTCAGCTCCATTCTGAGAATGGGCAACACGCACTCCAGGGGTCAACTGCACTAGTCCCAAGGATGGTAATCCTGTAGCTGATTGGCTCACCACTCCTGCAACAAAGTCAGGTCGACTTTCCGCAAGTTTAATGGCCGCTGAAATTTAAAAAACATTGAAAAATTAACAACCCTGCTCAATAGGAGTTATGAAGGAAAAGCACCAAGAATTCTCCAGTACCTGTTTGGTACGGTCCAGTTGCTAGTGTGTCCTTACTACTCATTTCAGCAACTATAAAACAAGCACGATCCTCCAGCTGTGCCTTGCTTGTCTCAAGAGCACTCACCAAACCATCAATAATTCCTGGTCCAGGTACAGCATGTACAGTTACCAAGTCCGCCCAGTCAGCAATCTTGAATTTACCAGAACCATACTGCAAACTTACTGTGTGACCAATATCTCCAAATTTCCTAAAAATAAAAACGCACTGAAATTGAGAAAGTTTTGAATGCAATATTGTGTTGGCAGAGAAAAACTTCTCTACTAACCGGTCCTCCATTAACAAAAAGTTGTGAGTTTTGGCAAGTTGTTGTAATTCGTGAACAAACTTTTCAGAAAAGTCATTAAGTGCATCAACATGTGTTTTGAAAATGCAGATATGAGGTCCTGCAGCATTGGCCAACTCCAAAACTTTGTCAGAACTGCTGACATCAGCAGCAATACATAAGGTCGTTTGCTTCTCAGACATCAAACGTAGAAGTCTAGCAGACACTGAATTTGTTGATTTTTCAGCTCTAGCCTCAAAAGGAGTTTTGAGCCTTTCTTCCATCATCTTCTTGGCAGCTAGGTGAAAAAATTGGAAAGATTGAAACAATGCATACATGACCTCTATAAATATTTGCCACATATCAAATTTTAATTATTTATTACCTAGTGCAGGTGGTACTCGGTCTTTGGGTATAGTAACATAGCTTGCTTTAAGATAGTTTTTCACTTTCTCCACAGTAATGTCATCAACCCTCCCAGCATCTTTCAGTATGTACATGATCTGTAACAAGATTCTATGATGTTAGAAACAATCTGTTAATTTTTTTTTTTAAACATAAAAGGAGATGTTTATTTACCTGAGTCAAAGTGAGAAGACTTCGTATTTTGATACCTTGGGATGCCAAGTGTTCAGATCCACCCTGTTCTCTGTCAACCACTACAATGGACTCTGTGACAACTAAGTCTTCACGTTGAAGGTCCTTCAGTGATATATTCAAAATTAGGAGTGAAAATTATGCAAAATGTTATCAGAATGTGAGACAAAAGAAGTACCACTTACACCAACTGTCTCTAGAATGCTTAAACCACTGGTGACAACATCTTCAACAATAACACACAAATCACCTGCTTTGTAAGAGCCTTCTATCATTCGTCGAGTACCATAATCTTTAGCCTCTTTTCGACGAACCAGCATGGAGCGGTCAGATCCAACTGCAACCATAGTAGCAAAGGACAATGCAGCATACGGAACTCCGCAAACATGATCACAGCTTTTCAATGATGTCTTAGCGAATTCACAAATCAGCTCTGATAACTCAGCCTGTGTAAATGAACCAATTTATGAGCAGGTTTCCAGAATTGCAATGAAAATTAAATGATCATTTAAATGACAACTGTCTTACCAGCAGTTTTGGATATGATACAATAATACGCAGATCCATATACACAGGCGAATTCACTCCAATTTTCATTTTGAAATCACCAAACTTCAAGACATTTATTTCATGCAACTTCAAGACTAGATTAGTCAGCCTCTCCTCAAAGGTCCCCATGGTTCTGAATAAAAGAGAAACGACAATCGGGTAAATTGTGTGCAAGACACACAGCAATAACAATACTTAGTATTAAACGAAAGGTTATATAGGCTATATACACCGTTTCGTCTAGTGGATTTGTGCCCACGTGACGTAAAACATGTTAGTAAGTTTGGTGGCCGATTTTTAATTAATAAATGAAATCGAATCAGATAATGGTGTAAAATGCACAAAATTAAGAGTATAAACTAAAATCTTACAATAAAAGTTTGGAAATTGAATGATCTCGGAAGTATAAACACCCGTGTCGGCGTCTGCAACAGCAAGCCTGCAAGCAAGTGGCGCTCGCGGGGCCGACGGAAAGGCACGGGGAGTTTCTGCCGTCTGCAACAGGTGGCTGTGCTGTGCTGCATTTGCCGTTTCAGATACACCTCGTTTGGTCCATCAGCGCGGAGCTTTTTGCGAGATTACATGAGCTTACATGAGGTGTATGAGAAATCGCTTCAGTACTGCCAGAAACTTTCAAAAATAATGACCAAACAATGACACTTTTGAATGAATGATACTCCCGCCGTCACATTACGGAAAATGTTTGCGTAAGCTGGTGTTATTGAAAAGTGGAGCCATGTAACCTCAACGGTCGTGGAGCAGGAGCATTTCTTGTGAACTCATATTCAAATCACGCGCCAGATAAAAGGAGGGGGAAGACCCAAGGTGCCCAACCGCACAAACAGAAGCTTCCCCACAACTTCAAGCAAAATAAATAAGCAATAAATAACCGGATAGTATGATTTCTATTTAGTGAAAATGGAATTTCAATACATGTTTCATCTCTTTTCGTTACCTTCTTTATTGAAACAGCTTCGTTTCGCTGACTCCATGTTCAAGGGCATTAACAAGGGAATTTATAGACTGTCAGTACAAGCTTTCATTCAGTTCTGATACAGGGAATGGCCATTCAAATTTGCAATTTGCATAGTATTAAACAGTTATGTTGTACCCGATTGGCAAGCAGTTTACATTTTCCTGTGTAGTTTTTCAGGTAAATTGAATTCAAAATCCAAGATAATCCCATTTCAGCTGAGACCAGTTGCAATTCTTTCTTGTTCATGTTGTTTTTTCGTAGGCTTTCGCTTCACTTGCAATTAATTTGCATTGTTTTTGACAGTTCGAAGTTTGTGTTCCATGAAGATAATTGTCTTCATAGTTTTCGTGGGGCTCAGTAGTATCTTTTCACTTGGCTCTTATTTTGGATGTAGCTGGATGCAGCAAAATTAATGTAAAGAATGTAAAGATCACCAGAAGTGTGAACTCTGAATGTTGTCTGCTGAGGTTAACCAAACTTCCTAAGGAGCAAGCAAACATTTGAGGCAGAATGTAAATAAAAGTAAGTATTAGTGAAAACATTTTGCTTGAATTATACCTGTAAAGTGTTCGAATTAATCTCAAATGCTTTAGTTAGTTATTGTCAGGAATAGTCTTAACATACTTTCATTATTTTTGAATGCCAATAACCTTCTTGTTTTTATGATTTGCAGACTGTAAAAATGTTGGAAGAAAATGATGTTGCTCTGCCACCTGAAATCTTGTCAATGATCTTTGAGTACCTACCAGCGTCAGACATAGCCAATTGCTCAATGGTGTGTTTGAAATGGCGAGAAGAAATAAATCGTAATGAATTGTGGAGACGTCTATGTCTACAGAGAGGCTGGGCAGAAGTCTTAGACCAGCCTGAAGTTTGGAGTCAAACCACTTCTCGTGTGGAGCCAAACTTCAAAGCCCCTGAACAACATGATGAGTCAAGGTTGTCTCCATTGTGTTCGTGGCATGTAGACTTTTTGCAGTGTGCACACCTCTACAATAACTGGAAAAATGGATATTATGCCATTCAAGAATTTGATGAGATTGTTTCTGAACATTTGGGCCATGTGCTTATCACATCCATGGATCTGAATCGAATGTTTGTAGTTCTGGGTGATGACACTGGTGGAGTTACCATCTGGAAACAAGCCAAAGAGAAACCTGAATTTGTGGAATATGTTCCATGCTTATTTTCAGATGCTGTAATATCAGAGATATTCTTAGAAGGAACTTCTTTTGCTGTGATTCAGTTAGGCCTATTGCAGGTGTATCATAAGAATGAGAGCGGAAAATATAATATTTGTTATTCAAAAGCTATGATAAAGCATGCACCAGATCTGCCTCCATTATCACCAGGGGGCACTGACAAAGCAATGGAAGATTGGTTTGTTGAAAACATTTACGAGCACTTTGAGGAGGATGAATTCCGTTATGCCAGGGCTTGCCCAGATCCAATTGTAGCTTTCTGGGGAACTATAAACTCAGTTGAAGTCCTCTCCTTAAAACCTGGTGGGGATCTTAAAACTTTAACATTACCGTATGAAAATTACAAAATTAATGATGTTGCACTTGGTGCGCATGCTTCTGTCATCTTCATAGCTCTTGAGAATAAAGTTGCTGGGAATGTTATCCTAGAATATAGCTTGGACAAAGATATTTGTGTAAAGCAGCTCAGAGATACATCAACTATCATGCGAATCCATGTGAACTATAATTTTCTAGTTAGTGTTAACAAGCAAGGTATATTTACTATTTGGGACTGCTTAAAAGGAGGGAAGCATTGTGTCCTTCCTCCACTCGGTCTCACTTTCCAAGACACCAGTTTAGGGCTGTTTGGAGACTCTATTCTGTATCAGTCTGGAAACACAATTGGCTCTGTCTTGCATAGCACTGGAAAAATTCAATTTAACAAGTTTGAGGTTGAACCATCTACAAAATTTCTTACAAAAGGCATGGGGGACCTGTTCATTCTGCGAAATGGGGCAGATGTTGAGGTGTGGAGTTGGGTGGATAAGACACTCAAATATTGTATTGGAGGCATATTGCGCAAAGAAGATCGGTATGCTGCCTGGTGCAATGATGCTTGCATAGTGTTATGGGGATTTTACACTCCTCCTGTTTTAATTTGGTTTTGGTAAGGCTTCTTTGTTTTGTATGCTCCAATTAATTTTTATTCTGTTATATTGAACATGCAAATCTGTATGTTTGAGTAGCCATCAGTAGCATTACAAAAACAATTTATTGATCTGTGATATGGTTTTTATTTTATTCTAAGTCTTTTCCTGTAAAGTGTAAACATTTTCCCCACATAAATTGAATTGTTTTGTACACCAAAGTCTACATATAATGTTCTGCTTTAGTAGTTGTGTGTGTGTTCTTTTATAAATGATATCGAATTGCTGTATTACACACAATGAGAAAAATGTTACTATAATTTAAAAAATTTAATATTTGTTTAAATTTTAAAACTGTTATGTGGATGAAAACTTGTAACTTGCATGTTTCTGCATTCAAAATTAATTAAAGTCTAAGTTGCTATCCTATTTGTCAGGAATTTTTACCACTAATTAAACACCTCATATATTCAGAAGAATGAAATAGTTTGGAATGACGCTGAAGAGACAATTCCAGATTTCAAAACGCGCTTCTAGTCCCCGACTTGCCAGTAACACTGCTAAAATTTGATCAAGAAGCCACTACCGGTTGTTTCTGAGCAACTGAGGATGCTCCCGTAATTTTTGGGCAAAAATCAGGTAGAGCAATTTTCAAAATTATGACAAAAATATTAAATTAGAGGTTTTTCGGGGGCAGATTGTTTGGACTAGGCCCTAAACATAGTCTTGTCATGAAAATGGTGTGTAATAATGCTCATGACCACGGAAGACGTAACGCTGACGGACCGTTCACAAACCGAGTGACGAGATCATTAAAATAAATAATTCCGATTTAGGGAGGAAGTGCTTTGGGAACCGCCAGTGGGATTCGAACCCACCAGGTCGGAATTAGGAGGGACTCCGGCCTCCGGCCCGAACCAATGACAGTTTGCTCCCAGGGGTCTGTAAAGTTGGGGACGCGCGTGCGTGCTTATTAGGTAGTAAGTTAAGTTAAGAGTAATTAAGTTTGGGCTGCCTACCTTCTGGGCGTGGTCATCAGTGTCACGAGGCACCAATTTCATGACGAAACCATGTCTAGGGGTCGGTCCAAACACACTGCGCCCGAAAACACATAATTTTATTTTTCGTCAAAATTCTCAAAAATGGCGCGGGTAGCGCGGGCTAGGGTGCCGGGGTCGGAAGATCCGTTCGGCCAGTTAACCGGTGTTGGTTACCCGGTTCGGCGCTAGCCGGGGGACTCATATTCTAGTGTCCCGGGGCCGACTAGTATAGTCGTAAAGCACCCCCGTAAGATCACCAAATTTGAAGGCATTAATTCTCGCATCTTTATTAGCAAAATTTACATGTACGTCCACAATTTCCCACCAACCACTGTTAAAATTTTATCAACAAGCCATCTTAGTGGTACCCGCCATATGAGTTCCAATGCCAGCCTCGACGCGACGCGGTGCAGTAAACGTTCTGGGGCCAGTCACAAGTTTGGAGGCGGTAGTTAAAATAGGTTCCTGGGGCGCAGGGCATGCGCTGACTCCGGCCCGAGTAGCAAACGACGAAGGAGCCGCAGTCGTCGTCCACGGGAATACGAAGGTTCTCGAAGGAATTGTGACACCACCTTGGAGTGGGGACCGGAGGCCAAAGTGGGGTTTGCGTTTCCGCATGGGCTGTCGTTGGGTATCCCCGTGTGGTTTGCAAGTCGGACGTTGTCTTTCTTCCCGAATCGGACGTATCATGTCCTTTCGTGGCCTCCCAGTTGGATTTATCACTTCCCCAATCTTCCGTTGGATACTCTCGAGCTGGATCCTGGTCGTGCGTCTTGCTTCCCCAATCAGACGTCGGATACCCTCGTGAGGTTTCCCAGTCGGGTGTCTTGGTTCCCCAATAGGACGTCTGGTGTCTCATGGACTTTTCCCAATAAGGCGTTGAGTGATCTGCTGTGGTAGTCGGTGCAGATGTAGGAGTCGCGGAAGATGTCGTATACTGGGTCGCAGGTGGTATGTCTGCATAGAGCAAGGAACAATGGAGTTAGACATAATTCTGACACTTTTTTTTCTCGCGAGAGGGCCGGACTACCTGGTCCCAGATTATGGGTTCGGTTCTTACGCCTGGCTCCAACAGTTTCCATAGCCACAAGCCGCCCCAAAACACCCATACCTGTGTCGAGGAAAGTGACGGCGCTGTAGCTGTAGACCCACAGGTTAACGAGGTCGGCCTCGAGTGGCACCAGGTACACGTCGGCGGGGTTGGCCTCGGACCACACGGCCAGCAGCTCGTCAGAGCGGCGCTTGACGACAAATGTGTGTCTGTCCTCCGCGGCGAACGGCCAGCTTGAGGTGTCCTGCGATACGCAACACGCATTAGGGCCCACAGTCCATGCAGTCATGACCAGCACCGGTGTGCGCTCTGGCACCGCTGGCACTCACCCTCGCGCGCACGCTCGTCCAGTCCGTGGAGGTGATGGAGTCGGCGTCGTATGCTTCCCGGAGGTAAGCGCCCTTCGCCGCGGACCCCACGAGCTGCACGAGCCGGCAGCGGCCCGGCCTGGAGCCCGGCCTGGAGCCCGGCCTGGAGCCCGGCCTGGAGCCCGGCCTGGAGCCCGGCCTGGAGCCCGGCCTGGAGCCGGCCTGGAGCCCGGCCTGGAGCCCGGCCTGGAGCCCGGCCTGGAGCCCGGCCCCGCGCACAGCGCGATGCGCAGCCGGCTGCTGTAGTCGCCGCCCAGGGCCGAGGACACGCGCGTAGAGTAGTGGACACGGGCGGACTGCCCCGCCAGCAGGGGCTGGCCCATCTCTCGTGCTGGCAATGTCCATTAATGGTCCCCGATTACATTTAGGTCTTGTTTCCAGCTCGCGTGTCATGCGGGCTGGCCTACCCTAACACTTGCAGGCGCGTTGCCGGCGGTAGAGTCCGTTCGCGCGGTTTAGCCCAGCAGTAATTCTCGGGGGTGTAGCCAGGGGAGAATGGTTAGGGGGTTAACCCCCCCCCCACCGGCTACCGGGGTAGGCAACCCGCTACGCCCCTAGCAATTGCAGTACTACTTGGACGACGCTTATTCCTCGACCTTTCGCGATCTCGTACCTGAGGGGACGTACTGTACTGGTCCGAGGTCGGTCGTCACCCAGAGGTTGCCCCATTTGTTGACGGCCTCGGGCAGGCGGACCTGGAGCTGCCCCTGGCCGCCGCTAGCTCCCGCCAACACCGTGAAGTAGACCCCCGGGTCATCCTCGCTGTCGCTGTCGTAGCGTCGTCGTCGGCGAGGTGTGGGCAAGTAGGTGGGAGGCTGGTACAGGGACGTCCGGAGGGTGTGGTTGCTGCCTATCGCGAAGGACGCGCCGGTGGCCCCCACCTGATGAGAGCGAAACTAAAGCACTTGCACCCCACTTAGCGCGACATGCGCTGCATCCCAGAGCCATGCTTAGCCATGCTTACCTGCGGCCCACATTTGAGGGTTTTGCTACCGGCGGCCTTGCGGCAGACCTGCCCCCCGAGACGGTGGCCGGCATCCACTCCGCTGAGCCGGAAACCGACGCAGTCCCCGTTGCCCTCCTGGCAGGTCAACATCGTCAGGCCGTACTCGAATAGGACGTTGACGCGCACCTCGACGTCGTCCCTCAGCACTTGGCCGTCGAGGCGCTGCCCCGCGGCCGCCGCCAGCAGGACGGCGAGGGCCACAGCCGACAGATGAGTAGCCGTCCGCATCGTGACGCGCAGTGAGCAGCAGCGGGTAACGGGTGGTGGTTCGGTCACGGCGCTGCCACCAGACTGCCACCGCCATAGGACGGGGACTTATCACCACCAAATGCTTTTCCTCGGCGCGGCACGCCGTCCGTGCTCTTGGCCAGGCCATGCATATGTGCTGCATTGAGGAAAATAGGAGGAATGGCGCGCGATAACGCGAGGGTTAATTTGCGGTTATCGTCGCGGCCGCATATGTCGGGGACCCTCGTTATCGTTACGCTGCTGCTGGTGAATGCAGTACGCCGTCGCGGTACCACGTCCACTACATTCTAACACAAACATTCTGAGTAAGTATAGCGTTGCTAAAAGTGTTACATAACAGTATTTATTAACAATAAAGAAACATATGAGAGTAATTTATAAACATACAGCAGAAGGTCTACATGAAAAACGATATTGACCACTGGACATTAAAAAAATATCACAATAAGATTATTTCAAAATAGATTGACATAGGTGGACTGCCCCCCCCCCCCCCCACAAAAAAAAATTATTAAAAAAATCAGAGCGTCTGCACTTCAATATTCCTTGTCACTGCTCCTGGACGCTGAAGTCCACATTGACGTCAGGCCGCCTCTCCCGGAACCCGGCCACGACGGGCATCCAGCACTGGTGCCGGTGCGAGTTGCCGAGGAAGTACAGCGACACCTGCAGCCGGCGCAACGACGCCATGCTGCTGCAGGCGCGGAGGGCGCGGCTGAGCCTCCCCACGGCCTCATCTCGGGCGTGAGGATCTATGAAGACGTCGCTGGTGCAGGCGTGTAGGAGCAGCACGACGTGCTCCACGAGCCCCAGGTGCTTCACCACCACGTCGGGGTCCAGCTGCACCGCGTACCGGTACGTGTCCACTTCCAGGAGCCGCAGCGCACCGCCAGTACAGGCCACCAGGTCCTTGGTCACGGCGGAGGGCACGTCCTTAGACATGGTGTTCAGGTACACAAAGCTGATGCGCAGCTCCTTGAGCCTCCTCAGGCCGCCGGCTGCGGCCGGGTCGAGTTCTCCACTGTAATGGCACTCCCTTCCATCGCCCACACGCACACTCAGCTTCTCCAGGCGGCGCAGCTTCCGCACCACGGACAGCAGCAACGGCACACACGCGAGTGGTGCCGCGTACTCCGTCACATACAGATCCTCGTCAGCCTCATACCAGGTCTCGTCGTTAAAATATACGATGGGGGCGATGAACAGGACCAGTTCGCGCAGGTCGTCTCTTTGCTGGTACAGCAAACGTTCGAGGGCCGCCATGGGGATCGTGGGGTCCACGTGGTCGGAGAGCAGTGTGTGCATGGCGTTCTCTGTCACCGTCAGCTGGCGGCTCACCACCACGCGGCTGTGGCCCAGTGCCCGATCAATGTGCCGAGTACTGCTGCGTCCTTCCCTGATGGACACCAGAGCGATGATGAGTCAGGTAATAAAAATAACGATGAAAAAAATAAAATTTTAAATAATAAAATTAAAATAATAAAATTTATCCTTCGGGAGTATACTTTTTACGTATCAAAAGGACCCCAAGTTCTGGCAACTGCACCGAACTTCGTGAAGCGACTGGTAATGATGCTAGGAGCAACCTCAAGAAATCTGGTTGAGTTGCCATAACTTTATCCCCGTCGTTTGAATTGTACCGCCTAGTACCCGTCGGGAGTACCTTTCAAGTATAAAAGGACCCGACCAAGATGTGGCAAATGCACCAAACTTCGTACAGCGAATGAAGAAGAAATCAAGAAACACGCTTTAAAGCGAAACAGACTGAAGCGGGTAGCATGAGGGGCAGCCGCAGCAGAGAGTATCTCCGCCACGGCGTCGGCCAGGAGCCAACGTTAAAAATTCAGAGTCTTGCAGCTCTCGCTAAAGAAATGCCGGTCTGCTAGCGAGGAGTGCGCAGTTGCTTCCTGATTTCTTCTTCGTTTCCGTTTTGAGTTTCTCCGGAATACCCTGCTGCCAACCTGTCGTCCTCGTCGTGCCCGTCTAGGCGGAGGCTGCGGGCTGCCGGCGCGTGCAGCAGTACCCAGGCGTCCTCCTCGTCGTCGACCATGCAGAAGAGGTCCACGTCGGCCCAGGCGGCAGGCTCCCGGTGCAGGCGATGCCAGCGCTTGCAGACCAGCGACACGCCGTAAAGCAGCGTCCGCGCGTCCCCGACGAACGACAGAATGTGCAACAGTAACTCGTCCGGCAGCGCGTCCATCGCAGCCTGCAACGGCAAGTTGAAAAATAATTGACAAATTAAACCAACTTTCACTGCTGCAACCGTTCCACTCTGACCAAATTTTGAACTTGCTGAGTACTGTGGAGAAAGCCCCAGAGGAAGTAAACCACGCGATCTCTCATACCTTCTCCAGCTTTCTTCTTCTTCGTTACGACTCTTTACTTCTGTTTGGGATTATCCGGAGTACCCCATTTCTCTGAAAGGGTTCATCCCGGAAGTATATTCATAATATTGCCGCAAGGGCAAACCAATTTTTTTAGCTGTTGCAAGGCAACTTGACAAAGAACGAAGATGGAAAAAAGTACACCCATTTACGACCAATTTCAGAATTCCTATACGCAAAATTGATACAGCGTACTGAAGCAGTTCAATTCTGTTTTAAAGTCAAGGGCCAGGGCCCCAGAGCTGCACATAATACAGGAGGCAGAATAATTAACATTAACAATCGCAAGTCTCTTGCTTCCTTTAGCATTCGAAGCAATAGTTCCACAAGCAAGTCCAGTTCCTCTCAAGGACACCAATGTAGGTAAGTAAAAGAGGTTCATGAAAACTAGAAGAAGGGATGTTGGCTCACACAGACTTGTGGAATAGCTCACCATTTCTATATCAGCACTCCCTGAGGTAGTTTTTGCCTGTTCCAGACTACGAGAATCATGAACTCCACTTCCACTGGTCATATCCGTTTCACAGCACAGTGGACTACTTGTCATATTGCAGGAAAATCCTGGAATAAATGAGATCATTACTTTAATTCGCGTGAACACGATCAGACGTTTCCATACACCAGATAATTAACAATAACATAACCTACACACTCACTTCCAAACTACTGAAATATATAGAATTTACCCCGTGTCATCAAATAGTTTGAAGAAGTTTCAAAGAGTCTTCAAATTCTAAAGAAGGGGTGGATATCACAGAGCAATATCACTAAGTACTTTGACTTCAACGGGCTAAACATATCTTGACATATACTACCTTTTGAGCATTTAGCCTCTCTCGTCCACCCACCACATCCTTACCCATCCAGTGTGGCAAACTACACAAGCTTGCAGCTTAAAAAGATGGATCAGAAGTCTGATTTTTATGTTTCGTTATTTTATGCATAACCACGAATTATGTCACATTTGCTACACCTGCTCCAGATGCCTTCTTCTACTTATTCCCGTCGATGCTACTCCATGCACCAGGCACGCAAGCCTGGGGTATATATCAAGGGAAGACCTAGGAAGACCCGTTGCAGTCCATACCACACATCCGCAATTTTGAATACTCCGCTCAATCATATTTTCGAATACATTATATATTCGAGTATATTTGATGAAACTGAAAAATCTACACCTGCTCAGTAATTGTAAAAATGTATGTCTGACAGCAATATGAGTACTGTATTATGCTCAGACGCACAGCTCAAAAAGAAAATAGAAAGGAAGAGCAGTACATACCCAAAAGCATTAGGAATTTCCTCTGAGGAATTGTGATGCATTTCAATTTTGCTCTTGAAGATCCAACACATGGAGCAACAATCGGTTTCATCAGTTCCATTAATCTTCATTTGATTAGTCTACCTAAGGTGCTATGGTTCTGATTCTGGACTTCCTTAAATATTTGCTGATTTCATACTTGTTAATTACTGTGTTTTGCTGTTCTGTTATTTGCTGAGCAAGAACCAGCGAGGTGTAGTATGTGTACGAGTGTACATGGGGATGCCAGCTGAGCTCGTCACATTCGCCGTTCTCTGAAATGGTTGAACGCACAAACCTGCGGTTTTGATCAAACCGTTCGTCTTCTCAACCCAAGAAATTTCATCCCTATGCATTGTTGTGCGAAACCCCCTAGTTTTGCTGCAAAATTCGTTAATAACCCACCGAGCTCGACCGTCGCGCCAATTTTATGACGCAGGAAAGTGAAAGTTTTAGAGGGATGCCGATGATATTTTCGACTCAAATTTGAAGGAGGGGGATAATTTAGAACCTTCTACTCGTTTACGTTAAAATTTTTGAAAAAACATATAAGGCAAAAAAGTCGACTTTTTTTCGAATTTTCTTTAAAAAAACAATCTGAAGGGGAATGAATCTCATTGCATTAGATTCTTTAAGAAAAGTTATCATGGGTTGTATTCAGGACATTTTTGCATACATTTCACCATTTAGCTACAACTTTGTCCTCCTTGATGGCTTTCGCCAAGTCCCTTGAATGACCTTCTTTTTAAAAAGGGATGCACATTGAATGAACTTCTTCTCATCCCTCTTCAGCTTTATTTTTTTTCACACCACATGCTTATTAGCTGTTCCTGAGATTCAGGCGAAGTAACAAATTGAAAATCAAGCTTTGAGTGCTACTGTGTTTAGACGTTCAGACGATATGTTTGCACAGGGTCTGCGACACCCTGTCCTATGGGTGTTGCAGTTGTAAAATTCTTAGGATATAATTTTTATTTCAATCTCTTTGCCTTCTCACACATTTATCTTCTAGCAACACTTAAGTTTTGTGGGTAAATGTTATCTGTTCAAAGTATGGCTGGTGTCTATTGCCAAGGGGAGATGCATGACACATGAGTGAAAATGATTGCTAACATTTAATACGGTAATAAATCTGTCTATTTTTTTTTTAAATCGCTCTTACAATTATTTCTTTTCACAAAATCGTTGGGTTGTAGAAATAGCTAGTAAAGATATTAACTATCAGAAAAGTTCACAATTTATCATAACACTAATTCAATCCACATTCTTGGTGGTGATTCTGCAAACTTTCATGTCTTTAATCCTTCCATTCAAGGCTTTGCAAGTTAATGACCCTAGATATCAAGGTAAAATAACTGAAGAGTTTGAAACTCCTTTCTTTTGGTGATTGACCGAGCCAACCGCCTACTCCGCTTGAGCTACGCCAGACCCAAATCCAACGAACAAGCCCGCTTTATTTCTCATATTGTCCCTGCCACAGCTCCCAGGCCACCGCCGCGCGGATCCAGCGTTTGGGCTGGGTCTGGGTCTGGGAGGAACCGTTCAGCTGTTGTGGGTTTGTGGGAGTTGTGAGGGAGATCTCCTTGGTTCCCCTGTACTAGACGTAGAGAACGTTTGTTGATCTCCTCGTTTTCTCACAATGGCAGACGGAGAAACCTATGAAAGCGTGCTGTTAGTTAAATCTGAAGTCTTTGTTTATAAAATTCCACCCCGAGCAACGAATCGAGGATACAGGTGAATATATGCACTTCTTTATTGCCTGAACGATCTGAACTGACATGTTTGTGACAGCTCATTGTAGCTGGGAAAGTTGCCTTCTGACGTGTCCAATGGGTGTGTTGTTTACCTATTTGATGCTCTTATTCACGGATTTCATCTTTCCACCTGTCACTCGACGTATGACGATCATTTTTTGTTGAGCATCGCTGCAGTTAGGTGGGACGATGACGTGAACTTAACCTAGACTTAAAACTCACGTAGTGTTCCCTCCAATATGTAAACACTCCCTTATTTTATGAAAATGTTACCTCTATAAGAACATTTTTGGTAGTTGGGTGGTTGATTGCCGAATGTGATAGGAGGAAAAGTGTGGTTCGAATTGCAAATGATTTATGAAGTGATTCGTGTGGTTTTCCTTTGAATGACAAAGGTTTAGCCTTGGTGAAATTTGTCCATAAATTACATTCCTCGCAGATTAAGAAAGAATATTATGTTTTAGGGCAACGGACTGGAATTTGGATGCTCCGCAATGGACGGGCAGGATGCGCCTAGTTGCCAAAGGAAATGATTGCGTAATGAAGCTGGAGGACAAAGCTTCTGGTGAATTATTTGCTAAAAGCCCAATTGATAAATATCCAGGCATAGCCATTGAGGCTGTGAGTGATTCATCACGTTACTTTGTGGTTCGCATTCAAGATGATGATGGTAATTATATTGAGAACCTGCTTAAGTTTCTTGTCAGAAACTGTTTTTCTCCCTAGTAACAAAATTTCTTTCAGGGCGCGCTGCTTTTATTGGACTTGGTTTCTCTGACCGATCTGACAGTTTTGACTTGAATGTGGCTCTTCAAGACCATTTTAAGTGGATTAAAAAGTCAGAAGAAATTGAAAAAGAGAAAGATGAGGATGTTCCTAAAGCTGATTTCAGATTTAAGGAAGGGGAGACAATCAAAATTAACATGAAAATCACTGTGAGTGTCTTTGTGTATTAATGTTGTATTACTGTCTAGTTCGCAATATTAATGTCTGTGATATAAATGCTTCGCCATCTAGAAAAAAGATGGCAGTGAGGCCACTGTCAAGCCTAAAGCCCGCCCAAGTGGGATGGGTGGCATCCTTCCTCCTCCACCAGGAGGTGTTGGCAAAATTGCCCCACCACCTAAGGTTACACCCACATCATCTCCATCCCATGTAGCATCAAACCCTGTGCCTGGCATGGACCTGCTTAATCTGGGTGGGCCATCATCCACGGCGTCAGCTTCATCCCCAGCTGGAGCCTCACCTGCTGCAGGTGGTTTGGAATCATGGGGTGACTTCACTACAGCGAATCCTAATGCTCCTCCACAGTAAGTAATCAACAACATATATTATCTTATTGGTCGTACTCCTATATTGTCTTTGGATCAACAAATTTCACTGGTACAATCTGATATTATTTTTTTCAGAGCCTCGCCTAGTAATCCTAATTGGGTTCAGTTTTAGAAGTTGCTTTGCTTCTGAACGAGTACCAAATGAGTACCAAATATAACCAAGATAGTGAGGGAGTTGATTAGTGCAGCCTATTTACTGCCTGTGTAGACATCTTCCATGTAGCTGTGAAGACTATCAAGAACTATTCAAAGGTGAATCTGTTTGTCACAGTTGATGCTCATTTCCAACCCTTCATTTTTTTCCATGAAATGAAATGTTTGTTGAGATGGAAGTATTAAAAAAAAAAAAATTCTTATTGTTGATCTTGGTTTGTTGCAAATTTGAATGTTTAATTGTGTGCTTCCTCAGAGCTACATCCTAGTTGAAGTGAAATTCTATTAAGATGTAATATCTGAACATCAATCATGCAGAGCTAGGTGGTCTTAGATGAATGTAGTTTCTGCATGAATGAGTGCTCAGTATAATTCCCCCCCCCCCTTTTTTTTTGTATTGTTGTATGTTCGATGAATGAGTGTAAGGTAGTGTTAATGTTTAATTACTTATTTCCTTATATCTTGCAAAAGTGAAAAGAATTATGAAAATTGTTGTTACTTGTATATGCATAAGTGTATTGGTTTGCTGTATTACGTCAGGGAAGGATGTATTCCTGCTATAACTGACAAACTTTTCATAATTATTGAATTGCTGGAAAATTGCGTCAACATATATTTTTATTTGTCATTATCTCCGAGTACATGTTAATCAGTTTCTCCCTAAGATTTATATATTCTCTTATTTTCCTTTTGCATATTGAAGTTGTACATACACTGATTTTCTGTTGAGCAGGTGTTCTTTTGTGTAATGCTACTTTGTTTTTGTCACTTGCAAATTGTTTTATAAGCTTTTTAAGAACTTAAGTTTGTATTAGGTTGTACCTTTTACCTTTTTTAAAAAAAAATAAAAATAATTGTTAAAATTGTACTGATTGTGAAAACAGGTGATGTAAGACCATTTTACATTCCATGCTTATCTCACTTTGTGTATGGAAGGTTTGACCTGAATGGATCTAGAGTAACATTGCACTTCAGATTTTGTCCTATACATTTGGTTTGACCTGATATAGAGAGAAGCCATTTGTTTCCATTTCTCTTACTTTTCTGCACTCTGTTTTCTAGTTGGTTAAAATGCCTTCATTGAAGGACTGTTACAAAAATGGATATGCTTTATCCTATAATTCAGTGAGAAGGATCTGTGATTGACTGGGTGTGTTCCAATGTTATCAGCCATATGTGCTTTGGCATGCGTATGTAATGTGTGTCCTCTCATAGGCAAATAGTGATTGCCTGGGAAAGATTATTTCACTCAGATTTATTTTGTTTTCCTTGTTTTAAGCCATCATCAGGAAGATATGTAGGAAGAATCACCTATTTATTTTGTTGTGATTTACTAGGTTTGTAATAAATACTTTTATTTAATGTTCACCTAGAAGACAATTAGTTGTCTACCCTTTATCCCATATATGAAGAATCAGTTATATCAAGTGAGCGTGAGATAGCAAATTAATTGACTTGTTTTCCATTCAGCTCGTTTAAGAAAGTTATTGTATATTCAGAGATTATTGCTTGGCATTGTCAGTTGTAAGTAGCTAGCTAGACATTAACATGAAGGCAATGTGCACAACGTCTACAAGATATTGCTTTGAATGGAATATCATTTTACATGCCTTCAGAAATAGTTTATTTTTTTAATAGTCTATATGTGCCTAATGGGAGTGTCTGTAATGTAGACATGTTGCATTACAATTTGGTGTTAGGCAGAATATCTATCGGCTGTGTTCTTATGCGACAATTCTGAAAGCAATACCATGTTGTAGTGGCTGCTTGGGAAAAGTGTAATTGATGAGATAAAGATAGTTCAATAGTCCTTTTACTTTCAGCGTTGTACATTCTGGTAGAAAGGCAGGTGAAAATAGTAATATTGGGTTGAACCCCTTTTTGCTGAAAGTATTACATAACAGAAATTGATTGGATGACATTGTATAGGACTGGGGTGAATGTATACACTGATGTAAACTCAATAAAATGCTTGGAAACCTCACAAGTGGTCGGTTCCTTTTTGCCATTCCTGCTCTTATGTGAGCTTCTCATTGGGGAGGTGCACGTTGGCGGCGTACAGCCTGCCTCCGTCATATCGCCGCCGTGCGCGGTTCGGTTCATGAACCATCCATCACACCGTCACCGTTTTTTCCTCACTCATTGACGCTGGCGGTCTTTAAAATGCACGGCGCTATCGAATCCACAAGAAGCTAGCTGCCCCTGCCCGCACGCGGGCGACGCGGGTGCTGGGGGGGGGGGGGGGGGTTCTTTGGCGCTTCTTGCCCCCGCGAGATAAGACGGAGCCGAGTCCACGGTCTTGTCCCGGGTCCCGGCAGTGCCATGCCGCAGCCTACCGCAGCCTAGTGCACATGCTGAGGCTCCCGTCACAACCGGGCCGTCGCGGTGCTGTGGTTGTGCGTCTAGTTGTCCGGCAGCGCCGCCGTCGCCGAGGTGCTGAGGCCGCCGATGACGACCAGTGCCCGTCGGCGTTCCCGTCCGCGGCTGCCGCGGTCCATTGATGCGCTGAGCTGCCATAGTACCGCCAAGGCGGCTGAGGCCGAGCCTGACCAGTGGATGTGTCGGTCCCGCTACGCATAAGTGGCCATTGCGGTGGTGCGGTGCGGTGCGGTGCGGTGCATCTCTGGCTTCGGATCACCGTGCGGTCATTCCCCGTGTGGAGCACGGTACGGGGGAGTGGGAGTGGTGGCGGTGGCTGACTGAGGCGAGGCAGGTGGACGCGGACGTCGTCAGCATGAGGGCCAGCAGGAGCAGGAGCCGGGAGCTGTCGGGGTCAGTGGAAACGGATGACTTCAAGTAAGTTCGTACCGCCTGGATTCTGCTATGCTTACCTCCTCGATGGCGCCAAAGGGAAGGTCATGGACCTCAGTGATGGTTTGGCAGTGCCATACGTCAACAAAGATATTTATCCCTGGTTGGTCACTATCAGGAAAAGCTCGCAAGCCACAAAAAGTGACAGCTTAAAAAGACTGACGGCGGAACAACGTGTGACGACACGTCGTGTATGTGTGTGTGATGTTTGTGTAGGTGTACCGGGTACCGGGACCGTGTCCAGCCTGCAGGTGATGCCACAACAAACCCTCACTTGTTTCCATACCCCTCTGAACTTTGAAAGTCCAGCCGGGTGAACGCGGTGCCACATATCTAGCTTGATTCCGAACAGTTTTCAAAGTTTTGAACCTAAGTAATATTCCGCACCATTTTTGTATCAACAGTTAGGTGAGTCAATGTGTCTTCTATTTAGTAAACTAGTTAGGATTATGTCATGAACTGTCGCCATAACCTGTGACATGTGTGGTCGCGATGTTCTTTGTCTAATGCTTACACTTGGTCCTATAGAAAAAAATTCATAATGTCGGTGAGAAAGGTACTTACCCTCGTGATGGTGAGGAATGTGGCCGAGGATATACTTTTGGGTTTGAAGAAACGAGGTTTTGGAGAAGGGAAATGGAATGGATTTGGAGGAAAAGTGGAACCTGGGGAAACCATTCCTCAGGGAGCAGCTCGGTAACTGAAGCTATTCAGGTCTTATTAAAATCCCAGTCCTAGTCTTCAATGAATATGTCAGAGTCATTTGATTTTGTTTATATTTCAGGGAGCTCACTGAGGAATGCGGTTTACAGGCACAGTCTTTGAAAAAAGTTGGCTTATTAGATTTTGAATTTGTTGGCGACCCAGTGATATTGGAAGTTCATGTATTTACAACAAATGAATACTCTGGAAGTGTTGTTGAGACAGAGGGTAAGGGATGTTTTGTTAATGCCCACTAAATTCACGGACAAAATTGAGAGAGAGAATATATGATTTTCTGTTCCATTGTCAACAGAAATGCGACCAAAGTGGTACAAAATAGAGGATATACCCTACCCTGAAATGTGGTTAGATGATGCTATATGGATCCCTTGGTTCCTGAAAGGTGGGGCCACCCAATTCAAAGGATACTTCCTCTACAAGGGCTTCGAGACCATTCTCAAGCAGGAAATGAAATACACCGACTCACCTCCTGTAACCACAATGTTCGATGCTCCTAGTGTGAAGAACCACTGATCTTTTCAAGGTTTTCATAATAAACAAATTGCACTCAACGCTGCTTCCTTTCGAAAGATTTCTTCCCGCACGCCCTCCCGATCGTGACTTCGGCAGAATGTCAGTCCTATATTATCAGCACCGCAATTTGCTTACCGATTCGAATCTGACAGTGACTGACTGACGGGCCGAGCATTACGAGAGTGGAGCGGCGATCTCAGTCGCTACTTATCGGGTGAAGACTCTACTAGGTGCCATTCTTTTTAAAAATGTCGAATTTCAGAGAGAAAGTATCAAGCAGGGAGAGGGGAAAACGGGGGATCTGCACTTGCTGTCACCATAAGCCGCCATTGGCACAGGGGGGCGGCCGGTCTTGGGGTCGGCCGCGGGAAGATAGCGTATCTCTCGATACCGATCAAGAAGTCTGTGTTCACCGCACTTTGTTCCTTAGGCGATAAAGAGTCCTCCGCTGCAGCCTCTGCTGTGCACCGGGGGACGGTGCGGGACGGGCTGTGACTGTGGGGCGCCCCGGGCATTCCCCCGCTGGACCAGACCAGAGGAGCTAGGCAGGCGGAAGCGCGCAATTTCTCATCCGGCCCACGCATCTTGTTCTTACACGGCAGAGCCCTCACTGCCGCCGTGCGATCTTTGGCGTATCGCGGTCCCTTATCAGGGTTCACGGCCCCGCCCGCCCCGCCCCGCTGCTCAAACGAAGTTGTCGGAAGCGTTCGCCGATAACCTGAGCGCGGCCTGTACTTAGCGCGCCGCGGCCCTGTATCGCCCTCTCATTACCACATTTTAATTCCGTGTTGTGCTAATCACTTTCGTCGTACAGTCAGTCGTCACACTGGTACCGGTGCCCAATGAGAGATGAAAAATTTCGAGTGCCGCGGCCGTGAGTCGAATATCTATCTCTCACGGTACAGTTTCCCGCGCGGGGTAGTGCAGTGCTGTGCAGAGGCGAGTGCGAGGCGTAATTACTGCGTCATTGTCATCGCAGACAATAGTGGACGATACGCTTCGCGATCGGCGACCACGACGCGCCCCCGGCGGCCCCGGTGCAACGCGGGATTCGGGTCAGGGGAAGTCCACGACGGCCGCAGCGCGGACTCGACAACAGTGTGTCTGTCGGGGTCCGGTATAGGCAGCACGCAGCGCCGTTTATGCGGGTGAGCAGCTGTGGTGCTTTCTCCGGTGGGATATAAATAACACACACATGCGAGCCTGGGCCTGGGCCTCCTACCGACCCGACCCGGCCGGGCCGTGTTTTGGCCCACTGCGGGCGGGCGGTGCCTGCGAGGTCGCGGGAGGAGGAGGTGGAGGGAGGGCGGGGATGGGACTGGTCGGGACTACCGGCGAATAGAAGGGGCTAAGCGGCCGTTGCCGATCAGCTGGCATGGCTGGCATGTTCTGGGGGGCGGACAACGCCGTGCGGTGGACCGGGTGGACCCAGCGGCTGTAGCCGCTGTAGCTGTGCTGTACACACCGCGACGACATCGGATTGATTTGCGCCGTGATCGGCATATGCAGCCGCTGCTTCAGCCGGAAATGTAGGCAACCGGCATTACGTTTCCGCCTGTAAGTAGGCAAAAGGCGGGACATTGCCCCTGTAAGTAGGCAAAAAGCGGGACATTGCCCCCCCCCCTCAAGCCGCTCCCAGATCCGCCACTGCGCGTGTTGCGGTTGTTGACTTTCGACCCCAGCGCTCCGATCTCCGTCTCTGTGTCTGGAGACCGGCGCGGATTCGGGTGATTGCAACGGCAATAAATAGGGTATTGCAGCGAATTCCGAAACGGAAGGTGGTGGGTACGGGAAGATTCACGCACGCACGCGCGCGCGGTGTGTGGGCCGGGCCTGCCGTGTCATTCTTCACGCTACGCTGCTGGAACACCCTACGGCGCCCGGCCGCGCCGCGATGCGCTGCACAGCCCTAGCGCGGCCAGCGATGCCGGCGATGCGGGGTGGGGTGGGCGTGCAGGGCGCACAGAGTAGAGCCGCCGCTGCGGCTCAAACAGGCTGCTGCACCGGCCTGCCGAGGCCTCCGCGGGGCGGGGCGGGGCGGGGCGGGGCGCGGCTGAACGGGATACAGGCCGGCACGGCGGGGCGGGGACGGGACGGGACGGGACTGGCCAGTCGGCTCTACGCACGCCTCCCGGGCGGACGAAGCAGGACCGCATCGGGGTCCGCGCGCGTGTGTGTGTTTGTGTGGCTGCCGACAATGTAAACGGCAAGGATGGTAGCGGCGTGGTGGACCTGGACGCCGCACTGGACGTGCTGGACGACGTGGCCATGGGGCCGCCAGCGGCCGGCCTCCGGCGCCGTGCGGGTCTCGCGCGCCACCCTGCGCCGGCAGCTCCTCCAGAGTAGGTGAGCACCGGCAAGAACACCGTCCTCCCGGAGGCGGCCGGTCGTGTGCCTTACCCTGGCCGTCGTTGGCTGACGCTGACGTGTCCGGCGGCCTGGCTCGGCCCAGCAGGTGCTGCAGAGGGCCGCGGCCGTCGTGTCCGCCCGGGGCCGGCCCGGCGCCCCCAGTAATGTGCACGTCGCCGCCCGGACTCGTCGCGGGCCGCCGTCCGACTTTCCTCCTTCCTGCCTCAAACCGCGAACGCCTGCAAATGCCGGGGTAGGCCAGCCCGCACAACACGCGTGCACTCAGAGGCCACGGCTGCCTACCCAGCAGGCGCTATTTGTGCTCAGACTGGCCGAATGAGGTCTGTCCTTGGGACGTACTCAATGAGTGTTCCCTATTTGAGACCGTTCTGTAACCACGTGACCCATCCTTAGTCAGTGCGGGCGGGGAAATGCGTGGAACCGTTTGCGGGAATCGAACCCGCCAAGCCTGCTAGGCCCGCGCCAACGACAGTCTGCTCCAGCACCATACCCGCCCACAGGCTGCTCGTCACGTGGTCTGTGGACGCTGCCTCTGCATTGTCACAGGACACCACGGGAGTGTGGTTCTCTCGCGGGCTGCTGATTGGCGCCCACATGTCGCTGCCGTGTGTGCAGACCACACCGTGTGACGCCTGTGCGCCTGTCGGCTGGATTGCGGCGTCGCGGATGATCCAGCAGCTCGTCGGCGGCTGACTTTCACAAATTCCAGTCCAGCCGCACGACGGCCAAACCGGAAAAGCACGGCGGCGACGCATTGGGTCGGTGGGCCTCCGGTCTGGCCTGGCCTGGCCTATGCACACCGGCGGCTCCGCCAGTTTTATTACGCGACGTTTGGGCCGGGTTATGGTGGGTGGCGGCGACGCGGGCATGGCCCTGGCCAGCCGACAAGTCCTCAGAGGTGGAACAGGGCTGGGTTGGGTAGGCAGCCGACTTCTGCGAGCGAGCGTGTCGAGGACATTGGAACGTTGTTCACGGGCGGTGCCTTAAGCTCTCGCTGGTAATGTCCATAGCCATAGACTACAGAGCTGAGCTGTCCCGCGTGCGGCCAGCTGCACAGCTAGGCTCCTAAACTGTCGGGGTCGGGCTCGTGGCCGCATGACCATACCCTCTTCGACGTGCGGTTTTTCATACTGTACAAAATGTCTCCGTTCTGTGTTGACATTTGTTCTTCTAGGTCCTTCCATAATTTATTTAGCCTTGTGGGACGCGCGCGCACTCACACACTCACACGTACACATACATTGCACTACAGTACACGCTAATGGGCACACACACACATGGCCATGGCCGTCCGCGTGCAGGTTGGGCAGCCAGCGGCGGGGACGACATCGCGACTGCTACGGCGTGTCGATTTACTTGTTATTTTTAATCGCGTGGGAAATACCATCTGGGAGTACGCGCCGGCAGAGGAGTGAGTGGCCGTACGTGTTTGCTGTGGCGGCAGCGGCGGCGGCGGCGGCGTGGGAACTTTACATGAGCGACAGAGATGAGCCGGACTCGGGCGGGGGCTGCAGCAGTAGCAGCAGCAGCAGCAGCAGCAGCAGCAGCAGCAGCTCTTGTTATTTGCGCCGTTTCTCGAGGCGCTCGTTATTTTCGTCGTGCTGCCGCCTCTCAAAGTGTCGATTCACATATTTTTATGGCGTTTCAATCTTATTTTGCTTTTATTTTTATTTTTAGGGGGCGGCGCTGCTTATTACGATGGAAAGAGAAACAGTTTACGTGAGGAATGTGGTGTTTTCCGTGGGCTGCGTAGTACTGTCGCGATTACCGCGCACCCGTCCGACCGAACTGACCGCTGCTCTAGATAGGTCCGAGAGAGACAGGACAGCGAAGGGACCGTCGTGGTAGAGAGAGAGGGGGAGAGGGAAACAGAGATCTCGACATAATATGCTTGAGCAAAGCCAAACACGCCGGCTGTCCGGCACGGACCGCACCACTGCAAACGCAAAAGATATCAGCGCGCCGCGCGGCACGGCAGCTCTGTAGCACGGACTCTGACCCCCCACCGAGTCGTCACAGCGCTCAGCTGTAGCTGTACCTCAGTGTTGGCATTGCTAATCATATCGATTCGTTCTACTTTTCGTCTCGTTGTGGTGGTCGCGGTGTGTTTCGCCTTGGCAGGGAGTTGCGATGAGTCATGTCAGGTATCATCGTCCACCCGTGGTACCATAAGGGGCTGTTCACATATTACGTCACGCCTTTTGGCCAATATTTTTACCCCACCCCCTATTGTCACGGGGATAACCTAACCTTCCCATGCATTTAAGATAGGGCTGTCACGCTTGACACGGACCCCCTTCCCCCTGTAAGTGTGACGCAATATGTGAACAACCCCTAAGAGTATGCGCGTTGGCCGTGTGCTCCGTGGTGCCGGCCGCGGCCAGGGTCTCGGCAGACTAGGGAGCCGAGTCAACGAACGGAATCACAACGACCACTCCAATAAAGGGCGGAAGCGGCCGCGTGCGTGCCCTGTTTGATGAGAAATTGTGCGTGAGGTCCGCGGAAGAGCAGACGCCCGGAACACACGCGTGTGCGTGCGCGCGTGCGCACCCTCCATAAACCAAGCGACGAGTTTTGTCAGTAGGAGCCTGGGATTGTGGTCAACACGCCCAGAGCCTCACCCCACTTCCTCATTTTGTGCAGTTCTTTAACGCGGACGTGGGTGCGTCCGCGTAGCAAAAATAAATAAATAAATATATTGCTTTTGCTGTGCTTTCATGCAAATCGTGGCTTTGTTACTGAAAAGCCGGGCTGCGCCCTCTGGCGGCAGCAGCAGCAGACTATTGTGTTTGCGCTGTGCCGCCGTATGGTGCCGCCAGTGAAAGTGAGTGCGAAGAGCGCTGGCGCCGCAACGCGGATGTGTGTTGCACACCCGGTCCGCTCCAGGGCCGGCCTGTCCTCCTCTCATGGGTACGCACCCGGTTGCCGCTCCGCGCCTGAGCCCTATCTCTACAGGTGCAGTCAGTGCGGGAGTAAGTGGAGTAGAGACAATGAGAGCAGCGGCGGCGGCGGCCCGCCCGGTGATTATATGCGAAACCGGGCCGCGGGGAGGGGGGGGGGGGTGTCCTTGGTGGCCACTGAGTGCGGCCGCGCTGCGGGTCATGTGGCTCCTCTTCGTCACTCAGGTCCGCGCGACGCGAGTCCTGTTGACGCTGACCGGGTGCCTATGGTGTTGCAGGGGCGGCGCCGGGCTGGGCTTCGGTCCCGGCGGGATGGCGGACGAGGGCCTGGGCCTGGAGGGCTGGTGCCGCGGTCTGCTGTCCTTCACTGTCACCGCCCTGGCCTTCGGGACGTCGCTCATGCTGCTGCCCACTCTACTTCTTATGTACTTGGGTAAGCCCCCCCCCAAAAAAAAAAAAAAAAAAAAAAAATATATATATACTAAAGAAAACAACGCGGACGTGGGTGGGAGTTGAACCCGGGACCTAACTGTTGCAGTGGTGTCCCGCGTGCGCGCGGCGTGGCTGGGCGTGCTGGAGCGGCGCTACCCGCAGCTCGAGTTCGTGCGCAACACGACGGTGCGCACGGCCGTGGACACGATCCGCAACCAGGGCGTGATCGCGCTGCTGCTGACGGTGCAGGGCGCGTGCGACCCGCGCCTCGTCATGGACTCGCTGCAGCGCGACATCCTGGACCGGCGGCACCCCGACGGTAGCGGCCGGCTGCGCTTCCCGCACCTGCGGACGCCGCTGACGCAGCGCTGGGGCCGGTACGCGTGGAAGCGGGACGACGCGGTGCACTTCCAGCTGGACAAGCAGGTCATCCCCGGCAGCGCCACCTTCCGCGGCCGGCTCGTCACCGACAACATCATCCAGGTCAGCATCATCCACACCACCTTTCTTCCTTTTTTCCAGCACCCCAAAATTCTTAATCAATTGTTGATGTTTCAGGAGGTGGTCAGCGACCTCGTGTCCAAGTACCTGGCGCCTGAGCTGCCGCCCTGGCAGATCGCGCTCATCCCGATGCCGTCCGCCGACCGCTACTTCGTCCTCATCCGCATGCACCACCTGCTGCTGTCCGAGGACGGCCTCAAGCTCACCGACCTGCTGCAGCTCACGCGGCAGCACCCCGACTACTCCCCCGTGGTGAGCAATAGCAGCAGCAGCAGCAGAGCCCTGGTTGTGTTGTAACTGACTGTAGCCTTTTGGTGACCTCCTGACCTCGGCCCTGCAGACGGACGTGACCCCCGTGAGCCATCTGCTGGATGGCATGGTAGAGAGGCCCGTCGCCATCCCGGCGCTGTACGAGCGTGTCGGCGAGTCGGTGGCCAACCACTGGAACGAGCTGGTGGCCGTGTACGACCCGCTGGAGAACCCCAAGGTGCTGACGAACCCCACGCTGTTCGGGCTGTGCATGGCGGTGCTCATCTCCTTGGTGTCGGCCGTGCCGGAGGTGGTGTACGGCCGCGGCGGGTCCCGGCTGGCCGGCGGGTCCCGGGGGGTGCGCGCGCAGCTGTCCGCGCAGCTGGCCCGGCGCGGTGTCACGCCTGCGGCCTGGCGCTCGGCCTGGTCTGGCGCCCTGTGGCGGCTGCTCACCCTGGCCGTGTCCCCGCCCAGCGTGGCCCTGGCCGCTGGCCTGCTCTGCTACCGCATGTGGCGCGGCGCCGGCAGCATGGTGCTCCGCCTCGTCCTCATCGTGGCCCTGGAGGCTGCCCTGCTCGCCAAGTACCGCGCTAGGTACACTGGTGAGTAGCAGACCTTGGTCAGGCCAGCCCGCCGGCGATGGGTGTGCGCCGGGCTTGCCTACCCGCCGTACCGCAGGCGCTCGGACCTTTACTCCTCGCTGTTTGCAGAGTCCCTCATGTCCCGGTCACCGTACCTGCGGCTCTGGTGGCACTCGCTGCGCGAGGCGGAGCGGCTGGCCAAGCTGGTGTTCCAGGCGCCGCGCCTCCTCGTCGAGGACCTGCTGCTGTCGCACCGACAGCAGCCGCCGCACCACTTCCAGACCGTGTCGCTGTGCGGCCGGAAGGTGGTGGCGTGGTCCGACCCCTTCCCGCAGGACCTCATCCAGCAGGTGGCGGAGGCCACGGGCGCCTCGTCAAGCGAGGTGTGCCTGTCGGCGCTGTGCGGCGCGCTGCGGGAGTACTTCCGCTCGCACGGGCTGGCCGTGCCCGAGACCGTGCTGACGACGGCGCGCTACTGCCTGCTGGAGGAGCTCGTTGGCGGTCCCACGCAGTCCTCCACCGGCGGCCTGGCCTGCCTCGCGCTGCCGGTCGCGGACGCCGCGAAGGACCCCGTGCAGCTGGTGCAGGAGGTCCGGTCGCGGATGCAGGAGGTGCGGCGGCGCCAGGGCGCACTGTGGGTGCTGTCCTCGTGGCAGCTGGAGCGGGGGCTCTTGACGCGGCTGCTGCCGCAGCTGCTGGTGCGGCTGCACCTCAACTTCCTGTCGCGGCGCTACGCCGTCGCCCTCACCGAGGTGGCCTCCCTGCGGCCCGACCACCCCGCCGGCAAGCTGTGGGGACAGCCGCTGCAGTCCCTCATGTACTGGCGGCCGCCTCAGGCCAACGTCAGTAAGTATTCCAGCACCACGTCAACGGGACTAGAAACAAGTCAAAACGGCCTGGTTTCATTCCTTCCCCCTCTTCTCCAGGCTTGTCGCTGACGCTGCTCACGGTGGACTCGATGGTCAGCTTGGGCGTCATGTCGGATGCGCAGCTGTCCCCGCAGCAGGGCGTCATCGCCCGCGCCTGGACTCAGCACCTCCGCGACCTGGCCAGGGCGGCGGGCGTGGCCGTGCCGTCCCCGCGCGCCCTCTCCCCTTCGCCGGCGCTCTCCTTCCCCACGGCCTCCTCGCCGCTGCCGTCCTTCCCCGCCCCCGTCGGCGCGGCCGAGGACCACGACGACGACCTTTAGGGAGCTCGACGGCACGGCCATTGCCGCGATTCCATTGAATTTATTTATTACTGTTATTGATTTTTAAAAATTTTGACTGTCCATATGCTCATGGCACCTTCTGTTCGTGCGTCTATGGCGGGAACAGTGTGCTGCTCACCCGGTTGACAGGGTCTCTGTTAAGTTACCAGTGTGCCTCTCTGCAGTCGAAGCCGTGTTGACTTCGCTCTTGTATTCTCGTAATTGCCTTTTTAAGGCGCTCTGACGGTGATGAACCTCTCTACTGTCATAATGTTAATTTAGTGGGCTCAAGAGACAGAATGTGCCTTCAAAAGGGCAGAAGGAATAATTTAGACATTTTAGTGCTAGGAGACTGACTAGGGAATTTATCATATTTCCCATTTTATTTTTTTATTTATACTAAAAGTCATGGAAGTCAAAGGCTGTTGTAAACCGTAGATAATACGTAAGTTTTAGTCATACATGAGATCGTAGCCATATAAGGTGCATAATATAGATAGATTAGTGAATATTTTGTTTGAAGTGTAATGTGATGATTTAGTCATAGAGTAAACTTTAACTGATTGATAGCTGTCGAGTTTCCTTTATTCCTTTGCCTTCCCCCTTCTTCACCAGTACAGAACTGTGTTGAAGGACCTGGGCTCCACGGTGACCGTCAGGTAGCCCCGGAACACGTCGAACACGTTCACCGTCTTCGCGTGATCTCGCCTGAAACACACACAGTCACACAACAGACAGTAAAACGCGTCGTTTTCGATGCCATTTTCGATGTCACTTTGTCTACTCACGGGTTGAAGAGGATGAGGACGGTGGCGCCGTCTGGCCGGAGGAAGGCCACGTTCCTGACGCCGTCCTGGCGTTCGGGCTTGACGTGGACGCGCAGGGAGCCGGGCACGAGGAACTTGGAAAAGTGTCCGATGGCGTAGAAGGTGGGCTGCTTGAGGAACTCGTCCGCCTCGGCGTTGACGATGATGGAGGTGTCGACGTAGTTCTTGGACCAGCTGGGGCCGCCCTCCATGTTGAGGACCAGTGACCACTCCATCCACCCGGTCACCCAGTGGTTCAGGTCCTGGAATCAAACCACGAGTCCCTGAAACAGTTCTCCCGGAGTCCCGGAGTGTCCGCCCCGTGCCGCGTGTCTTACGTCTAGAATGTCGATGACGTAGTCCTCCGCGCGCTTCCACGAGCCCAGGATCACCTTCTCTAAGTCCCAGTTGTTGAACCCTGCGCAGGGAAGGAGGTCGGCTTGAGCGAGAGCGGGGCACAGACCCCGGGAGCTAGGAGACATACTGACCGCTGCTGGCCTCCGTGCCCAGGATGAACTTGCCGGCGGGCAGGTTGTGGTGCGCAAGGTCGAGGCCCAGCAGCGGGGTAAAGTAGTTGGTGTACCAGTGCAGGGCGATGCCGTCGATGTAGTTAGACGCGTCCTTGTTTGCCATCACCTATCATATACACCACGAGAGAGAGAGAGAGAGAAAACACACATGAGAAAGGTGAGAGGGTGTCGCCCGCCGGTGGTAGGAACTCGAGCCCGCGACCCACAATGTCCGTCCACCAGGGCAGGTTGATGCGCTGGTCGTCGAGCGTGAGGATGAGGACGTCGGCGTGCTTGGAGGCCTTGCCGTCCGGCCCCCGGAGCGTGGGGCCTAGGTTCTCGCCGACCCAGGTCCGCATCTGGAAGGGCGTCCAGCCCATCGAGTTGAAGCGGATGAGGGGGCCGACCACGCCGTTCATGGGCTCGTTGCCCGTCGTCAACCCCCAGAAGTGGAAGCCCTCCGCGTCGTACGCGTCCAGGAACCTGTGGGAGGGGAGGGTGCTCGTTAGAGTCAGGGGGCCTTCGGGCCACCGGGCCTCCGGGGGCTCACATAATGCGAGCGGACTGACTTGAGGTGGTAGTTGGCCCAGGTCTGGTACTGGTCCGTCCGGAGGAAGCCGAAGCCCGTGTAGTCCTCGTTGGTCTTCATCCAGGGCGGCGCCGTCCACGCGCTGCCCAGCAGCTTGAGGGGTCGGTCGGCCGGCACCGCGTCGCGCGCCGAGCGCAGCACGGGTATCTGAGAGAGAGCACAAGGACACAGTGGTTGTGGTATTCGAACCCGCTTCTGCAGGCCAGGCCGGTGCACCTGCACCCACCTTGTACTCGTGGTCCTCATCGGTCAGGCTGAAGTCTGCGAGGCTGGCATTGCCGGGGCTGTCGTGCAGCGTGTACTTGCGCAGGGAGCAGTCCGTGCCGCCGATGGGTACCCGCAGTATGTTGTACTCGATGCCGTACTCGGAGAAGTACGACCTGCGGGTGTCGGGTCCACGTCAATGAGCTGGCGCACGTCACAAAGTCGGGCCGCAGACGGCAGACAGCAGGAAAGTCATCCACTCGTACGAATCTCAACGAGTTCGCGCCCGCTATCGTCCACTTTGCCCGGTGCTGCTCCTATTGAACTATGGCCCCTGGTCGATAGGACGATAGGATGCACTGCGTGACGGGGTAGTTTAGACCTCCCTCCTGGCCCTCCCCTTTCCCCCCGCCTCCGAGTCGCACCTGAAGAGCTGCTCGCGGGTGTCCACGCTCAGCGCGTTGATGTTGATGCCAGCCGAGTCCGTGACGGTGGCCCCCCACCCGTTGATGGACTGGTAGCGCACGTTGCTGGTTATTTCGAACGTGGGGCCTGCGGTAAAAAAAAAAAAAAGAACGCCCGTGCCAGCTGATTCCCACCTTACATTTCCTTGTCGATACTCTCCTGGGCACGGGAGTCTGGCACCTAACAAAGACGGCGTCTTATCATTGACCACTCTGGCGTGCGCCCAGCGGCGCCCAGCGGCCTGTGTGGGTTTGCACTCCACGTCGAGGAGAGATCGTCAAAGAAAATGCAGAGATTGTGCGGCACGCACCTTGCATTTTTCACGTTAAAATATAATCACAACTTTGCGGGAAAAAAAGAATACCACCAGCAGTTGCGATGGCGTAATTTCTAGGCACGGCTTTTATCTCTATAAATAGATCAAGGTTCAGACATTTCTTTTTCGCCGAACCTTTGCTGTCATTTTATCACACGTATTCACGTGCGCACTTGTGACTGTCCATCTACAGTGCGCGTGAAGGGAGACACTGACCGTTGTTCTTGGGCGGCTGCTGTCTGAAGCGGTAGACGGTCTCGTGGAAGCGGAGCCCCGCCTTGGAGGAGGCGAAGAGTCGGGCGTTCTCGGGGCCGGCCGGCCGCGGCCGGGGCAGGTCGTCGCAGTAGGTGGCGTTGCACACGCACACCACCGAGCCCCGGCCGTAGTCCCGGGGGCGCACGGCAGGGCATGGGCACCATCCTGGGCACCAGCCCGGGCTCCTGTCGGCAGGGTTGGCAAAGCTCCTGTGGGGTAGGCGACGGCGATGCGGTGAGCTGCGACTGCCTACCTCACAGGCAATCCTAAGCGCGGTCAGTTAGTATGAGAAGTTCGTCTGAATGCCATTCCAGGTAAAATCAAGAAAGAATTTGAAGCAAGAGAACGCTCCCTCGCAAAAAAAAGAATAAATAAATAAACACACATTTCAAGTCTGGGCCATGCCATGGGTGCGGCCGCGGCTTTGGGCTTCATGGTCTAACGAACCATGCATCGAACTGTCCTTCCCCGTCTGTTGACCCAAGTGGCAGCCGGGGTTGTCCAAACACATACACGCCGCACGCGCGCGCGCGGGGTGTGTGTGCGTGTGTGTGTGTGTGTGTGTGTGTGTGTGAAGGTGTGTGTGTATAAATGTGGGACAGGGATGACCGCATATGAACCGGAGCACTGCACGACTCGCAGCCCACCGATTTTCAAACCGAGGCGTATCGTAAAGACAGGTTTTGGGTGCTGGAGCCACGACACACTGCCTTGCTAAAGGTGCAATCACGTGCTTCCCATTACAGCCCGCAAACACCAGCTCCGCTCTTACTTCTGGATCGAGTGTCCCTGCTACCGTACGCGGCCGGTACGCGGCATGCGTCAACAAGTCCACCCTGCCCACTCGGATCGTCCTCACATTACTTGATTTGTCCATGATTCTCGCAAGTTTCAGTCGATCTCAGCGCAGATGGCGCCTGGTGGGTAGGCAGCTCCGACCTGTGCACGCACGCGTGTCGTGCGGGCTGGCCTACCCTGGCGCTCGCAGGCGCTCGGCGTCACAGAGTGATTTGAGACTAACAAGTCCTTACTCTTCTTGAGTAAAACCCGACACGTAATATCGAAATGGCAACATAAAAAATATTGAAGGTGACTGACTATATGGGAATACCTGTGGGGCCAGCACCTCCTCACTAACCTGGCGCCGCGGACCCTGCTGTGGCCGCCGTGAGGACGAGAAGTACTAGCGGGAGGACAGCCATGCCGGCGAGTTGCGCTATGCGCGCTGAGCGACTGATAGGGACTACAGCGACTACCCTGTCCTGTCACCTCACCACTTCAGTAATCACTGATCGGACGTCGCCGTACTCGATGCCATTTATGGGGACGGGACGTGCACTCCACAGAAAATAACAGGAAAATAAAACTCAACACCTGCTCTGCGTACACCTTTATATGCTTCGAGCGCAGCGGCCGAAAATATTGGAAATACATATGGTGTCGGCGCTTTGACTGGTTGAATAAGAAAGTACTCAACATTTTGACGCTGGTGCCCACACCGGGGCATCACCTGGACATGTGAGCCATACACGGTAAGACTCCCAGGACCGAAGCGGCTGGTTTAGGTCGCAATGCGCATGACTAACTTTGGTTACATCACAAGTATGATTTGAAGTGGAGTGCCACTTGGTGCCACTAGTCGAATTCTAGACTGTCATCGTGATTCAATATATACTTAGCCGGCATTGGCGTGAGCAGACGTGTAAAGTCCAGACCCGGCGTGACCCGTCTCTAGCCGTCGGAGGGGAGGGGGGGGGGGGGGATTGTTATTTTAAATTACTTAACACTTTTGCATTTACAACCGGGAGACAAAACTGCGCCATTTGTGTCTTTTCTTTTCCTGAGAACTGGGCGAGGGCCGGCGAGGGCAGGGCAGGAGCGGGAGGCTGGGCGCGGAGAGCCCTACGCACACGCGTGTGAGAGCGGGTGGATCGGGAACAGGGGAGGTCGGCGTCGCCTAGCCACACGCAGCAAGCCACACTACGCGCCACACCACGCCTCGAGTGCGTGCCAGGTCCAGCGCCGCCTCGCCACGCCGCGCCACAGCTGTGAAACTGAGATGTAAAGAAAAGCTCAGTCATCGCCGCCCGGCCGCAGGGCCATAAGTGTATAGACAAGGGCCTCCTAACAGCAGACGGCCAAGGCATACGAACTGTAGCCTCAGCTTAATGCGCCGCCACTACTAATGCACAAACATCGATGAAAACGGGCCCCCTGCGTATGAGGTCGCTGGCTAGGGCTGCGAACGAACTAGCTAGGGCTGTGAAGGAGCTGCGAACAAGGGGAACGGTAAAGCCAGCCCCTAACAAGGCCTGTCAAAAACAACCACAAAACTCCCATTTGAACGCCGGCGGGACGGGCGCGCGCGCGCAACTGTTTTCTGTCGACAACGACGCATCGAGGTAAACATCTGTAGCGACTCGACTGTGGAAGTGGTAGTGAGAGGCAGCAGTAGCAGTACAGTTACTAGCGACTTGCAAACGAAGCGAAGGAAACGAAAGTTTCCTCTCATTTACGAATCCTCTTCTTCCTGGAGATCGTCGCTTGGTTTTCATCGCAAACATGGCAGACTACGAGGGCGTCAAGGCCAAGAAACTTTTCTTTAAGGGAGAGAAAAAGTGAGTAGACGTATTCGGGGTACCTTCAACATAACCTGTGTTGTTTCAACTCTTTATTTATTACATGTCTAGATTGAATATGATATCACTAAGAGGTTTTTTCCCCCCTACTTTGTGTCAGAGCCAAAAAGCGCAAACATAGGAAAGAAAAGGAAACGGTTGAAGATGCTCGAGAGGTCATAGATGAGGATGCTATTCAGCATGGTGAGAAGAGAATGTTTTGAATTGCCTTGCTTTCTTCTCATACCTCATAAGTTTCATCTGGATAGCAGGTGTATGTGTTCCAATTATATCCACTTATTTCAGGTGGGTGGCCAAGTTGCAAGACTACAGCAGAAATCACTGGTTCAATAGCTATTGAATTTGGAAATCAAGCATACATTAAGGCACTGGACAATGGTCTGTTTACTTTAGGTGCTCCTCATGACCATGGTAAGTATACATTTAATATGAGAAGTGTAACTTTCTCATGACATGCAACAATGTTAATAATAATTCTATTGTTCATCACAAAATACAGGTGAAGGACCAGCACCAGAAGAAATTCTGACAGCATTTCCAGTAAATGAATCAAAGGTAGCCATCAAGTCAGGCTATGGAAAATATTTGAGAGTTGGTCCAGATGGTGCTGTAACAGGTCGATCAGATGCTGTTGGACCAATGGAACAGTGGGAGCCAGTCTTTGAAGTGAGTTTTTACCATACCTCATTTTCTTCGTAGGCTCTTGCATTTCAGTCATTGATATGTTTGAATTTAGGATGGGAAAATGGCACTACTCAGTGCCACAGGTTGTTTCATGGCAGTTGACCCAGAAAATGATGATGTTGTTGCCTCCAGTCGTAAAGTGGGTCCCAATGAAATTCTACGTGTAAGGTCTAGTGCTCCACAAGACCTTGATAAAGATGAAGCAGGCCCGTCAGAAGAAAAGGGAAAAATTGCCCAAGTTGAAGAGAACTATGTGTGCGTATACTACTGAGTTTTAAAAGAATTGTTTCCTTTTCTAGTGCATGTGCATTGTTGTTCTCTAACTCTTGTACAACACTGGCACATCTTGTTACAGGCGTAAATTCCAGAAGTTCCAGGATAAGAAATTAAGAATAGATACTACTGATAGAACTGTTCTCAAGAAAGCTAGGGATGATGGCACCCTACATGAGGCCCTGCTAAACAGGAGAAGCAAAATGAAAGCTGACAGATACTGTAAATGACAGTACAACTTAGAGTTTCTCAGAAAATTTATAAACCATTTTCTCAGTCATCAAAAATAACATTAATTATGAATAAATGCTGAATTGACTTTACCCTCTTTTCATACAATCTAAAAACACATGTACAGACAAATTTAAAATAATTTATTTGTCTCACAAAATATAGGAATTTGACAAACAGAAAGAATTTGTCGATACATAGACAGCAAAAATGATAAACTAGTATAAAGGAGGGAAACTTTGATTCTTACAAAATTTGATAAATTTACAGGACTTGACCATTTGGAGCAATCACATATTTCATGGCATCTGCATGTGAATTGAAAGAGTCCACAAAATACCGCAGTATCACTTGTGCGCTCGACTTGTAGCGATAGCACTATCACAACAGTCCAGTTGGCTTGTTAAAGACCTTCGAATCAGCTGCCCCTTCCAGAACTTTGCTCCTTACCCTGCTCCCTTTGGGCTTTTAGCCATTCTACAAATTCATCCAACATCACAGGCCCTAGAGAAGAAAAGTTAATTAATATATGTACATTTTTGTTTTCACCTGTGCAAGTAATGAATGCTAGTATTTGTAGGAAGGTAAAATGTCAATCACTTACATGCTCCATCCACATCATAGTTTGATAAATCACTATGAATAGAGCGAGAAAATTCAAGGATATTACACCATTGATCCTTATTTATTACTTTGTACTTGGACTGTTCCAGAAAATTATTAAAGTGCCCATACAAACTCCATTGTCGACCCAAAAGTAATTGAAGCATAGCACGGGCTGTTTCCATGTCCATGCTACGCTGGTCTTTATCCTGCAATTAGTATATAATTCCTCCTAGATTAAAGTACACAGCACAGTCACATCAAGGTTACACAAAATGAAAAGGATTACTTACCCTTGCAAAATCATAAGCATATCTGTAAATGCTTTTAAATGTGGATGGTTCATGTAGAAATGATTTCAGGTAGTCTAATTTATGTTGGACTTTGGTGTGTGTGTCACATCTAGAATAATATTACACACAAAAAAAAATGAAAAGTAAGTCTTTCATGTCAGTAACTTCAAATAGTAAATTGGCATTAGCATGCACTTCAGTGCACTTACTGTATTTCAGTTAGTCCCTTGGTCCACTCCTGCATAGTAAAAAATCCCATTTGCCGTGCATTCATTTTCCATGCCAGGACAAGCATGACTACATTTTCTGGTTCAACGCCAATATCTTCACAAAACTTTTCCATTCCCTCCGGACCTGAAACATAAATAAATATTTTAATATGTGGCATTTCATATCAAAGTTGATGATCCCACACAAAATGAAGGTAAACTTCAATAAATGTACTTACCTAATGTGTCAGGGTCGTCTGGACTGGTATACTCTCGAAACCAAGCTACACATTTCTTCTGACTGAATGATGATATGTCTTCTGACTTGGAATGACGCCTAGTGCTAGAACATAACATTCGCAAATCCATTACATCCACACACATCATGTACAAAAAACCAAGAAGACAATGTTAAAGTTTATCAACAGTGTTAAAAGATCTTGACTGTTCCAAATAACCTCACATCTTGTTGTGAACTACTTTGTACTCTTTGTGGTTATAACCAGTCATAAAATCAAGGAAAATATTTTTAAGTAAAGATGATTGCAACGCAGTTCCACATACTCTACATATGACATTTAGGGGAAATTATAAACAAGAAGTATGACATTGATTGAAGGTAAATACCTATCCATGACAACCCTGACCCACAGACTACACTCATACAAACACAGCTTCACACTGGGCCAGGATTGTAGGGCCCCACTGCTGCCAGGCTATTTATATCATGCTGTTCACAGCCAAGCCCCCACCCTCCTCTTCAAAGTAGCTTCCTTACCTTGCAAACCAATATGAGGTATTCGTGCAAAACAAACAAGGGAAAGAGATACCCATGATTACCTTGCAAATGTGAAATAATTTAACTCCAAGGAGGCACTTAGGGGCCCATGTAGGTGAAGGTGAACTCATAGTTAATACATGTATCAACCACATGAGGGCTGTCAAATTCACAGAGGACTTACCCGGAGGAGGTATTACGCCGCTTACTATAATGCCTGTCCTCATCTCCAGGCCCCATGTCAGCAGCGGATCGGCGCTTGCCTCGAGGCATGGCAAATGTGAAGACCCGTTGTTGCTCAAGCTCAGTGGCTGCTAGTTGTGTGTTCTGGTAGTCCTTTTTTCAAACCAACAGCATTAGCTCATGCAGAAAAAAATTTAAACACATTTAATTATCACACAGATAATTTTTCTTACCTGAAATGGGGCACAGTCTATGAAGTGGTGGAATGTGAAGTTACTTGGGTGATCCGTTTTGGCTTATTTATTTGAACAGTTAATGAAATTTAATCAGCACTGGGCTCAGTGCGGCATGGTCAACTGAAATGAAAAATTCAAAATATTGTTAGAGATATCAGTCTGAAAATCTGTCAAAACAAATTTGGCTAAATAAGATAAGAAGGCCAATTAGCAAGCTAGAGTAAGTCACAGCTTATATCTCACAAGAATTTTTTCAACAAACAGTTTCAAAGAAGAGAATAAACACCACCACAAAATCTACTTCCAAAGCACAACGCAATTCCTTGACATTATTTTTTTTTTTTTAAACCAAGGTCCTTTTAGATACTCAAACTTAGGCTGGAAGTATCATAACCTAAAAATAAAAGACTTGCAAAACTGAATTCTTCCAGATTAATAAATGGAGCTCATCTGTCATAGACTTGGAAAGGTTAATAAAGCAGATAAACCCCGGGTCCAAACAGAAAACTAATTGCGCACTGATAGTGTTATTGATAACAAGACTCCCCAAAGTGCAGCAGCTTTCTTCCATAAACACCATTAGGAAAGGGATGAGCTACAACCCCCTACCCATTATAACGGCCGCAACAATGCAGAATCTTTGGACTTAAATCGAAATCCATAAAAATGTGAGTCACGAAACAAGCAAAATATTGGCGAAATCCGTGGTACAACAGCTTCCTGAAACGGGGTGCTGGGCAAGCGGTGCACGAAAGGGTTAACCACAGGTTGGATACTTTCTAATACTTCGAAAAATTATGGGAAAAAAAGGCTAGGAATTTTATAGAGTAAAATGACACAAAAACTTCATGCACACGTCATATAACAACCTTTGCTGGTTGAGTCCTGGACGTAGGTCCTGCCCCTGTCCTAATGAATGTGTCAAGATTCAAAAACAATTGAAGAATTGAATATTGGGAAGGGGAGAGGGGATGGAGTGTGGGCGGGATGGGGAGGAGCAGGGGGAAGAACACGAGGACGAGGAGAAACGCCAATGCTGCCATCTCGCGGTGAAGCTCCTATTTTGATTCTCTTTTCGCGTTGCTTCCTTGTTTTTATTCCAGCTAGCAGCAAGTTCCAGCCGCAAACCGGACGTCATCCACAATCATTTTATAGACTGTCATCTTTGTTCTTTAATGAGGATGGCTGCAGAGGCATTTTCCTTGTTCATCTGCCCGAGGTGAACATTTGCGTTCGGTGTTGATAGTGCGCATCCAAGGGTCTCTGTGGAGTAAGTGGAGGTCCTTTTCGTGTCGTCTGTGTGTTTACACTTCCAAATCCACCACTTACTTTGGTCCATTGTCACCGCGCTGGTTATCACCGGTTATCAGTCAGTAGTCAGTTGTGACTCGTCTTCCTACTTGCAAGGTATGCGTTCACTTATCGTCTCGCTGTGGCTATGAAATACTGTGATCACACAAAACATCCGTTTTATTCTCAGATGCTGTATCTATTACTTGAGTGGTATGTGTTTGTGCCTGCTCTTCTTGCATTCCTCTACTGGCATGGAACAAAGAATTTTTCGTACTGGAAGAAGCATGGAATTAAACACATTCCTCCTGTGTTCTTCTTTGGGAACATCCGTAAACGTGTTCTGTTTCAGCAGTCGTTCCATGAAATTCAGAAAGAACTGTACTTTGCATTCCCTGGGGAACGTATTGCAGGTGGGTGGAGTCTACTTGTATTGCACAACTTCACAAATTGTTGCCTTGTGAATTGTGGTACTAATTCTGACATATTTTAAACAGGAATTTATGAGGGAAGGCGGGCAACTCTCATGGTGCGTGATCCAGAATTGATTCGTCTCGTCATGGTACGAGACTTTGACCATTTTGTGGACCGCCCCACTCTTAGATTTCGGCAGAGAGCATCTGTCACCAACATGTTGATATCATTGCAAGGTGCTCAGTGGAAAGGAGTCAGGGCCAAACTAACTCCAACATTTACTTCAGGGAAAATTAAAGCTATGTCTCTGCTTGTTAATGAAGTAGGAAAGCAAATGGGTAAATTCCTCAACAATGAAGTTGATAAACCTGGTATGTTCCAAAAATCATCAATGTGATCAATTTGAAATTTCAATTTGCATAGATGCTGTAACTACTGTTCCTTTTCTTGACACTGCAGAAGGACGTGAGATGGAAATGAAGGATTTCTTTGGTCGTTTCACCCTTGATGTCATAGCCTCATGTGCATTTGGTGTTCAGTGTGACTCACTTCAAACTCCGGACGCTGAGTTTGCAACATTTGCAGGCAAATTTAATGATGTCCCAATATATGAAAGAATTATGATCTTCAGTATATTGTTGTTTTGTCCTCAACTGGCTCGCTTCTTCCCTCTTTCATTTATGAATCGCAAGGTCCTGAACTTCCTGGAGTCTGTTGTTCGGGATACAAAGGCACAGAGAATCAAGAATGGAATTCGGTATGTGACACTTATTGAAATACCCCATCGATGTGATCAATTTGAAATTTCAATTTGCATAGATGCTGTAACTACTGTTCCTTTTCTTGACACTGCAGAAGAACGTGAGATGGAAATGAAGGATTTCTTTGGTCGTCTCAAATTTCTATAATTTTTTTCTTATTGCTCTGCAGGAGGAATGACTTTCTGCAGCTGATGATTGATGCACTAGAAGCTGAGAAAGATCATGATCAAGCAGGTATTGTCATATTTTAAAAAAAAATGAAAATCTAAATACTTAGTGAAGTGGAAAATTTGTATTACTTACCCATTTTCTTTTCTCAGTTTTGAATGAAGATATTGTGGTTGCACAGTCAATTCTCTTTCTACTGGCGGGTTTTGAAACATCCTCTACGGTTCTGGCATTTACTGCATATGAGCTGGCTTTGAACCCAGAAATTCAATCTAAGGCTCGTGAAGAAGTGTTTAAGATCTTAGAAAAGCACGAGGGTGAATGCACTTATGAAGCTGTCAATGAAATGGAGTATTTAGACATGATAGTGCATGGTATGTTTTTGATTTATTATGGTGGCATGCTCAAAGCAAACCACTGTATCACCTGTATCACAACTTTTGTTTTATAGAGTCAATGAGAAAGCATCCACCTGTAGCAAGAATGGATCGTCTGTGTACAAAAGAGTATTTGGTCCCAGACACAACACTAAAGCTGCAACCAGGCTCTAGTGTAAATATTCCTGTAATGGGTTTGCATTATGACCCACTGTACTATCCTGACCCAGATCGTTTTGATCCCATGAGATTTTCCTCTGAGGAGAAAGCAAAACGTTCACCATATGTTTACCTACCATTTGGCGCCGGGCCAAGGAATTGTATTGGTAAGAGCAAAATCATTTCTCCGTGAGTTTATTTTTTATCATGATGTACTTGGTACTGTATGTATTTTCTTTCTAGGAGCCCGGTTTGCATTAGCGTCTACCAAAATGGCCCTTGTTTATCTCCTGCAAGAATTCCAGGTTAAACCATGTTCCAAGACAGAGATTCCATATGCTTATAGCCGATTCAGCATGTTACTAAAGGCTGAAAAGGGAGTTTGGCTGAATGTCAATCGCTTGGTTGATTAGACCTGACCAGATTTGGACAAGATACTATAGGATGTGATTTGATATGATTTCATAGGAGTGTCGAATATTTTATGTTGAAACTTTGTGTAAACTCCTATGTAAACTCAGTGTTTTACTTATTTTATGCCTGTCATTATTGTGTATGTTAATGGCTGTGGTGCCTTTTGTGTAAGGCAGTGTGCATTGTATTATTTTTCTATCCTATTTTCAAAATTTTTGTCTTTGGTACTCCTGTACATAAGTATGAGCTAGGTGTTAATTTCAGTCATAAATTTAATGTATATCTTTGCATGTGATATATACTATATTACGTTCCTTTCGCTTTAATTATGCTGACATACATCTGTGATATTCTTTGTGTATTGACAGAAATAAAAATTGTTGAAAATTAATGCCTTGACAGAAAATTTGTTATGGAAAAATTGAAATATATTACTATATTAATAGTATCAGTATAAAATTGAATGGCTTTGTATTTTTTCCCCCCTTACCCCCTTTTTTCTTCTTCATACTTCCTCATGGCGCGTCTGCGACGAGATACGTGGTGGGATGCATGCTCCTCACGCGGGGTAGAGCCGTTTTACACTTCTCTACTCCTTGTCATTGGCCCGTCGTTCCCATGGCAACTGATAAAACCAGGCGAGGGACAGAAAGCGGCGGTGGCGGCTCAGAAAGAGAGAGGGAGAGAAAGAGATAGAAAGCTGTTGTTGACGACCCAGCTTTGATGACGATGACTCCCTGGACGTGACCGCGATTGCTGCCATCCCGTCTCGAGATGCCGCGCACCAAGAGTGTTTTACGGCCGGCGGTAAGTGACGAAACGACCACGGCCCGAGCTGACCTGACGCCATTGATCCGAGTCGAGTCGAGTCTCAAACTCGCGGGGCACAGCCGTCCGAAGTGAACAGGGCGCCGCGAGTGTCCCTGCTGGTCACTGCTGGCTGCGGGGGTTTACGTGCTCTGACTCACAGCAGTAATCAAATAAAAATGCAGCTCCGTTCGGCAGGGAGGGTGGGGGTGGGCGCAGCAATTTCTTACTGAGAAACGACAGGCTTAGCTTCGGTGTTTTGTAATCGACCACACAGCCAGGTGTCGTCCATTAAGCACGTCTGCCGAGCGCCTACGTGTGCCAGGGTAGGCCAGCCCGCACGGCACGCGTGCACGGAGGAGTCGGGATTGCCTACCCAGCAGGCGCCATGAGTGCCCAGGCTTGGCGTCGCTTGGGCACATCTTTGCTTACTTGTCCGTAGACGTCCGTGACGAAGGGGAAGCCCAGCGCCCTCAAGCTGCACGGACCCTCGCTCCTCAGCGATGGCTCCCGCTTGGATCTGGAGGACGGCGGGGACTGGGGCCGCCCCCGCGCCCTGGTCAAGCCCGACGACCAGCTGGACCTGTCCGAGACCGAGCTCAAGGAGGAGATCGCCCGGGTGCTGACCATCCGCACGCCGCAGTTGTCCGAGGGGCTGGTCATCTGGTCACACAAAGAGGCAGCGTTCGTGCCGCACGCAGTGACCACGACGGGGGCGCTGCTGCTCGACGTCCCCTCCACCTGCCTGCACATCGACAGCCCCGAGGCCCGCGAGCAGGCCGCCTACCTGGGCCCGTCGGGTCGCATTACGCTGGCCGAGACCCTCACCATGGCCGCCAAGGCCGCCCCGAAGACCGTCAAGAAGGAGAGCCGCAAGGACGGCGAGGACGAGGAGGACGAGGGAGGAGGGCGACGGCGATGGGGACGGTGACGGCGAGGGCGAGCAGGGCGGCGACAAAGAGCGCGGCAGCGTCAGCGAGGGCGCCGGCGACGCGCCGCCACCGGGTAGGAGAATGTCCCTCACCTGCTGCTGCCCCGCCTCTCCTCGGCTCAGTGTGTGTGTGTGTGTGTGTGTGCAGGTTCGGAGGCCAGCGCGGAGAAGGTCTCCGACGTGGGGACCGAAGCCCAGGATGGCGCCGAGGAAGGCGATGGGTCCGGGAGGGTACCGTGGAAGGGGAGGGCGGCGAGGGAGAAGACGGAACTTCCGTGGCCGAGGACGAGGAGGCGGCAGAGGGCGAGGCAGAGGGGGACGTGGTCATGGCCCCCCGCCCCGCCAAGAAGGTGGCCAACCAGTTCAACTTCTGCGACCGCGCAGCCCTCACTTTCAACAACCCCTACCGGGTGAGTGCCAATGGAGGAGGGCGAATAGTAACTATACGAGGTGAAACGGCATTCAATAGGCTTTGTTGTTGTTAGACCCTGAGCACGCAGACGGAGCCGCCGCCGAGGGACACGTTCTCGGGGCAGGTCATGCAGTGGATCATCTACGACGCCTATCAGAAGGACTGGGAGGAGAAGCAGGCGGGCAAGGAGAAGGAAGTCAAGGTTAGAGGGGATGTCTTGTCTACTTGTTTCATCTTCGCGGGCCGTGGCTCAGGCTCAGTGACTCTACCATCATCTCCGCGAATTATTTTGCTGCGGCAGCAAGCCCAGAAGCAATTCGGGCGGCAGGCCGAGAGGAAGTTGGACGAGCGCACCAACCCCAACTCGTCGCTCAACCGCTCCATCCGTGCCGCCAAGACCATTGAGCGCATGCTGAACCAAAACACATCGGACGACATCGCCAAGGGTACGGGACAAGGACGAGGGCTGGGGAGGTAGCTTAGCCTGGTGAGGCCTAGCGAAGCCTATGCGAAGCGGCGGGAGGGGAGCGCGGTGGTGGCGAGCCAGCCTGCTGCCAGAGACCCGAGCGGCCGAGCAGCACGCTCAAAAAATATGATTAGTTGTCCCAACTAATTTATTCGTTGATTTCAACACAAACGGTATATTAATTTTAAAAACAAAAACAAAAAACATTTTGTTGAGTCAGCAAAAAGTTCGTTGCGTGAGCAAAAGGCAGAAAACAAGGGTGTTTAGCTCCCGAAAAGCTGCCTGAAAAATTGTTAGCTCTCACGATTAAATTTCTCTCGAGTCCCGAGATCAACGTACAAATTAGTTGGAACAACGAATCACCTTTTTCTTGGCGCGCGCGAGCCTCTTCCGATCACCCGCTAACGCGCGCTAACGCCCTCCGCCCCGTCTGCCCGCTCTCCTTGCAGGCTCGCTCGCCGCCCCACCCCCGCTGCACCCCGCCGGCTCCCCCGGGTCCCCCCGCGATGCCTCCCCCCTGGACACGGGGGAGCACGGGGGTATGTGGGAGGCGGCTTGAGCGCGCCGAGAAAGCCGGCGGCGCCGACGACGGCGACCGTCCACACGGGCACCGCATCCCCAGCACCCCCTGCAGTCCCTGTGACCCTTGGGAGCCGCGAGCTTCACGGGGGGTTGAACTTACCGGCGCGTGAGTGCCACACTGCTACACACCGCTGCGCCCCAGGGCCCTAGGCGGGGGCGTTGGGGCTGAATCCCAGTGCACCCCCTACCCCTCAGCAGTATTTATGAGAGCCGGGCTCAGGCATCGAGGAGTGGCCTGACCCCCAAACCTGCCCCTTGCCGACGTGTTGCAGACTGCCGCTACTACGAGGACGGCTCGGATGAGTTCGCGAGGGCAGCGGCACCCTGCTGCCGTCGGAAGTTCTACTACGAGCCGACCAAGAAGTTCCACGTGACCAACATCTGCTGGAACCTCGCGCTACCAGGACATGTTCGCCGTCACCCCGGGATACTGTGAGCCTAGCATTCCCCCCCCCCTCAGCCCCAGCGGCAGCCACTCTCGGTTATGCAAGAGTAAATGTGGGGGCAGGCGGGGCACGCCCCAGTGCTGTCTCCGTCGATAACAACAGCTTCGTTGGGGCTGCTGATTAGGTCTTCCGTGGATCCTCCTCTCCCCTCCCCTCTCCTCTCTCTCTCTCCTCTCCTCTCCCCCTCTCCTCTCCTCTCCTCTCCCTCTCCTCTCCTCTCCCTCTCCCTCTCCTCTCCTCTCCTCTCCTCTCCTCTCCTCTTCCTCTCCTCCTCCCCTCCTCTCCTCTCCTCCTCTTCGCTGTACTCACAACCATTGTCCTGGCTGGTAATGACAGCAGCCCCAACTGTTTTCCTGGCCCCGCAGTGGAGTTCATGAAGCAGACGGCAGGCTGCCGGCGCCGTGTGCGTGTTCACCATGAAGAACTCCAGTCACCTCGAGTACGTGCTGCACACCACGTCCTCCGTCATGACGGCCGAGTTCCACCACGAGCAGGTGAACCTGCTGGCCGTCGGCCTGTACGACGGCAGCGTGGCCGTCTACGACCTGCAGCTGTCCCAGCAGGACCCCGTCTTCCGCTCCGACTCGGTGCACAACAAGCACTGCGACATGGTCTGGCAGGTAACAGGAGTTGTGATTTAAAAAATAGGGTGATATTTTTAAAAAAATGCATTTGAAAAATTTGGATTTTTGTTTTATTGATCTCGTTTTTCGTAGGCGACGTGGGGCCAGGACACGGCTGACGGTGAGCTCAACCTGTACTCCGTGTCCAACGACGGCCAGGTAAAGTTCAACTGGGTGCTGACGTCCAGCACGCTGCACCAGACCACCGTCATCTCGCTCGTGCTGGAGAGGAGCACGCCCGTGGCAGGGCCCGACGGCACCACGCTCACCATCACGGGTGAGGAGAGGAACACGAGCACTAGTCGGTA
>CM076252.1:15582623-15865123 GCA_038380765.1 Odontothrips loti
GAGGGGAAACCGCAGACGATACACGACGCGGTACCGCTAATTTGGTCTGCTACATACAAGAATAATAGTATATTGAACGGGACCTAAGATTTACTTTCCCTTGACAATGACTCTTTATCACTTTGGAAACTGTGTGGCATTAGTTTATGTCCCATATTATCTCACATACAAGTTTTCTGGACTGTAAGTACGTGGGTGGTAATTTCTAACCTAAGTTTCGGACAAAGTATTCAGTAGCAAATGAAAGGAAAGCTCCCATCCATATCCTGTATTCTTTATTAACAAACCTCGCAGTTCCTATTTTTAACTCTCTTAAACCTTTTTATTTTTTCAGTGGTGAATATGGTGCATTCTGGAAGTGTTTCCAGGCAGGCCTCATATATGTCTTCACACAACTGGCGAAAATGCTCATATTAGCGACATTCTTTCCAACTAGTGATGGACCAGGTTTAGCTGGTTTTGATTATTTAACTGTGAGTATTATTCTCTGGCTTTGTGATGTAACTTTCTGACTTTTTTAGAAGAACTGTGGTAAACTAGTAATGTACTGTGAATCATTTTCAGGAATTCCTAAAAGCCACGGTTGATCTGCTTGACCTAGCAGGAATGTACCTTGTTCTATCAGGCATACCTGGCAAAGGTCATGCTAAAATAGTGACAGCAGGTGTTGGCTGGGGTGGTGCTGAGCTGCTCTTGACTCGGGGACTCCTGTTGTGGGTTGGTGCAAGGGGTGCTGAATTCCATTGGAAATACATTCAGAAATGTTTAGAATCCAATATTAATTTGGTAAGCATTTGTGATAGGTTTTTTTTTTTTTTTTACATCTAATGAATGACTACGTTTTAAAACTATTATTTTATCAGGTTCAGCATGTAACAACTGCAGCATTAGTGTGGATGTGGACGAGACATGACTTGAAAAAGTCACTGGTTCCCATTGTCACATTTCTCCTTATAGCCATGACATACAAACCTTTGGTGATGGAAGGTGTACTGGAGGTAATGGCCATAAGTGCATGGTCAGCTCTTGCCACAAAAGCTCTTGTTACTGTGCTTTTTGGCATTATAACTCTTCAAATGTATGTTGTACTTGCAGAATCAATAGGCATGTTTTAGATAGACCAACATTGTTGTATTATCCCTCAAAAGTTTGTTTAACATTTGATAAATTTTCATCCAATTTGTAACCTTGCCATTTCTATGTGGGGTACCACTTAAGGTTTTAGCAGAAATAATGGAAACCAAAGAATGAAATGAAAAAGAAAAAACCTTTATTACAGTAATTTTTGTTCTTGTTGTTCTGTTTTGATTTCTTTAAACTAAAATTTGGTGGCAAATTGCTGTTATTGTAATGTATTTTCATTTTCTATATTACTATTCTGTTGCATGCTATGTGTATCATTCCCTGTTCTTGTGTGTTGAAATAAAACAATCTATTATTTGATACCATTGTACTGCATTTTTATTATTATTGTTTTGCAATATTGTATTGTTGTTTTGATTGCAATCACTATCTATGGAGCTAGAAAGTAAAGTAAATCCTTCACAACGCATGACCCAGATTGCAAATGGTGCAAACTCCGCTCTCCGCTCGTCGCGAAAGCGAAAGTTTTCAAACAACAGTCCTCCTCCGCGGAAAACACGGTTGTCAACAACTGAGCATCGCCTGTTCCCCCACTCCTCTCCGCCTCCGTTCATGGTTCAGCACTGCAGAGTGTGCAGAACGGTTCCTCCTGTTCCTCCCAGACCCAGACAGACCCAGACCCTTGGAGGAATACTAAGGGAGTCCTAACAGTCGCGGCGGTGGGCCGAGCTGTATGGCGAATGCTAGAGAGAGAAAACCGCCTAGTCGCTAGTCGACCCCATGAAATCAACCGAATTCGTGGGAAACAATTACATCCCGTCCATCTTCTTCGCCTTCTTAATCCATTTTTAAAAATTAGAACGTTCAAAGTTGCCCCAATTTGAAGCTATACCCTGGCAAAGTTCAGGAACTATCTCCCTCTCTCTCTAGAATTCGCCAGACACCTAGTCCAACGAGCATCGCGGCCCCTTACTCCAAAACGGTACAGGTTAGCTCAAATCTGATTTAATCCCGTAAATCCTTACTCTTTTCTTGATAAGATGAGCTAATGGAAAAGTTTCTAAGTTGAAAATCAACCCTGCAGGACTCTGGTAAACAGAACGGTGCAGCTTTAGTTAGGACTCCCTAACCGTATTACTCCAAGCCAGACCCAAACGCTGGATCCGCGCGGTGGTGGTACAGTATAGTCCGCTCGCAAAGTGTTGCGGCCTGGGAGCTGTGGCAGGGACAATATGAGAAACTAGGCTGAATCTTTCCGATTCATGGGCTCCGCCCTCTTACACAGGGGTATTGAAATATTGTAAATTATAACCTTTGCAAGAGTTTAATGTCAATGTCGACTTTGCAGGCCACTTCCTAGCGGCGTCTTCTCCCACCCCTTGTGGTGCGTACCCGATACTCCGTTCGCTTCGAAAAAGGAGGGTAGCGACCTCTATTAACCTAACCTAATGGGGCGAGGGTCGTCGTTTGAGGGAGCACCCTACAACGAACGAACTGTAGTCTACCCCCACCATGAGGTCCATCGTATCGTTTGTGGCAACTGGGAAGTGGCCTGCAGAAGTGCGGCCCCAAGCGTTAAATTAAATTCGTTCTTACTGAACCATAACTTTTTTTAAAGAGACCATTGAAAACTTAACTAAAAGTTTGTTTTGAAATTGGAAACAGGAAAACAATGCATTGAATAGAGTAGTAATCAGTCTTTTAATTTCAGTGTACTTAGGGAAATTTTTTTAAAGCTGCACCAGAACTGGCAAAAGGACTACAAAACTATTCGCTTAGGCTCTTAGGCTTCAGACACCAAAGACAGACAACAGTACTACCAACTTCCGTTCTTTCTTTTTTGCTTCCTTTTTGTTTTGTTTTGTTTTGTTTTGTGATGTCGTTCAACAGTTGGTCACACTTTCATGGAAACATTTCGCCCTGTTTTCGCCTCGATCCTGCGCATGTGCTAGTGTGATTCAAAGGGCTCCGCCATTTTGTCCTGTTCAAATCTTTTCTTGTTTTGTTTTAGCGAAGCCAAAAAGCGGGCTTGTTCGTTGGATTTGGGTCTGGCGTAGCTCAAGCGGAGTAGGCGGTTGGCTCGGTCAATCACCAAAAGAAAGGAGTTTCAAACTCTTCAGTTATTTTACCTTGATATCTAGGGTCATTAACTTGCAAAGCCTTGAATGGAAGGATTAAAGACATGAAAGTTTGCAGAATCACCACCAAGAATGTGGATTGAATTAGTGTTATGATAAATTGTGAACTTTTCTGATAGTTAATATCTTTACTAGCTATTTCTACAACCCAACGATTTTGTGAAAAGAAATAATTGTAAGAGCGATTAAAAAAAAAAATAGACAGATTTATTACCGTATTAAATGTTAGCAATCATTTTCACTCATGTGTCATGCATCTCCCCTTGGCAATAGACACCAGCCATACTTTGAACAGATAACATTTACCCACAAAACTTAAGTGTTGCTAGAAGATAAATGTGTGAGAAGGCAAAGAGATTGAAATAAAAATTATATCCTAAGAATTTTACAACTGCAACACTTATAGGACAGGGTGTCGCAGACCCTGTGCAAACATATCGTCTGAACGTCTAAACACAGTAGCACTCAAAGCTTGATTTTCAATTTGTTACTTCGCCTGAATCTCAGGAACAGCTAATAAGCATGTGGTGTGAAAAAAAATAAAGCTGAAGAGGGATGAGAAGAAGTTCATTCAATGTGCATCCCTTTTTAAAAAGAAGGTCATTCAAGGGACTTGGCGAAAGCCATCAAGGAGGACAAAGTTGTAGCTAAATGGTGAAATGTATGCAAAAATGTCCTGGGTACAACCCATGATAACTTTTCACAAAGAATCTAATGCCATGAGATTCATTCCCCTTCAGATTGTTTTTTTTTTAAGAAAATTCGAAAAAAGTCGACTTTTTTGCCTGATATGTTTTTTCAAAAATTTTAACGTAAACGAGTAGAAGGTTCTAAATTATCCCCCTCCTTCAAATTTGAGTCGAAAATGTCATTGGCATCCCTCTAAAACTTTTGCTGATTTCATACTTGTTAATTACTGTGTTTTGCTGTTCTGTTATTTGCTGAGCAAGAACCAGCGAGGTGTAGTATGTGTACTTTTCTACACTTTCAAAGAACTGTCCTGAACCCGCTTGATTTAAGGCAAAAAAATAATTTAAAATTTGTAAGTCATCTCATTTGTTATTTAAAAAAATAAAAAAAATAAACAAACTGGAACAATTTTCCTGTGATGTCAGGCTAGCTACCATAATCCAGTGTACTGACACCATAAGAGTTGTATAAAGATGACACAGGCAATGAAAAACTCCTATGAGAGTAAAAAAAATTTAATAAGATAGTGGATCATTATCACAGCAAAAATTTAAAGGTGCTCTTCTTTTCTGCACAATTAACATTTCCACACAAGTTTGACAAGTTAGACACCTACAAAATTTTGACATAGTCCATGATTATTGAAATATTACCCGTTTGGATGCCAAGCTTTTGGGTGATGAAAGTGGTTATAAACATTAAAAAAAAAAAAAAACATAGACATAACAAAACTTGGTACAAAATTCAGAACATTAAATAAACACAAAGAATGGATATTTTATTCATATTAAGATGGCTCAGTTTCATCCCTGGACAGGCCTTTAGAAGTAAATCAAACAGAGCTTCATCTTGAAATTGCTCTGCAAAAACAGGAGCTGGGTAATGTGCTTGTCTTGTCTTCAACTGTGGTGCCTACCACTTCAGGAAAAGCGTACTTTTCTGAGATTGGGCCCCACCACCACAATCTTCTAAAAGGGTAATGGTTACCCACCCCCATCACACTCAAAAGTGTGGTGTCCAACCACGCTTTTCCAAAGTGTGCTATCTACTACACTTTAGGAAAAGCGTGTTACCCTACTCTTGCATAGAGTGAGAAAACTTACAAGTCAACCAAACTTAGGGACCAAAATATTGACAGCGACGTCAGGTCTGGACTCTCTAAACTCCCTTGCGAACAGTTTAAAGCACGGCTCGTGACTTAGCTCGCTGGACCGAATCCGCAGGCGCCGCAGTGAGCCGAGCCCGAGGCACACGTCCAGGGTGGCGTTCACCTGCTGGCGGCAGTCCCAGAAGCCATTTGCGAAGTGTTTGACGGAAACGTCATTCACACACACGGTCAGCTCTTCCAGGCGCTCCAGTTTGGCCACCGCGTCGGCGATGTCCTTCTTCTCGAGGCTTATGGGCAGCTCGAGCATGCGCAGCGACGGCAGCGCGGTGTGAGAGCCGCCGATCAGGTACGTGATTAAGTCGGACAACAAATCGTAAGAGAAATCGTGTCTGTACTCGATGATCAATTCCTTGAGACTCGGCAGTGACAGGCCGCCTGCACACACCTTATTGAACCTGTAACCAGCATGGGCGACGCACATCTTCAGACGCTCCAGTTGTCGCAACTCGGCTAAAGATTTTAAGCACACCGCTTCTCGCGGGGCGACGGCCCGGAGAGGGACGCGCAGTTCCAGGCTCCGCAGGTGGTCACGCTGGCGCCGCAGCAAGCCCATGACAGCCGCATAGATCTCGTTGTCAAGTCCGAGTGTGGACAAATCGATGTGGCACAGGACGATGTTACTGCGCAGCAGCGCAGAGGCCAGGCGCCGGGATGATTCTGAGATCGACAGCACCGGGTCGTCCGGGTCGTCAGACACGTGAGACATACTGTATCCGACGATGGCGAAGCTGTAGGCTGCGGGCGCGTGCAGCAGATACCGGAGAGTCGACGCCTTCTCCCCGACGTCCACAAACTTGAGGTCCACGTCGGCCCAGGCGGCAGGCTCCCGGTGCAGGCGATGCCAGCGCTTGCAGACCAACGGCACGGCGTCCAGCAGCGTCCGCGCGTCCCCGACGAACGACAGGATGTGCAGCAGCAGCTCGTCCGGAAGCGCGTCCATCGCGGCCTGCGACACAGGAGAGGAAGGATTGGAGCTGCACTTAAGGGGATCCACGCCAAACGACAAATGATTTTTCCACATAGTCTTCAATATGTTTGTCCCTTGCTCAATCAACACATTAACAATAAAAACATAAAACAACTTTTCTTTTGGACTTGCTTTTATTCTGAGAAAGTTCTTAGACATTTCCAAGATCACAGTAAAAATTATGGCCTCAACAAATGATTTAAGGGAAAACAGTGGAGCGGTTATTTTGGGTTATTTTTGGGGAAGGTAGCAAAGGGTTTTCAATGAAAATGAAAGCTAGGAGATGATATTCAGCCAGAAAAAAAATTGACACATGCAAACATTTTCCGATTGAGTTAAAAAATTTGATACTTTTTCTGTCAAACACCCAGTTGCAGAGATAATGGCGTCTGATACGCTTTCAAAGGAGAACTCATTCGTGGGAAAATTGAAGGAATCCATTTTAAGTTCCACACGAAAAGCAAGAAAATCATCTATGCTTTTATATTACAATCTTCCCACTACAAAAAATATTTCAATATCCCATACATTTTATCTATTCCTTCTGAACTTGATTGTTCATCGGTCTTAGAGATCCCACTCAGGAAAATAAAAAAGTAAAAAATTTAACTATGTATTTCATGAGTTAAACTTCATTCATCCCAATACATAATGCATTTGATAACATGTGTTTATAAGCATAGAATGGAAGGTTGTATCGCCATTAAAAGTATATACTAAAGATTTGAAGAACATTTTACACAGGATTTTGCGTACAATTTGCCACTGCCCACTTTAAAAGCAGGATTGATGGTCATCTACATGTAATGTTGCTTACTACCGAAACCCAGACAATTTTTCAATCCTCAAAACCTTCAAAGTTGTAGTATATACTGTAACTCACAGCAAACTCCAGACATATATAAAATAAACAACATAAGCAACACTTCTCTTAAATATTCATTATCATCATATGTCACAATGAGGGACAATTATAAATTTAATTTGTGGATCTATCACAAGAATCTATCCCGGTTTCACTAACACCATCAACATAACCTAACCAAATACATGCTTACCACGAGTTCTCACCGGTCCAATGATATTTTACTGGGATGACAGATGACGTCTAGATAAAATTCAGGAAGGACTGGTCCCGCTCCACAATGTCATTGCACAGCATCGGATTCCAAGAAAGCCACTCTAACCAGCTCTAACGTTTTATTTCTTCCTGCTCACACACACACACACACACACACACACACACACATTCTGTCAATACTCCCTTGGACGTCGCCACGCGTGGGGTATCGCCACGCGACGCTTAGACGCTGATAGACGCTACACACGTATGCTACGTCGGCCGCGTCGGCCCGGTCGGCCGCCGGCGCGCCCAGGGGCTGACAGAGCCGGGCCCGCGGCCGACGACGGCGAGGAGGTAAAAAAGCCTCCGATTGCCGCCGGCCCGTCAGCCGGCTGTGCGCGCGGTGGTGGTGGGAGTGTGGGTTTCGGTATTTTTAGAAAATTTGGCGACTCCCGAGCCGTCGCGGCGGCGGCGTCAGCAGGGGGGGAGGAGGATGCTCAGGTCCCCGACGAAGCCCGACCGCCGTCTGACCCTCGGCGACCCCGTCGCCGCTGCGCCCCGGCCACACCCCGCGCCCCCATCAGGGAAGACCCGGTTACCCGCTTCCGAGACCGTTCGGCAACATCCGGGACGAGAGAGAGAGAGAGAGAGAGAGAGAGAGAGAGAGAGAGAGAGAGAGAGAGAGAGAGAGAGAGAGAGAGAGCACTCCACACCCTAGGACACCTCCCCAACAATGCAGTGCACATCGGGGTCGTCCCGTAGTTCATGGACTATTCAGCAGCACCCGTCATCCACTTGCACTTCACCTCGGCGACGAGAGACCACGACAGAGGAAAAGGGGGGGGGGGGGGGCGACGGGGGCGTCGAGGACGTCGTGGGCGCTCGGTGCCCCCCGCGGTGGTCCGCGACGACGCCCGTCCCGTCGCCGTCCTGGCCGTCCCGGCGCTGCTGGGCTGCTGGCGCGGAGGTGCAGCATCCCGAGGCCTACCCTCAGTCTGAGCCCAGCTGCCGACGCGGTCCGCGTGTTCCGAGGCGCCCCCCGTCCCGTCCGCCGCTACGCGTGCGCCTCCGTGACTCTGTGTGTGTGTGCGTGCGTGTCGGCAGACTCGTGCGTGCGTGTGAGTGTGTACGTGTTTGTGTGTGTGTGACCTGTGCCTAAGGATATGCCGGCGACATCTTCACTGTAACCGGGTGAGTCTTGGACGCCGCCGTTGTGGGGCATGTGCACAGTGCACACGCCGGACTTGGGACCCGGCGGCCGCCGACATTCTCCCCACTCAAAAAACTCAATGTACACCCTTTGAAAAATAAGAAAAATATAAAATTTTAAAAAAAAGACAACAGAAAAGTCAAATTAACAGAATAAAATTATAGAAAGAAAAAAGGAGGAAAGCAGATTTTAAATCATGGTACAATTGCATCACCCGTGATGCACCCCTCGGGTCATCCTCACACGGCTCAAACCTAGTGTGCCCCTGCCCAGCCCAGCCTGAGCGCCCACGCAGGCGCGTACGCAGGATTTCGGTTTAGGGGGGGGGGGTCACGTCGCGCTTTTTGCCTACTAACAGGCTGAATGGCATGTGGGTTGCCTACATTCCGGGCGGTGCCCTTCGGGCGCCAAGGGCTTTTTTTTTTTGGGGGGGGGGGGAGTCCCACGACCCCTTGACCCCCCCCCCCTTCCCCTAAATACGCGCCTGCGCCCACGGCCGGTGCCGGCCGGCGGCGCCTGCTGCGTAGGCTGTGCCGACTTCTCCATGCACGCGTGTCGGGCGGGCTGGCCTACCCTGTCACTCGTAGGCGTCGGCGCCGCGCTCCCGCCTAACCAAACGGCTGTCTGTCCGTCTCTGGCACGGTTCCGATGTCATCGGACCTGCCAGAGCCGGCAGGGCTGGGCTGGGCTGGGCTGGTCGCTGGCCGTGTGCTGCGTGCTGCTCGTAGGAGCGGACAATCCATTAGCCTAGGCGGTGCACGCCGCGTGCCGCAGGCCGTGCTGCTGTTTATGAATGGGTAACGTAGTGCGCACTGGGAAGGGGGGGGGGAATTTGTTAAAACCGAGGTCAAAACAGCAGCGTAGCAGCCAGGCCGCCGTAAGCATGCATCGAAATTTCAACAGAAGAAAAAGAGGATTGAAAATTCCCGAAATGTTTCCGAACAAAAACCCGCAAAAACCCGCCAAAAATTAGTTATCCTGATGTACTGTGCCAAACTTCCAAAACTCTATCTGCCAGCCGGCCCCAAATCGACCAAGAAATGACAACCTTATCAGGCAAGCACGTGAGAGGGCCTGGTTCCATGCGGTAGCGCTCTAATATATTCAGGTTATCTTCGAAACTAATGAACCGATTCGTTGGATAGAGGAGTACGTTTTACATCTGGTGGGATACTTATACTTCCAGTTAACTCATATTTACTGCGTAAAATGGTCGATACTTCGTCCCAAATGGCAAATCTCTGTGAAAACGCAGAATCGTAGACAAGATCTGCGACCCTTATAACTCAGAAAGGTCAAGTGAAAACTCATATATCTTTGCATATTAGCAACTTCCAAGGCATAACCTATGCTTAAATCTCAATTGAAGGTCTAAAGCACACCTGGCCTCATTGTTATAATGCGAACTATTTGCGACAAATTTCAGCTCGCTACCGCATGGAACCAGGCGCTTTGACGCTGTTGCCACCCCCTGACCTTAGAGGGGGGGGGGGGGGGGGGGGGGCGGAGGCAAGGGTCGAACGCGAAACAAACATTCTTACATAGTTTAATATTGGTTGTGAAAAGGTTTATTGCGAGGGACCTTCGTCCTAATGTCGAACAAACTCACAGACAACCGTGGGGGTGAGATGGCAGCGGCACTTCAAAGGGCGCGTTAGCGCCCCGGCCTCTCCACCGAGCTATCGACGCTCCTTCGTGATGGTCCCCAAATTTATATTTTTACGGCCCATCTCCTTTGGCTCTAACTGTCCTGCACTTTGCACACACACGCACTCACACACACACGCACACACACACACACACACGCACACACTCACTCACACACACACACACACACACACATACACACACACACACACACACACACACACACACACCCACACACACACACACACTCATACAGATACGTCTATCGTCACGTCTTGTGCCGTAAATCCATCCGCAACTCTCCCGGCTGCCCGGCCCCTCCCATTGGTCTCGGGCTTGGTCTCGGGCCTGATTCACACTGCTGCCACTGCTGCAGGTTAGCATCACTCGCCGCACGGTAGCCAATGAGAACTGTCATACCTACTCGGCTAGTAGGGAGCGTTTGGATCCGTGGCTGATTCAGTCTGAGAGAGCCCGCGCCCCGCGCCCCCAAGAACCCCATCGTAGGTACTTGAACCCAGTGTCTGGAACGTGTATCTCTTTGAACAGGGTGCCCTGTCGGTGAACAAGGACGCCGCTGTGACTCAAGCAGCCCATCACGCACGCACGCACGCACGCACGCACGGGCTATAGCCCAGACGGGGGGCGCACGAGTGGCGGGGCGTGGCGAAGGGTGCGGGACCGCCGACGGATTTAGCCCCCCGGACGCAGGGGAGGGGACCAGAGGGGACCAACACCCGACGGCCGCGGGGTACAGCCGCCCAGGGAAGAAACCCGCACGTCCTCATGAGACTCTGTCACACTAGGTCCGACTCTGTCACACTCTGTCACACTAGGTCACACTAGGTCACACTCTGCGCCTCGGGAGAAGTCCCAGGGAAAAGACTCGGGAAATGTATGGGAGCTTCTAGCGTCCGAGGCTTCTGTTGTTAACCTCCCACTGACATGCCGCAACTCTGTATGCGTAGCGATAGTAGAGTACAGCGGCTTCAGCCGTGTGCGAAGGAAACCCGTGTCCCCCAAATCTTTGTGGGACGGACCTCCACGATGGGTCCGTCCAATCCAGACTCCGAAGACGGTAGTTTATGCGGGTAACGCGAGCTAAGGGTTTCGAGAAGTTCCGTCCGGCGCTAGCCGGGCAGCGGGTTCCAGCACCGGTTCCCGTCAGATCCCCGAAGCTGCAAACAGGGGTCCTGGAGGAAGCCGGGGTGGTATAGGTTTTGACTCCAGTGGTCAAACAGACCATCAGCCTGTCAGTTTTGACCCGCATTCGCATGTATTTTTTTTTCTTAAAAAATAATTCCGAAATAGCATAGTGAATCGAGTCTTGGCATGTTCGCATGCAAAGGGCGCGGAACCGGCTAAGGGGTCGTACCCATATTACGTGACCTAATTTGGGGGGGGGGGGTCGAAGCCAAATACTACGCCCTATCTTAAATACATGGAAAGGTTAGGTTATCCACGTCACGAGGAGGGGGGGGGGTCAAAAAGTGGCCCAAAATCGGTCACGTAATATGGGTACGGTCCCTAATGCGCGCATCGCCTGCAGTGTGAGTGAGACGGACACACCTGACGCCTGCAGTGGGAGTGAGACGGACACACCTTGCCGCCTGCAGTTGGAGTGAGGCGGACACACCTGCCACCTGCAGTGGGAGTGAGACGGACACACCTGCCGGCCTGCCGCCTTGCCTCTGGCCTGCCTCAGCCGCTGCTCCGACTTGCTGACTACGTATCGACTGCCAAGATTAGTTATTAGTGACTCTGCCGAGCCGAAACCTCACGCACCCTGTCTGGGGCCCACCGGGGCCCCCGGCCTGCTGCTGTCGCTCCCGGCTGCAGCCCGCATTAACCAGACCAGACTGAAGCCGGTGTAGAGAGGGCCCCAATCCGAAGCGGAAAACGTACTCCGAGGCGTGCACTCATTTATCCGTACTGGACCACCTGACCTCACTGAGCGGGCGCTTCATTTGACTTCTCTCCCACACCCATTGTGTCGGGTTGTCAAATCTCTCTCTCTCTCTCTCTCTCTCTCTCTCTCTCTCTCTCTCTCTCTCTCTCTCTCTCTCTCTCTCTCTCTCTCTCTCTCTCTCTCTCTCTCTCTCTCTCTCTCTCTCTCTCTCTCTCTCTCTCTCTCTCTCTCTCTCTCTCTCTCTCTCTCTCTCTCTCTCTCTCTCTCTCTCTCTCTCTCTCTCTCTCTCTCTCTCCCTCTTTCACACACACACACACACACACACACACACACCCTGCCCAAAGTCATCGCCCGCAAGGACTGTCTGTACTGGCGCCCCATGCCCAGGACCCCGCCGCCCCCCGCCGCCCCATCCCCCGTCTGGGCTCGCGGGCTGATGAGTCTTTCGCGCGGCTATAACGCTCGCTCAGTGCCAGTGCCATTGCATCGGTTTGAGGTTTACACGTCGCGCGGCCGTAAGGTATGTATAGACAGAGGCCGCCACGCGCCGCCACGCACCGCCCCACAGCCCTCAGCGGCGTACCTAAGTATAGAGCGATGTGAATTCATCGAACAATATTTCGCCCCTTTCACATGTTGCACATGTTGCGTGGGCGCACGCCGCGTGTGGGGAGGAGGGGCGCGGCCGGAGGGTTGGTGGCACTGTACTGTACGCCAGGACCACGTCCAACATCACCACCGGCAGAGAGCGCAGCAGTTAGGGCTGTCGCCAGATCCGGGGTTCCGGGCCACACCGTATCTATCGTACACACAGAGTTTCAATCCAGATTAGTATTTCATGCCGGACCGAAAAGTGGACGCGAAGCAAGGAGTCGAAATGACGCTTCTCAATGGGAACATCACGCATTTTGTCGGAGGGGCGCCGATGGGCGGCGACCGCGGCTAAACGTCACGACCCGTACAGTACACACACACACAGGGTGCCGAAATGGTCCGGACTGGTAATCGAGCCAAAAATACGAGTCGAAATTGCGGAGGGTTGGTGGGGCGGGGGCGGGGGTGGACGAGGCAGCAGGGGGCGGGTATCGTATTTTGGGTCGAGGCGTCGGTCGTGGTCGGAGCCGACGGCGACCACGTCAGCGCCCGCTACGCCGGGCAGGCAGGGAGTGGGTGAGTGGGTGAGCGAGTGGCGCAGAGCAGCGGCCCCGGGCCGGGGCGGGCAGGGCGGGTGGGGCGGGGGGCGGGGCGGGCGGGGCGGGCGGGGCGGGCGGGGCGCACCCAGTATTTACCGCACCTCAGCGCCCATCGTCGAAGTGGTTGGACAACGCGGGGGTGCGGTGACTCCCGCACCCCCGTCACCAGCTCCGAGGCCGCTAGGAGGCGTCACTAACTGAACTCCACCTATCGCAGCGTCGAATCAGCTGGCGCAGGGATTCGATAGCCGGGAAAGCTATGAGGAGCCAAAACGAGTTCACGCTGTTCCGCAGGACTAGTTTGAAAGGGGAAAAAAAATCCGAGCTAAAAACAGGGAAGGCCACGGGGTGGCCAATTTTCAAATTTTTCACGAAAAATAAAATTATGTTTTTATTTTTGTTTTTTTTTCTTCGGGGGGGGGGGCAGATTGTCTGGACCAATCCCTTAGCATCGTATCGATGTGAAAATGGTGTCGCGTGCGCGCCGTGCTGGGTAGGCAACATCGGCCGAAGAGAATGCACGCGTGTCGTGCGGGCTGGCCTACCCTGGTCGCCCGCAGGCGTCAGAGTCACACCCCCGCCTGCTGCCGGCCCTCGCCGGCCGGCCTCGCCCCTGCGGTTCGGTTCCTCTTTCATCCTAATGGTCCCGAGCTAACTGCTAACAGCACCAGGCTGCTGGCTACCGCAAGCACGCAGCACCCCGAGGCCCGAGCCGCGCCCTCACGGCCCGCGAGTCGCGAGTCCTCTCCCAGACACGAGGCCGCGACGGCGGACGTCATATCGTCTCCGTCGATGCCTCCATTTGCAGCACGGATTCTACAGCGCCTCTGCGGATCCTGCAGCACGCCGTCGTAGTTCGTGAATTATTGGGTGGCGGATTTCGCGCGATGCTGATGACGCCTGACGCGGCCGTTCACGCGAGGAAGTCTCCCGCCCCCTTCTCTCTCTCTCTCTCTCTCTCTCTCTCTCTCTCTCTCTCTCTCTCTCTCTCTCTCTCTCTCTCTCTCTCTCTCTCTCTCTCTCTCTCTCTCTCTCTCTCTCTCTCTCTCTCTCTCTCTCTCTCTCTCTCTCTCTCTCTTTCTCTCTCTCTCTCGCACACACACGCACACACGTACTCAGGGCAGCTGTTCGCTGGCACGCGCTCGCAGCACCAGGCGAGAGGGACTGCCCTCAAACATGCCGTCACTTACACATCAGCGGGGGTGGAGCCGGCTGCCGGTCGCCGCCATAGAGCATTCCGGAGGGGAGTCAAAACGGACGTTGCAAACAGCGCACCAACGCACAATAAACAGCTGTAGCGTTTGTCCTCCGGCGCCCGTTAATCCGCACCGATCGAGGCCGGATGAGTGATTGATTGTTAACCTCTTCATTGGTATTAATATGCACCTTTTTTCTGTCGGTTCCAGGAGGGCGATGCCACACAGCCGACGCTAGCCAGCCATGTCGTCTTCTCCAGGAGGGGGTCCCGGTGGGGGTCCGGGCGGTGGCCCCGGCCGGCCCACCACGCCTAACCACCCCATGTACCCCGGCGGCCCGCCCGGCCCTCCCGGCCCCGCGGGCTGGGGGCGGCCCCAGGCGCCGTCGCCGTTCCGGCCGTGCTCGCCGTACGGGCCGTCGCCGCCCCCCATAAGCGCGGCCCGGCTGCGGGGCGGCACCCCTGGGGGCACCCCGGGGGGCACCCCGCCCCCCTGCCGGTCCCCGCTGCTCCGCTTCCAGGGCCCCCCGCCCTACATACCGTGTCCGCGGCCGCGGTGGCCGTCCCCGCTTCCACCGGGGGCGCCGCTGCCGCCGGGGCCGAGGCCCTTCCGGATGCCGCAGGTTGGTGGCCGAGGCCGTGGCCGGTACTCGAACCCGCGGCATGCCCTGCTCTGCTCTTCACCCTGACCGACGGACCTTTTCGCCTCAACAGAGCCCGTCGCCGATCATGTGCCCGTCCCCGGAGTACATGTTCTCCCCGTACGGGGAGCCCGAGTACATCGGCATGCCCCTGGAGCCCCTGCGGCCGCGCAGCGCCCAGGCCAGCCCGGGGCCGTTCGGGCCGTACTTCGTGGCGCCTCCTCCGCCCCCGGCGGCGGCCGCCGGCCCCGGCCAGCCGCTGCACCTCCACCGATCACACATCCTGGACCCGCCACTGGACGGCGAGCAGGGGCCCACCACGGCCGACATCATCGCGGCCCAGGGCCAGGACTACGTGGACGAGAAGCTGGCCGAGTACCAGGCCACCATCCAGCTCCTGCAAGGTAGGAAGTCAAGGCACTCGGTGGCAGGCGCGGGTTCGAATCCCGTCCCCGCGATCCAAACCCCGTTGAATGTCAGCACGACACCGGCGCTCAGGAAATACTCTGGTGGGAACATAAATACATATTAATTATTTGGGCTCGGATCCCTCGCCGAGTCTAGAGGCGCCGCCGCGGCAGTGGCGTAATTAGGGCTGATGAAAGGAGGGGGCGATGCTTTACATGTTGCCTACTTTTTACGGGTTGCCTACATTCGGGGGCAAAGGTCCCCTTCGGGGACCCAAAAGGAGGGGACGATCGCCCCCATCGCCCCTCCCCTAATTACGCGCCTGCGCCGCGGTGCGGTGGGAATAGCGCGTGGCCTTGGGGGGTGGGGGGGGGGCGGACTGTCATCCGACTCAAAACTCCTGGCATGCCGCGATACTAGGGAGGTCCGCCAGGGCGGCGCTTGTCGGATCCGCCGACGCGGTGGTGCTGCGGTGTCATGTCTGCTGATCCGGACACGGCGGCGACCACTCGGCGTCTCGTCTCTTCTCGTCCCCGCCGTACTCGAAAGAGGCGGCGGCAGCAGCGGCGGCGGCCTTCTAAATCACTCCCGGCACGTTTGTGCGAAATGTAATGCTAGCGCGTCTCCGAGTGCTTCTGCTGGTAGTTTGTTGGTTCGCGTGGCAGCCTGCCACACAACCTACCCGTCTGTGTGAGGGAGGGAGAAGGCACCCAGTCGATTCGCAAGGCGGTAAATAACAGAGCTGCCCTATCCTTCTTCCGTCCCCCCCCCCCCATCGTCACCCCCGGGACGGTCATTATAGGTCCTAGGCGGGGCCTGATACGAGGCGCATAGAAAAATTGTTTGAATTCGCCATTTATAAATAGTGGACATGAGTAAATTTTTCGGTTCGTGGCTCCGGTTTTCGGTGGCTGTGTCCATTCGCGTCGCTCTGTCGGTCGGTATTTTTTGCGCGGAGGCCTAGGGTTCATTTTCCCTAGATTTCTTGAGGATTCAATACACAAGTGAAAGGAACGGGTTATCATCCGCTTCGTGCAGTGCGGTGCGGTGCGGTGCGGTGCGGTGCGGTGCGGTGCGGTGCGGTGCGGTGCGGTGCGGTGCGGTGCGGTGCGGTGCGGTGCGGTGCGGTGCGGTGCGGTGCGGTGCGGTGCGGTGCGGTGCGGTGCGGTGCGGTGCGGTGCGGTGCGGTGCGGTGCGGTGCGGTGCGGTGCGGTGTCATGGCGGCCACGGCGGCGGGGGCACGACGACCGCGGCACCAGCGGCACACACGGCGCGCACAGGCGGCGTGCGCAGGTTATTTCCGTATCGTCCACGTTGTCTGTCGTCTGCCCCTCCCCGTCCCCCTTCAGGGAGGCCGGCCGGTCCCATGCAGCACAGAGGGAGGGAGAGGGAGAGAGAGAGAGAGAGAGAGAGAGAGAGAGAGAGAGAGAGAGAGAGAGAGAGAGAGAGAGAGAGAGAGAGAGAGAGAGAGAGAGAGAGAGAGAGAGAGAGAGAGAGAGAGAGAGAGAGCAGTAGTGAGAGGGTGAGAGAGAGGGTGGGAGATGGGGGGAGAGAGACTGGCACCGAGTGCGTCGTGGATCTCCTTCCTGCTTGCGGCAAATAGTGCGCATCGCTTCGACAACGTGATGCCGACGCTGTTGTCCCCAAGTTGTCAACCAGCGCCGCAGAGCGTACTACAGACATAACAACCGTCGATTTGGTTGTAATAACTGAGAACACTCGACATCAACGCAAGGGCTCAGTACACCAGACGCTTTTGAGAAGCTCAGTCCAAGCAGCAGTCCACGTACAGCCAGTTCGGATTCCTCCCCCTCCCCCCCCCCCGGCATGCGGCCAGGTGGGTGGTTTGGTGCGGTCAGGCGATCGGCGAACGTGCGCACGCACACGCGCCACACACACGCACGCACGCATGCATGCAAGCCACACAGAGGGTCGTTATACGCCACAACAGGGGGAGCGGGGGCCCCGCGATGCCCCGCTTCTTCGACCAGACAGGTGCACACCAGCAGCCGAGCTCGTAATTTCCTGGCGAACTTCTCGGCTTGCATAGCGAGCCACTACTACGGGGCACTGCCCTCCCGGCTGTGTGTGTGTGTGTGTGTGTGTGTTACTATTTGAATTTCCCGCTACATGCTTCGCTCTCACTTTCGGCCTATCGTGACCGCGAACTGAAGCACGGCTGGCATAACGCTGGCCGTGTTACTGAAACTTACAACGCGCGTCCCCGCGGCGCTGCAGGCTGATTCCGCAGACACTTTAAGCCTGGTCTCCCCCCCCCCCCCCCCCCCCCCCCCGCGGCGGCTCCATTCACATGATGGTCGGGCTCTCGCAGCGCGCTGCGCAGCCCCCAGAACAGAACAGCGAGGGGGGAAAAATCAAGGGCGGAGGCAAGAGTTGAACCCAGAACACTGTTCGTCACGAACCAGCACGGTACCGGTGCGGCGGGAGCAATCCCCGGGGGGAGACTCGGGAGATGTACGGAAGCTTTAGGGTTCGGAGCTTCTGTTTTCTTTCCTCCGAATCTGGCAGGTGCGGACGGCGCGTAGCGAGTAGAGTACAGCGGCTTCGGCCGTGTACGAAGGGAACCTATGTCCCCCAAATCTTCGCAGGGGCGGACTCCCATGATTAATGGGGCCAGACCAGACTGCGGCTACAGGGCACTACAGTATTAAGGAGTATCGGAGGCCGTAGTTAAGCGGAGGGGGCCTCGTGCATTGGCGCGGGCTAGGGGTTGCCGGGAGATCCGTACGGCGCGAGCCAGGTAGCGGGTTCTAGTGCTGTGTCCCGGGGCCAACTAGCAGTCAGACGTAGAAGGCAGGGGTCCTGGCGGAAGCCGGGACGACATAGGTTTTGTTACTAGCGGCCAAACATGCCATCAGGCTTTTTTTCTCGCTGTTTTTTTTTCGGAATCATTTCGGTGTCTGGTGACTGGAATGATTTGGTGACTGGAAGTGACTGAACATGTGTGTGTTCCGTCAGGTGTACAGCGACTTTACCATGCACCCCTGAAGTTTGTCTCACAAGCTTTAGCCGCGGCAACCGACCGGGTCTGCGCGGAAGTTGTTCGGGGGCCTCAGGGGGTGGGCGGGGGCTTGGCTGTCGGCGGCCTGCGGCAGGGTGTGCGGGGCTACACTGCCTGCATCGGCGCAGTTTTAAAACCGAGGGGGAGGGGGGGGGGGGGCTGCAACAAAGTTGCACACGCGGCTTGGACCGGGCGGCTCGGCGGCTCGCCGACCGTCGAATCTGGGTGGCTACGCCGCTGCCGGTGTGTTTAGAGCCCTGTGGTGAGGGGAAAGAGGGGTGGGGACCAAACCCGCCGCGCCGGCTGCCGGCTGCGCCCTGCGTTCAACGTGGCGAATGTAAGCAAAGACAAACGCGGCGCCGAGCGAGGGCAAGGACCGGACCGGCAACGGCCCGCACACTGCCGGCAGCCAGTTCAGAAACCAAAGACAACGCGCAGGGAAAGGGGAAGTCACACCCTCCGGCGCGGAACGCGGAACACGACAAAACCGTACTCGATTCAGTGAGATGTTTCTCGCCACCATTCGGGATGCACGACCGGTCACGTAACGTCCGTTGCGCGCGGTTTATTTATTTCAGGACACGGAGAAAAAAAGATAAGTGGTCACAATTGTTAACTTATCTTTTTGGTTGATTTTCAGAAAAGCAGTGAATTTTTGTTCTGGGAACTGAAATTTTGCTGGGGGTACTCTTTGTAAATTGCACCAACGAAACGGTAGATGCTCCAACAAAGAGATTCGTTGCGGGCACTCGACCAATTTTTTGCTGCTCTTTTCTTCTCTTCGTTGGAGCAACTAACGTTTCGTTAGTGCAACTAAAAATGAGTTCCCCCACCAAAATTTTAATTCGTGTAACTAAAATTCACTGCTTGTCTGGAAATCAACTCAAAAATTACTGGCGACCACGAATCTTTTTTCTCCGTGGAAAGTGATCTCGCCGCCGTGCTGTATCCCACTGCAGCCTCATCAGCGGCGAGGCAGACCCTCAAAGGGCAGACCGGCCGGCACATCCCTAACCCGCCGACGGTCAGTTGTTTATGCGGCAGCGTGAAGAAATGCACCCGCCGCGCCCTGCAGGAGCCCCCGCCCAGCCAACCGTCACCCCTTCCCCCTTCACCGCGCCAGCCGACGACGCACCCTTCCCTTCCTTTGCGGTGCCCTTCCGATCAGCTGTGCGACCGTACCGTACCGGCCTCCCCCCCCCCCCCCCCCCCTCCTGCCCGGCCGCCGTCAGCGCGCGCACTGGGTTACCAGGACTCCCCCGCCCCTCTCCTCGCAGCAGGAGCGGACCCTCCCCACTCCCCACTCCTCCCCTTCACACCGCGTGATTACGCAACCTACTCTCTGTACGCAATGCACCGCAACAGCAGGAAAAGCAGTCCGGACGATCTAACGGCAAACAGGCCGCCTCTGTTGCATGTGTGTGTGTGTGTGTGTGTGTGTGTCACTGCGTTTGTTATCAGAACGAGGAATCACAGCCAGAAGCTGATTGGCTCGCGCGCCTTATCACCGTTATGATTACTCCCCGTATCGTCGGCGTCGAACGTCAACACCTCGTCCATGAAAAAGAAAATAATCGTCGAATATTTTTATTTTATTCCCCAATCTGACTGAAACTACCGCAAATACCATTAATCGATGCCGAGCGCCTGCAAGTGCCGGGGTAGGCCAGCCCGCACGACACGCATGCATGGAGAAGTCGTAGTTGCCTAGCCAGCAGGCGCGCGCTGACCCGAAATTGGGGCAGCCGGTGTACGCATGGCGCATAGCGCGTAGCCCACGAGCCACGCACGCTCCATTCATTCACACGGGGGCGGTACGGCCGAACGGGAGGAGAGAGAGGTGAGGGCCCCCGTCCGCACTGGGCCCCAGCCGCCCCACCGCACCACCCACCGGTGCCCCCGAGCCCCGCTCTGCCCGCTCTCCTCTCCAGCAGCGTTGCTACGCGACGCGCGGGGACGCGAACCACTTTGCACGGAGTGCGCGGGCGCGGTGGGCGCGGCTCGCCGGGTCCCGGCGGCACGGAGGACGGTTTGTGTTGACGGTGTGGCCAGAGGGCCGGGCGGGGGGGCGGCGCGGGGTGCAGGGAAGGGCGGTATCGAGCGCGGGAGGGGTGGCGCGGCGGGCAGGGAGGGGAGGAGAGGGGCTGCGCGGCGGCGGACACACCGAGACATAACCTCACCACTCGATATGCGTTCCAGTTAACAACAACACGGCGGCCGGATCGTCCCGGGGAGCCGCGAGCCACCGCACGACCGCGCCGCGCCCGTCCGCACCTCGCCGACCAACCGTGCCGCGAGAAGGCCACGCTAAGGCCACGATAAGGCCGCGTAAGGCCACGTTAAGGAGTGTTTAAGAGCGGCGGCGCGTCCGTGCGTCGTCTGCTTGTGTGTACGTGTGTGTGTGTGTGTGTTTGCCGCGGTCTGACAGTCCGTCGGCGGACGGCGGCGTCGAGGAGCTCCCCGTCGTGGCCGTGTGCAGACCCCGACCGACCAGTGCGCCGCTGCGCTGGCCAGCCTGACCAGCCCTCAGCCAGCGCTAGCAGAAGGGGTGTGAGGGCGCCGCGTGGAGGTTATGAGGCCACCGCACAGCTGACGGCGACCCCCGCAGCCCCCGCAGCCCCCCCACCCCCCCCACAGAGACGCCGGGTGACGCTCATGACGCACCCTCGCTCGCCGCAAGGACACGGACCGGAGTGAACACTAGAACTCGGGCGCCGCGAACGGAACATCGACCGCACCGAGACGATTGATGAACTACCCGGCACGGAGCGCGGCGCGGACCCTGAGCGGGCGCAGGGCGTAACGCGGCGAGGGCGACTCTCGTGACCTGACCACGGCCGGCCTTGAGCCCGCGACCTCCTCACCCACATACTCCGAGTCGGCAATAAATTAGTCATAAACAGAGCAATCTATATATTTTTCTACTGACTTTTTACTAGATAATTGTTGTTTTTAGATTTTTATTCCATGTTATATTGTTAGGGATTTTAGGAGCAGACCTATTTTTTCACTCTCTTGGAATCTTGGTGATATTCATACTTCCATTCTGACATTCCATAGTTCATTCTTAAGTGCTCGCGATTTGAATTCGTGCCTTTCCTACATTCCCCAGTGTTTTTCTAGTGGCCGTTTTGGCTTGGATCGACGAGCTTTACTCAGACCCGCATTCCCTCTGCGGTCGATCTTTTTGTAATGTTTGTATTTGGCCGAGGTCGCCGCGGTCAGCGTGACGACGCCAGCGCGAAAGTGTGAGAACCGGAACGCGGAAAACCGTATCGCTGAAAACCGTGCCGGGAACGCGTGAACGAATGCTGACGTCAACCCTCTCCCGCGTCAACCCCACCCGACCATGGCTGACGGGGGCAGAAGAGCCTCCGGGGCGACGCCAAGCCCCAGGCCAAGTCCAAGGCCCAGCCCAAGGGCGTCCCGACGCCTGCAGCAGCGCGTCGACTTCTACGACAACGTGTGGGCGGGCAGCAGCCCCTCGGGCAGCCCGGTAGCGTCCGACGACCACCATGCGCCGACGTCGCCGACGACGTCCGCCCTGGACGTGCTGGAAGTGGAGCGGCGGCTGGATGCGGAGCGCCGCCGCCGGCTGGACGCCGCGGGCCCCGGCCGCCTGCAGGAGAACGTCCGCCTCCGGCCGACGCCCACGTCGTCACCGCGGGGGACGTCGCCACTGCCGCCGAGACTGGTGCTCTCTTCGCCCGAGGAGCCCGCCTCCCTCGAGGAGACCTTCGAGCGCGTCACCGAGGAGGGCGACTTCGTGTCCGGGGAGCGCATCGTGACAGTGGAGCGGGTCAGTCTCCGACACAGCGTGCGCGAGCTGGCCATCAGCAGGACGCCGTCCGAGGAGCACCTCGTCGACGACTCGGCGTACCAGTCCCGGGGGCGCCGCACCGAGCCGTCCTGCAGCGGGCCGCTCTCCCCGACGTCCGTCACCACCGCCACCAGGAGCTTGTCCTCGTCGCAGACCTCGCTCAGCGGCCAGTTCCCGTCCGAGGAGAACATCGCGGGGCTCGTGAGGACGCCGTCGAGGGAGCGGCTCGGGGACACGGACTGGTACTCGGGGCTGCACCACACCGAGGCCTCGCGGAGGCACGAGCTGGTGCGGAGGGCGTCGCAGTACGACAAGCACATCAAGCACATCAGAGGTACGGAGTACATAGTCGCAGCGGCCTAGGCCCCCTCCCCTGGCAGGAGGCCCCGACACACGCTGCCCGGGAGCATATCGATCCGAGTGGGCAGGGCGCTGTCGCCAAGATGCAGGCCGCGGGGCTCTGCGGGGGGGCGACGTTTTCATTTCCTACCGGCCGCCACACCTGATACCTGATACAGGGCGCGCGGCGGAAACCCTTCTCGCCCGGGACCTGTTCGGCCCGCGATGCACCGCGTGCCGCGCCGTGCACTGTGCACCTGTTGCACGCGCCGTGCCAGCGCAGGTCGCGTGGCGTCGCGTGCCATGACCCCCGCGGTGCATCCCGGTGTCGCGTGGCCCCCGCACTTGGCCGGCTTCGGACAATCCCATCATGCGATGAGGCGGGGGGCCGGGCGCAGCCGGGCGGCCGGGACGGTGTCATCCGACGACCCCCGTCGTGGAGAGGTCGCCGTCGTGATCCTCACGAACCCGCCGGCGCCTGGTACTTCTCATACCGGCTTGTCGAGGCCCAAGCGGCCATGCGCCACGCCGTGCGGACCTCGCGCCCGTGAATTTATTTTTACATGTGAAAATAAAGATGGGGGGGGGGGATTGTTTTGTTAAACTTCCCGTGCGCGCACATGTGGCCTTTTCTGCCGCCGGCTCCACTAATCGCTCGCGTGCCGCTGCCCGGTTGGTCTGGTCAGTGAGCGCGGCAGGTGCGTGCGTGGCGGACGGCTACTCCTGTCTCTGTCACTCCCACGCATCTCCCGCTCCTCACGAGAGAGAGAGAGAGAGAGAGAGAGAGAGAGAGAGAGAGAGAGAGAGAGAGAGAGAGAGAGAGAGAGAGAGAGAGAGAGAGAGAGAGAGAGAGAGAGAGAGAGAGAGAGAGAGAGAGAGAGAGAGAGAGAGAGAGAGAGAGCTCTTTTTGTTCCTGACTGCCAATGCGGGAGGGGAAAGGACAGACGGATTTCATTTGACATCTGTGGCCGTTCTTGGCCGCCAAAACCGCCGCCTCCCCCGCAAAACACACTCCTCTCTCACACGCACGCGGCCAGCTCGTTCTCGTTTATAAGGCGGTGAGATCACCGAACGGCGATACAGCCGGCGACGGCGGCGGTGTCATCTGTTTTGCATAACGCCATGTACGCCGAGCGCGTCAAGTTAAGCGCGTTCCCGGTTCTTGGGCCGGAGACAGATACCTACCTACATACATAGTCTCTGTCAGTGAGAGCATGTGTGTGTGTGTGTGTGTGTGTGTGTTGTGAGAGAGAGAGACACCGTCGATGCAAATTGCCTCCGCCTCGTAATTACGTAACTAATTTATAAGCGTCGCGTGGATGATTGACTCGTGTGCCGGCTATGGAAAATCGCTGTTGCGGTTTGACCATTATCGACCGTCTGCGCCGCAAGCCTTGCTCTCCTTATGTAAAACAGTTCTTTATTTTCATAACAAAAATAAAGATTAATTCGGGGAGGACAGCAGGCCCCGTGGCGTGTAGTGAGAGCTGCTGATCCTGTGTCTCCCTGGTGCTGATGCCGCTGCTGCGGTGGGCGGAGGCCGGCGGCGGCACCTGTTCTGATCGGGGCGACGGAGGATCGCATTATGTAACCTGCGACACGATTTAATTTCGAAGGGGTCGCCTGTAAATTATGTTTTCCTTCGATAGACAGGCATGGAGAACCGAGGGGGTATCCACTCCTAAAAATCGCGACCCGACTACTCCCTAATACCGTAATAGATTTCTATTACGCGTATTACGTCCATTATGTTTTATTACGACTATTACGCACCATTACAGCTATTACGCGTCTATTACGTAAATATTACCGCTATTACGGGCTATTACGCGACTATTACGGCCTATTACGCGACTATTATGCGACTATTACAAGTGTATTACGCGCCTAACAGGCGTATTACGTGTAAAACACGAGAAAATCCATATCCGGTACGATATGGGTAAAAGTTTATCTAATATCGAAGTCGCGCGGTGACAACGCCAAGCAGATAAGCAGCCCATCGAGCGTATTACGCGTATTACGTCCATTATGTTTTTATTACGACTATTACGCACCCATTACAGCTATTACGCGTCTATTACGGAAGTATTACTGCTATTACGGGCTATTACGCGACTATTACGCGACTTACGCGACTATTACAAGCGTTTTACGCGGCTATTACGGCTATTACGCGACTATTACGTCTATTAGGAGGCTATTACTCAGTAATACACAGTATTACATGTACTACAATTATTACGCGCCTATTACACAACCATTACTAGGCAAGTGGCCCGACTATTACGCGAGTGGATACCCCCTCGTGGAGAACGCTCTAATACAGGACGGGCTCGTTCTTTTAGTATGGGATCGGTGAGGTGGATGTGGACGTGGACTTCACTGTCAAGACATGGCAAAGAAACCTGATGTCGGTTTTGAAAACCCGTAACCGCCCAGCCCTAAGCTGGATGTCCGGGGCCGAGGCCGCGGTGTTGGATGCGAGCCGCGACCTTGAGTCCGCCGGGCCGGGCCGGGCCGGGCCAGGACTGCCGAACAGCGGTCATCCGATCCCGAGCTAGGCCCAACGCCCAACCCGGCCGGGTCCGTCCTGCCGGGCGCTCCGGCACCGGCCGCACCGGCCCGGGCTGGGCGTTGGCGGGCCACACGCAGCACCCGGCTAGCCGCACCCGGCACCCGGCCCCAGGCCCACGTGGAGGAAAGAGCTGAAGACGGCACGGCTGGAGAGAGAGAGAGAGAGAGAGAGAGAGAGAGAGAGAGAGAGAGAGAGAGAGAGAGAGAGAGAGAGAGAGAGAGAGAGAGAGAGAGAGAGAGAGAGAGAGAGAGAGAGAGAGAGAGAGAGAGAGACAGACAGACAGACAGACAGACAGACAGACAGAGACAGACAGAGACAGACAGAGACAGAGAGACAGAGAGAGAGAGAGAGAGAGAGAGAGAGAGAGAGAGAGAGAGAGAGAGAGAGAGAGAGAGAGGGGGGGCACATTTACTTGTCCTGCAAATTTTGGACGGTGACTGTACTGCGTACTCCCTCTGTGCTCCGTGCCGATCTGTGCCGAGGGGGACTTCACTTGAAACAATCACGTTGGCAGGGGCCTCCCGGATGGCACAAACCTTGGGGTGGGATGCCCTAACCAGGGCCGGGAGAGGTATATTTTTTCATTAATTCCTCGATTGTGATAGTAACAAATATTCAGAAATTTTATAGAAATTGCACAACAAGAGAAAAATTCAAGAACGACCCTGATAAAAACAAATAACACATGAAATACCGAGCGAGCGACGCGAAGCGACACAACCACCGAAAATCGGACCCACGAACAGCAAAAGTGACTATCTTCACTGTTCATAAATAGTGGATTCAAACAACTTCCTTTGCTCCGCGGTCAGGCCCCGGGCCTTGCTAGTTAGGTGTAAGGGACTTTACCGTGTGATGTGCTCCCCGGTCGGAGGGGAGAGGGGGGGGGGGGGCTATGACGTCACGGATCGCGAGTGGCTGAACATTTAGTGGCGTGATGGCGTCACGAAAGGCTTCGTGCGAGTCGGCCGTACTCTCCGCGCCGTGGCCCCCGCCACCCCCGGAGCCCCGGGCGGACCGCTGTGGGTCCTGGCCGGGCCGAGCCTCTGGGCCCCTGGGCCTCTGGCCATGCCCCCGCTCCGAGTTTGATCATTCCATCAGTTGGCACCCCTGTCCTGGCACCTTCGCCCTCCGACTCCGCGGCGTCGGCGGCCTGGTGGGCCCCGCTCAGAGGGTCCCCCACAGGGGGTGCTGTGCTGCCGGGGGTGCCTCCAGGGCCCCGGGCCCCAGAGCGTCGTGACCCCCGCCCTCCTGTAGTACTGATCGAAATAAGAAACAAAGTAGTCGCCTTCCGCCCGTCCCCGCGGTCGCCGACCTCCGCCGCCGTCGCCTTCGTCGGGGGCCTCGGCCGGGGCGCCGCCGTCCTGGACTCGTCGCCGCCCTCCCGGACGTACTCCGGGAGGCTTCGGGCTTCAGCACCGGGACCGCCGCGCACACGTCCCCTGCACGGCGATCGCCGACGGCGAGGGGTGCCGACCGCAGCCCCAGGACCCCGAGGACCAGGACCCCCAGGCCTCGGACCGGGCAAGTAGGGGTAGACAAGGCGATGGTGCACTGTGCGGCCCAGAGCGTTTCTCTCTTTCGTTGTGCTGCTTTGGCAACTTTGGGCTGCAACTGCAAGCAAGAGGCCACCCGCCCTGGGCGACAGGGGCTTGGTCAGAGCATTGCTGGACCTAGATGTGGGCGTTTTTTGACGTGTTTGACCAGGCTGTGGACAATACTGCCCGTACGAACAACGTTGTGGAGGGATGGCCACTCAAAGTTTCAGAAAATGGTGGCAGTTCACCATGCGAACATTTGGAAATTCTTGCGGGAGATCTTTGATCAAGAGCATTATTTTCACCAGCTGTTGGCTCAAATACGGACGGGCCACATTGATATCAAGCAGCCTGTGAATAAGCGGTATGAAATGTGCCAGCGTCGACTTCACCACGAGTCATACCAGGAATACAAGACACGGCAGGAGAGGTGATGCTCTTCTTGGAGGCCGTCAGCTACAACATAAAGATTATGCCGGCAGAGTGAGCGGATGACTGACGAGCCTCAATGATTTGTAAATAAATTTGTTGAAAAATGTCTTCCTTTTGTGCCAAAGCATCAGAAAGCGACAGGAGGTAGAACCATTCCACACGCACTTTTACAACAATCAACACTTTCCCCGGACATTTCTTCCTGGAACGGCCGTTCACTCGTTCAGCATATGGCGGGTGTGTGTTTCCGGCGCTCACCTGAGTCGTTCGTGTGCCAATATTTGCGGAGGGGAGCGGAAGGGGGAGCGTGCACTGGCCATTATTGCATTCGTGTTCGGCGTGCCCAGCAGCGGCGGGCACAGCCCCGCGGCCCCTCCCATATCATGCCGGCCACCAATTTTTTTTTTGCCATGTGAATTCCGGGTGCTACCCGGGTGGTGCGCTACCCCTGGCGGAGCGTGTACTCCCCCCCCCCTTCCCCTCTCTCTCTCTCTCTCTTGGTCGGGTGTGCGCTCTCGCGGGGAGGGGGTTTGTTCCGTGAACAGCCCCCACCCCTTCCTCTCCTCCGACCCGACACAGACAAGCCAAGCGTCGAGCGAGTTCATTGCGCCTGGCGCCGCGAACTGCCTGTCAGAGTAGTCTGTACTACGAGCTCACTTTTGGCACCTGCGATGTGGTGACCGGGGGGAGGAAAGGGGAGGGGAGAGGAAGTTTCCCCTCCTAATTTTCCCTTTCACTTCTCGGGCCAACTGCTACCCCTTATATCCCTTCCTCCCCTCCCTCACCCATATCTCGAGAACTCTTTGGTCTGCCAATGCATGTTTCTCACTTTCTTTCTTCTCGATCTCGCGTAAAACTGCCGTGTTCGCGAGGCGTAGCAAAGTGGTTGGAAATTTGAGAAGCCGCGAGAAGCCTCTTCCCTCTTCTCTGCGTGCCGATGGTTAGGTCGGACGGGACGGCGAGGGGAGGGGAGAGGAGGGCTTGGCGGCCGAACCTTCTTTGTTGCAGTTTGTAGCGATTTCCGGCTGGCCGAGTGCCCGGCAGTGGCAGTGCCCAGCCCGGCCCATAGCCCCCAGCCGTCAGAGGCACTGCGTTCCCAGCTGATGTTTCACCGGGGCGCTTGCGGCCGCGGCCACGACGGGGGGCGTCGAGGCTCCCATTGCCGGCCGCCACATGGCGCCGCGAAGCCGCACTCCTTGACGTTGAATCAGATCGCGCGGGAGGGGAGGGTGCGGGCGATGAATGAAACGCCGGCGGCGCGTATCGAACCCGTGGAGTCTGTTCCGCCATCGTTCGGTCGTCTGGGCGCGGGTTCAAATCCCGCCGTCAAGGGCTTTTGTTCGCAGGACTCAGAGGCGGGGCGAGTGCTTGTACGGAGCAGCCTAGTTTCCTAGTCATCTAGGTAACCTAGATCTCCTCATGAACACTCCGTCTAGAATCGAAAGTCGAACCAATCGGTGCAGCACGACGAAAACGTTCTTCGCTCTTAAAAACCATTAAGCCCCGGGGTGTGCGAGAGAGGGAGGGAGGGAGAGAGAGAGAGAGAGAGAGAGAGAGAGAGAGAGAGAGAGAGAGAGAGAGAGAGAGAGAGAGAGAGAGAGAGAGAGAGAGAGAGAGAGAGAGAGAGAGAGAGAGAGAGAGAGAGAGACCTTTTGGCTCGCGCCGTCGGTGTGACGGAGACGCCTATAGAGTACATCATCGTCGCTTCGCACGCAGCCCACGCAGCCCGCACGCTACTAATGAAATGACGCCCAATTTAGTTGGCTGAGAGCACATTGGGGGCGGTGCCGCGGTGCCGGCGCGGCGGCTGCAGCCCTGAGCCGCGGCCCAAACCCAGAGCGACTCCTGCAGGGTCGGGGCAGCGCCTATAAAGAGACCCGCGGCCGGGAATGCAGGTGGCATGACAAAATGGGGCCCAGTGCGGGGATCTCCGAAACACCATCGCGTGGCGGATCGGAGCGGTATTTGAACCCGAGCCGAACAGTCTTCACTAGTTTCAACGTGCCTCACCTGCCCGCGCAGGGCAGAGCGGCGCCATGGCGGCGCTCAGGGGGCCTATGACAAATGCCCCATCTCCCCTCCCCCCGCGCACGCCGAATTTTTCATACGGCGTACAGCCGAGACGACTCGTCTGGTTATTACCGGGGGAGGTCGCCCTGTCTCCCCCTCCAGCCCCTGTTATCTCAGTGTGGCCCGCACATGCGACGACGGGGGCCCGCTATCCGGGCGGCGTGCCCTCCGGGGTCCTCCGGGGCCCTCCGGGGCCCTCGGCGGCCTCTGCCACGTCGGCGGCCTACGTCGGCGGCCTACGGCGCACGGCCTGTGCATGCGAGCAGCGGCGGCCTACCGCCACCACCGCAGCGGCATCGACATATCTGCGGCGGCCGTGGCCGCGCCGTGGCCGTGCCGTGGCCTGGCTTCCTCCCCGGCGACCCTCTTCTCTCCCCGCTGCCTCCGCCTGCTCCGCCTCTCCTCCACCTCACTTCCTTCCGTGTGCTAAACAGGCGAGGGCCGGCCGGCCGGGGCCACCATATCATATGCCCTTGTCCTCTGTGCCTGTCGCGTTTTGTCGTGATCGGGGAGAGTCAGTTGCTCCGTGCGAGTCCCGCGGAGTCGTCGTTGTCGTGGTCCTCGGCTGGCGGCCGTCGCCGCAGCCCCCCGTGTCCTGGCCTAGGCCGCGCGTCGACCTGGTGACGCCGGTGTCTCGACGATGTCCCCCCTGTAGTCCGTGGCCGCCGTGCCCCCGCAGCTAACATGCGCTGGAAGTACGGTGAGGAGTTCCCGACTCCCGACGCGCTCGTCGAAGTCCGGCTGCTCTGACCTTCTCTCATAACGAACGTAGATAGAGGGGCGTTGTTCAGTTCATACCCGCGGGATACAGTGTTCCCTCCTGTCATTCTTCGCTCCAAATCCACCAAAATAAGCTGGAAACGAAAATGGAGTGCCCCCCTCTCCCCCTTACCTCCCCGCCGCAGACTTTTGTTTCTAGCCCCGGGAGGGGTGCAATGCGTGCAAGTGCGTACCTGGCCCTCGGTCTGGGGCCCCGCCGCGCCCCGCCCGCCGTGGGGCCCACACTGCACCCCCGCACGCGACCGACCCCCCTCCCCCTCTCCAGCGCACCTTATTGCGACTGACTGTCTTCTGCTGCTGCTGTCTCTGTCGCACGCAGCACAGCCACACCGGGTTTCATGGCAGCAATGCAAACTCCGGTAGCCGAATGCGGACAGCGTGCGTTAATTGCATGCGGAAGTCCAGGGTTCGAATCTTGGGCTGGACTTCGAATTTTCATCTCGTGAGAGGGTTTCCGATACAACAGATCACAGTTACATGTGTACCTATGAGCGGGTACCCAAGGCCATTCTTCTCCTCATCCCCTTTCCTTCTAATCTTAAGTAGAGTGTGAATGACCAATTTTTTGGTTGGTTTGTCGGCTGTATCGCCGGTGATCAGCTGATGGCCCCCGTGCCCTACATATCGGCGTGCCGAGCAGCGCAGAGCCGTCAAAGGATGAATGGCAGGCGCCCCGGTTGTGCCGTGCTGCAGTTGGCTGCACTGCACGAGGAGCACAGGGGGGTTGGCAGCATTGGGCGTGATAACTCATTACGGGCGGAAACTTGAAAAGGGGCGAGGGGAATCCCGTGGCCCGTACACGGTGCGGCTGCGGCGCCGCTGCTGTGTTCAGGCTTCGAGCACCGTCCGCTCTTGTTGCACCCCGGCAACATGAATGGGGGGATGGACGGGGTCAAACGACTCGAAGCAGGCCAGACGTGGCAGTAAAAAAAATTGGGAAGGGTGAAGGGGCCTGGGGCTGGGGTGGGGGTGGGGGAGGAGTGAAGGGGCGTGGGCTCGCGGGTCACTATCGCAACCCTTGACATCTTGTTGTTGGTCCACGGCAGAGGCCGCTTGGCATTTTTTACGACCGTCCCATCTAATTCTGCCGCCGCTCTGCCGTGCTCTGCGGTGCTCCGCCCCCGCCCCCCTCAAGTAGCCCTAAGCAGCTCCGCGCAACAGTTAAGGGACAGTCCACAAACCACGTGACACGTGGCAGCATGGTTTAAATTAATTTTATCCAGATTTAAAGCCCTTCAGGGTGGGGAAGTGCGTTCGGGAACCGCCTGTGGGATTCGAACCCACCACCCACCAGGCCTGGAGTCGGGGGTGACACCAGCCCGTACCAACGACAGTTTGCTCCCGGCACGTCCGCCCCTCCGGGCTGGACAAAAGAAGTGGGAGATGTTGTTGAGCGCTCCCTAAATCCCACCCAAAAAAATCTTTTTTAAATGGGGGGTATGCTGAAATGAACTGCCAAACTGAATGACTGCACGCCAAAACTGAAGAGACAGTCGTGGTGTCTTCTCTGCGGTGGTCCCGGCGTGGTCCCCTCCTCTATTCAACAGGTTACTCCTCCCAGTCACAGTCTTGGTCTGGTCCGGGTCCTCCCTCTGGACCTTGGGCTGGCCGCGCTGGGCCGGGAGGTTTGTTAGGTTAGGTCGGGGTCCTGGTAGGTGGCCACCAGCGGCACCGACCCCCGTTATTACATTAACGCGCTATTATGCGGCTTGTCACCCATCAGTGCTGAAGTCACGTGAAACATCACTATTATTCCGCAAAACGAACGACGGATTTCTGCAAAACTTTGGCATTTAGGTATAATGGACAACGAGGACGTCCCGGTCCGTCAGTCGTGCTTGAAAGCCCGGCGGGACCCCGTTAAGCACCCCCCCCTCCCCCCTCCCCCCTCCCCGACCCCGCCCCGCGGTGCCGTCCGCATCGTGCCTGACTCGAATGACGCCGTCTTAATGTCCTATTTTCGCACTGCCTTTCCGGAGTAATGTGAGCCCATCATTTACAACCGTCGTGCCTGTGTCGTTCCGTGCCCTGCCTGCGCACGCGTGCGCTTCCCGGACAAAAAAAAAAAAAATTGGAGAAAGGAAAGACACTTTCTTTCAAGTTTATTCACCTTTCCACTTTTTTCTTGATTCCAGATGAACAGGAGCGCGTGCAGAAGAAGACGTTCGTCAACTGGATCAACTCGTACCTCTCCAAGGTAGGCGTGCGACCGCCTGGGAGGTAGGCAATGTCCCTCCTCGGGTGTAGTGGCCGCACTGACCACTCTCGCAGGCGTTCGCCCTGGATGCTCTCTATAGGCTCTGTCGGAACTTTTCACCGCGACAAAACCGGCGGTGGTGCCGAGGTAGCCCGTGTGCCCCCGTGTGTTCCCGAGTTATTACATCCGTGGCAGACGCCACCGCCACCACCGCCGCCGCCGCCGTCATCCCCCGAGCTCCACCACCGCCCCTCCCCCATGTCCTCCTCGCGTGCTGGATGCTCGGTATTTACCGAGTCAGTAACTCAAAGCCTGGCAGGTGGAGGTCCGGGGGCGGGGGCGGAGGCGGGGACGGGGGCGGGGGCGGGGACGGGGGCGGTCGGGGTCCTGTCGGCAGGCCAGGAGGGTCCCGGCGGTGCCAGGGGCATGAGCCGGGGGGGGGGGGGGGGTAGTGGCATCAGCGGACCGCGGGCAGATATATGTGGGCCATCCGATAACGGAATCGGAGGCGGGATGAAACTTTTCGGGGTTGAGATTGCGCGCGCGCGGCCAAAGGGGGACGGCGGTCGTCGGGGACCTCAGCCTTAGTGGGGAGGACGGCGGTGGGCTGTGGGGGCCGTGGGGGCCGTGGGGGCCGTGGGGGCCGCCCCCTCCCACGTCCACCTCGCGTGCACCCGGGACGGCCCCCGGCCGCCCCCGGCCGCCCCCGGCCCACCCAGCGGGGGTTTACACCGATGTCGGCCTACCGTCGGTCCGTGGGTGCGGTGGTGCCGCCGCCGGGGAACCTCTGGCCTGGCCGGCCCCGCCTGCACCACCCCCGGCCCCGGCCCGCGGCTGCCGAGCGGCGAAAAGGGGAAGAGCGACAGAGCCGAGCAGCCATGCACTCTCTCTTTGTCTCTCTCACAAACACATGCCGGGGGGCGTACCGTGGGCACCAGTGAGCACGTGGAGAGTGCACGGTGTATCGATTTGATGGATGGGCGTGGCCCTGCGCGGCCCTGCGCGGCCCGGACACCCTTCTAAATGCATGACCGTGGCATGTGCAATGCAGTGCCAAGGCCCCTTCCCTGCACCCTCTCCGAAAATGACCACGGTTGCCGTCGCAGCCACCCTCCCCGAATGATTTGACTGGAGGACTTTGACCGAATGTTGGAATGCTTTATGTCCCCCTCTTGGTGCAGAATGGTCGTGAATTGCATCTTGCTTTCTTGTCCTGTCAGCGAGTTCCACCGCTTCGGGTAGACGACTTGATCGGAGACCTTCGTGATGGCACCAAACTGCTCGCGCTTCTCGAAGTGCTCTCAGGGGAAAAACTGGTAAGATTGAAATAAATACCAAATTTAAAAACAAACCTGACGACTAAACCATAACAAAATCTGAATTGCTGTCTTGATTGTATTCGTAGCCCGTCGAGAAGGGGAGGAACTTGCGAAGGCCGCACTTCCTGAGCAACGCCAACACTGCCTTGCAGTTCCTGCAGAGTAAGAAGGTGGGTGACGCGAAACCGCGCGGAACACTAGAGATATCCACTTGTCTTTTACTGCTCGTTATCTTGGATGCAATGAAAAATCACTTACTGTACTGCAGATCAAGCTGGTCAACATCAACTCATCGGACTTGGTAGACGGGCGACCGCCGGTCGTCCTGGGGCTCATCTGGACCATAATCCTGTACTTCCAGGTGAGTAAAAGGATTCGGGCGTGAACGTAAAGAAACTGCGCACTCTGCTAAAAAATGACAATAATTACTATTGAATTATTTTGCCAACAAATTCATGATGTTGGATTCACCTGTCCGTATAATGTAATGTCCTTATGAAAGAGTGTAGAATTTGACACCGTTTCGAATGCCATCTTGTCTGGGCTGTAGCTTTTGGTGTAGATCAGTTACAATAACTTTCACATAGGTAAACTATCGTCTAATCTAAGTGCATTCTGGAATGTATGTAAAACTGCACCTCCGCCGGCTCCCACTAACATAACAGCCTCTACCCCTTAACCAAATCAATACCAACTCGTAAACCGACCTGCAGTTGGCAGTAACAACAAAATGTAGCGCACCACTAACAAACCACCTTGCTTGTTCTTGTTCCCTGCCTCAAGCTCCGAAAGAGGAGATTGCAACAGAGGGTGAGTGTGTTTGACTAACAGCTCCACGTGCTGCTGTACGCCTTCATTTCGCTATTTATTTCTCGCTTTTGTAGTGTCGCTTGGACCGATCCGAAAGCTCGTAGCGCTTAACGGGTGTGTCACCGTTGCCCGCGAATGGCTGACGAGTTAGTCGCTGCACGAAGAACCGACTGATGTCCGTCGGAACCTCGCTTCTGCGTAGATTAGCTAGAGCCCTGGCTGCGCGTCTGTTAAGCACGGGCATTGGTCGTTTTGGCTAAGTTGATATTAGTGACCGTCTAGTGACCGCCCAGAGTTTGCTCGCCGATATGTGATGTACTTAGTAAACGGTTGCCCTCGCCGTGGCCGAAAAATAACGAAAAATAATGACATCGACAAAGTAGTGCTCCACATGACTTAAAAGTTTTTAGTCGATTTTCGTTTTTCGACCTTGACCCTGACCTTGGCCCCCGCAGATCGAGGAGAACACGCGCGCATTGGAGTCGCTGGGGCACCGCTTCGGCGGCTCCGGCTCCAGCCTGGACAGCGCCTCGGAGGCGGAGGCGGCGCGGCGGCGACGGGAGCTGGGCGGCGCGCCGACGCCGCTGCCACAGGCGCAGCAGCAGCAGGACAAGTGGCGGCAGGGGGCGCGGCGAGCGCTGCTGCACTGGGTCAACAACGCCCTGCCCGCCGAGATGGGCGTCGAGGTGCAGGACTTTGGCAAGTCTTGGCGCGACGGACACGCGTTCGTCGCGCTGGTGCACGCCATCCGCAACGACCTGCTGGACGTGGACGGTCTCCGGCAGGCCGCCAACCGCGTCCGGCTCGAGTCCGCCTTCGGCGCCGCGGAGCGGGACCTCGGCATCGCGCGCCTGCTGGACCCCGAGGACGTGGACGTGGAGAGGTGAGTAGGCCGCGGCCGAGGCCGTATCCTCGGCAGAGAGTTCAACGCGCTTGGTTCTACCACATTCTGTCTCCTCAGGCCCGACGAGAAGTCCGTCATGACGTACGTGGCCCAGTTCCTGCACCGCTACCCGGAGCCGCGCGGCGTGGAGGAGACCGTCCCCACCATCCAGGGCGAGTTCCAGAAGCTGTCTGCCTGGCTGTCCGAGACCACCGCCCGCCTGCAGCGCCTCATCGACACCAACAGCTTGCCGACGGACTACAGCGTGAGATACACCGGCGCGCCGTTACCGGCTTTGGGTTCCATCCCCGGCCGCGGTGGAATCGCGGCATTGATTCTCATCTTTTGCAGGAGTACCTGGCGTTCCGGGACGAGCTGCTGACCCACGCCGCGTCCTACGAGAAGCTCAGCAAGATGATGGCGTCCCAGAGCACCGCCCCTGTAAACATGGACGCTTGGCAGAAGGTGGAAGACCTGTGGGACATGCTGGAGCGGCAGGTGCAGCAGTGGCTGTGGCTGCTGGACTCGCGCCTGCCGCCGCCGCTGGGCGAGGTGGGGCAGTGGCTAGCGCGAGCCGAGCGCCTGCTCACGTCCGACGCCACGGACATCCCCACCGTCATGAACGAGGAGACGGCCTCCGTCATCAGCCGCAAGCTGGAGGAGCACAAGGCGTTCTTTGCGGAGCTGCCCGCGGTGCAGGCCAAGTTCCAGGCCGCGCGCTTCGGGCCCGCCGCGCAGGGAGTGCCGCCCCAACAGCTGGAGAGCATCGGCCGCCGCCTGGAGGAGGTGGGGCCGCGCGCCGCCCAGCGCCGCGTCAAGCTCAAGTTCCTCGAGCATAAGGTGAGTGACGACCGCCACCCAAACGAGAAACGATTTATTTCTCTTTTTCTCGTGATTGTTGTGCTGATCCCGTCCTCTTCTTTCCCTCCCAGTGCTGCCTCATCGCCTTCCTCAACCTGACCGAGACCAAGCTGCGCGGCTGGACCGTCAAGTACGGCCGCGAGGAGCACGTCCAAGCCCTGCTCGAGCAGTACGCCAACTTCGTGTCGAGGAACCGCATCTTCCAGGAGTTCAATAAGGCCTTCGTCGACATGCAACAGGTGGTCGAGGAGTACAAGCGGGAGGGAGGCATAGGTGCGTACCCTGCGACGACTTATTCGTTAGGTCCATTTTTTCAACCACAATTTCTTTTTTAAATTAATTATTTCCGGGTGCTCAGGAGGTGGCTTCGTACAAACATTTTCCAGAGGAAATTTTTTGAGAGTGCATTGCCTTTCCTGTGCCGCAGACAAGCGTGAGGGCGCGGCCATCGCCCACTTCATGCGGGAGACGGACGCGCGTTGGCAGCACGTGTCGGTGGAGCTGCGCTGCGTGCAGAACATGCTGGAGGAGATGGTGGCCTATTGGCGCCGGCATGCCTCCCTCACGCAGGAGCTGGGGGACTGGCTGCAGCGCGCCGCGCACGCCCTGCAGCGCCTGCCCGAGGACGAGCGCCAGGACTTCTTCCACGACCTGAGCGTGTGGCGGGACAAGCTGTCGCTGCTGGTGGACACGGTGGGATTCCTGACGGCGGCCTGCGACGAAGGCGTGTGCCGCCAGCTGCGTGACGGCCTCGCCGACCTGACGGCGCGCTGGGACGAGGTGTTCGGCCACGTGCAGCAGTACATGCACGCCGGTGACCTGCTTCGGCTGCGCCGCGAGTTCCGCGAGGGCATGGAGCGGCTGCAGCGCTGGCTGCGCGCCGCCGAGACGGTGCTGGCCAACCTGCACCTGGAGCTGGACTCGGCGGACCGCATCAAGGCGTACGGCCAGGAGCTGCAGCAGCTGCAGACCGAGGTGGAGGGCATGGAGCAGCTGTTCAAGGCCATCAGCAAGACGTTCCAGAACCTGATCCAGGACCTGTCGCGCCAGGACGTCGAGTCCATGATGGAGACGCTCAAGAAGGAGAAAGGTAGGCGTCGAGTGTATCCTGTTGAGGGAGAGGGAGAGAGAGACATGCTGACTGCGATGCCTGTGTCTTGTTCTCGCAGAGGCGCTGGTCCGCGTGCGGGCGCAGATCCCGAACCAGCTCAACCTGTACCACCAGGTGCTGGTGCAGCAGGAATCCCTGGAGGCCGGCCGCCGGGAGATCGCCGCCTGGCTCAACGAGGCCGAGCAGCTGCTGTCGGAGCGGGCGCCGCCCGGGAGCAGGGAGCGGGTGCAGGCGCAGCTTGACCGGCACAAGGTACCGTACCGTCTCCAGACGACTCCTTCACAAGAACTTCGTCGAGTTTCTGACTGGATCCCCGCTCGGTCCGTAGGCGTTCTTCTCTCGGCTGCCGTACTACAAGTCGATGCTGGACAGCAAGGTGAAGGTGCTGTTCAACATGCTCAAGAGCGTGGAGGCGACGGCGGACGAGCACACGCAGGTCGGCGGGAGCGTGGAGCAGCTCAAGCAAGACATGACGGCCTTCGCCAGCCGCTTCGCCAGCGTGTCCCAGCGCGCGCAGCAGCAGGAGTCCGTACGTACTTAAAAAATAATAAAATCGGTATACAGTTGTTTTAAAAAATTGGTCAAGTATGCAAGAAAAAATGTTTTACGAAAAGTCCAGAAAAAAAATCAAAGAAAAATCAATTTCGCGCTTTGCAGAAGCTACTTGAGGCGCTGCGCTGCTGGCAGAACTTCCGCGAGGCGGAGCGCGTCATCGCCGAGTGGCTGCAGACGGCGGAGAAGCTCATCGCCGACAAGCACATCGACACCCGTCACACCGTCGAGACGCACAAGAACTTCTTCGAGCGCGTCAACGAGCAGTGGCTGCAGGACCTCGTCAACACTGCGCAGGACCTGCGGGCAGCCCTGCCCACCGAGTGCCACCCGGCCATCAGTGCCACCGTGGACCACCTGCAGGCCAAGTGGAAGGTACGTCGGGCGACGTCAAATTCAAACGAATCCGAAACTTCAAACTCGGCATTCACAATTTTTTTAAAAGAAAAAAAGAAATCACAAAAAAAAGAAAAATCACATCCGAATCGCGCCCGAAACATCATGAAAAATTAAACTAATTCAATTCCAAGTGCTAAAATTCAAAGCTGCTTCCCCCTCGAAATTGTCGACGCGACAGCGGCCTCCCTCCACCCCACCCCACCCCACCCCTCGCGGTCTGTTCTGTCCTGTCCCTCCCGCGCCGGCTCTAGTCCACCTCCTCACGGCTTTAATCCCCTGGCGGCGGGCGTTGCTGCGCTTTCCCGGCTCACCGCGGCAGAGTTTGCAGCAGCACCGTGCTGCCGCCGCGTCGATCGCATCGCGGGGAGAGCCGGGCGTGGCGAGGTGAGGCGCGGCGCGGCGCGGCGCGGCGCGGTACCGACACGGCTAGCCCGTGTTGCGCGCTGGGTCCGCGGACAGTGCCGCCCCGGCCCCCGGCCCGGCCGCTGGCGCTTGCAGCGCGCGGCGCTAGATGGCGGCACCCACCTCGACCCGGCGCGCAGTGGTCCCGCGGAGTAATGACGCCTGTCAGGACAGACAGAAGGCAGATAGTCAGACTTTGGATGACGAAAGAAAATAAAAGTAATCACCTTCATACTAATGATCACCTTTGAAAAAATTCCTACCCCCAGGAGGTGCTGTCCTTCGCGCCCCTGCACCTGATGCGCCTAGAGTTCCGCCTGGACGAGGCCACGTTCTCGCACTACCTCAAGGAGATCGAGAAGGAGCTGGCGGCCGAGCAGCAGGCCATGAACCGCAACCAGGCCGTGGACGGCGCCGACGGCATCCTGGCCAGGAACCGGGACTTCTTCGTGGAGCGGCGCACGCTGGAGGAGGCGGAGCGCTGCCTGCGCCGGCTGGCCGTGACGGCTCAGGCGTACGGCACGCACCGCCCCGACGACGGCACCCTGGTGGAGGCGCACCAGCGCGCGCAGGGCCTGTGGGAGGGCGTCATCACCAGGGTCAACGAGTTCACGCAGGCCCTCAAGAACATCCCCGACCAGTGGACCGCCTACCGGGCCAAGTGAGTGCAGCAAACGCCTGCGAGCGCTAGGGTAGGCCAGCCCGCACGGCACCGGTGCGTGCAGTGGCCGCGTTGTTGCCTACCCACCAGGCGCCAATGCCTCCTATGTCTGCGGCACGCCGGTGTCATAGAATAACTGAAATAATGGCGGACAGAACTTGACATTTATTCTCTGCATGTCGCTCCGCGCTTGATTTAGGTTCACGGACATGGTCAAATGGATGGACGCGGTGGACCGCAGCCTGGAGAACGTGCTGAAGGACCTCCTGACGATCGAGGAGTTCGAGTCGGAGAGAACCGTCTTCCAGGTAAGGGCGCCGGCGGCGACGACGTCCGCAGGGTTGACACTGTGTTCTATTCTTCTTCATTTCTTCACCTTGCATGACTGTACGTAGCATTTTAGTCTGACTACTCTGCGGGTACGAAAGCGGTTGGTAAAACTGACCTGACCGCTGCTGCTTGTTTCTGCTAACGCCTCGGCCGCGTACAGCGCCATCTCTGCGGCCTCTGCCCGCCGCAGTGGAGGAAGGAGCGTCTCGGATGCCTCTTGGTAATGCATGCCCAGGAGGCCCTGTAGCGTTGTACTGTATTTCAACCCGTATCAGTAATTTGCCTTCCCAATTTTTAGAGTTGTGCGCCGCGGGTTCGAATAATACTCGTTATTCCCCCCCCCTCCCCCCTCCCCGCGTTTACTTTAGTCCACCGCACCTACGTTCATATGAGGTTCATGCACCGTAACATCTCTGAGGAATCTCGAACACCAGTCGAGACGGGCTTGTAACGCGGAGTGCCATGTTTCCCAGGGCATCTGCCGGGAGGTGGACACGCGCCGGGAGGACGTCAAGTGGCTGGTGCAGACGCTGGACGCCCTCACGGCCACGCGGGCCGACGACGAGGCCCTGCACGAACAGCGCCAGCTGGAGGAGCTCATCTCCCGCTACAAGAACCTCATCCCCAGCATCGAGATGACGGTCGTGCGCACCGAGCTCTACTCCAAGTGCTATGTCTACGCCAAGGAGGTGAAGGAGGTAAGCCGGCGGAGGACTCTGCGAACGGAATCTGGAAGAGGTATTTGAATCCGGAACCGGAACCGTCACTCGCTTTTGCTCTCCCCATGTCGCAGGTGTGCAGCCTGCTGCACAAGGTGCAGGAGAGCGCGGGCGCGCACGAGCCGCACCCGGAGACGTTGACGGCGGTGAGCGCGCTGGTGACGCAGCAGGAGGGTGCCGTCGGCCAGCTGGACAGCCAGCGGCCCGCCGTCGTCAGCATGCTGCAGCGCGGCAAGGACCTCGGCAAGGACGCGCACGCACCCCGCTTCCTACACGACCAGGTGGCGGCGCTGGAGCAGGGCTGGAGCGCGGCCTACCAGACCACGCTGGACAAGCTGGCGCGGCTCAAGGGCACGCAGCGCACCTGGCAGGGCTACGTCGAGCAGCGCGACGCCCTCACGTCGCTGCTGGTGCGCGCCGACGCCGATCTGCGGTCCGTGTCGCGCGGAGGCAACGCGCTCCGCGTCGCCCAGGAGCTGCGCGAGAAGCAGGCCACGTGCAAGGCACTGAGCGAGGCCACCGAGACCATGCTGAAGAGGCTGCGCGACCTATACGCCTCGCTGAGCGCCCTCACCGCGCCCGACACCAAGCCCGTGCTGCAGCGAGAGGTGGGTCCCGGACGGTCCCAGACGGCCCCGCACGCCTGCGGATACCGAGAGGATAAACTTCGAATTTTTTGGTGTACACTCTTGTAAATTTGTAATGTTTTCAAAACTTAAAAAAAAAAGAAATAAAAATGGTGGCCTGGTGGCTATTAAGTGTGAATTTTCCAGCGAATTTGTTAGAATGCCACCCATTTGTTTTCCAGGTGCTGGAGATCGAGACCCGGCTGCAGACGACGCTGGAGGCGACACAGCAGCGCGTGCAGCACCTGGAGAAACTGCAGGCGCAGTGGGGGCAGCTGGAGTCGAGGCTCGGGGACGTGCACACGTGGACCGTGGCCTCGGCCCCGGCCCTGCTGGCGCGCCTGCGAGCTTCGGACGTGGAGCCCGAGCAGCGGGCCAGCCACGCGCAGACCCTGCAGCAGCAGCTGGCGCAGAAGGCCACCGTCCTGCAGGAGGTGGAGAGCGAGGCCGAGCAGCTGCTAGGAGGTAGTCTGTGTGCAAGTGGAGGCCAAGTGATGAGGGTAGGGAGGGGATGTCCGTGTCTGACTCTCTCTGTTTGTCCCCACAGAGCTGGTGGACGGCTCGGACGCCGCCGAGGTCCGCAAGCGCGTGGAGGCGGTCCGCGGGGAGGTGGCGCAGGTCCGCGCAGAGGCGCTGCAGCAGAGCCGGGCCGTGGAGACGGACCTGCAGCAGTGGCAGCACTACCAGGCCGCGCTCACGGAGATCCGGCCCTGGCTGGAGATGGCCGAGGTCCGGGTGGCGAGCGGGGCGCAGCGGATGCAGCGGCCCGGCACGCTGTCCGAGGCCGAGGACCTGCTGCAGCAGGCCAAGCAGTTCGAGACTCAGGTGGCGGAGCGGCTTACATCGCTGCAGCAGCTGGCGGCCCTGAGCCAACAGCTGCCCGTCGCCAGCCGCGCCATCGTCGAGGTGGACGCGGCGCGCGCGCGCTGGGCACAGGTCCAGGACGGCGCTGGGAAGCAGACGGCGCGCCTCGAAGGGGTCGTGGCCGAGTGGCGGGACCTGGACAAGCGGGCGCTCGCCGTCGAGCAGTGGCTGATGCAGGGGGAGACCCGTCTGCAGCAGGCCGTCGTCAACGTCAACACGCCCAACACGGACAAGCTGCAGCAGCAGCTGGACAAGCTCAAGGTGTTCCAGGCGGAGGTGAGCTCCCACCAGGCGCAGCTCGTGCCCCTGGCCCAGGCCAGCGAGGCCCTCATGCAGAACCTGACCCCGGAGGGAGCGACGGCACTCAAGGGCCGCCTGGCCGAGAGCAGGGCGCGCTTCACGCAGCTGGCGGAGGGTGTCCGCCACAAGATCATCTGCGCGTCGGACGCGCTGCTGTCGAGGTGAGAGTGTGTCGGTGCTGGGTGTGGCTGCTGGTGGCGGGGTGAGATCGGCAGCTAACTGGATGTCACGGTTTGCAGGCAAGAATTCCAGGGCCGCTTGTCGGACTTTGGCACGTGGCTCGAGCGCCTGGCTGAGAGCTCGCAGCTGGTCAAGACCCTCACCATGACGCCGGCCGACGCGGGCACTCTGCTGCAGCGGACGCACGCACTGCTCCAGGAACACGCCGAGCACCAGCCCATCTTCGCGGGCATCTACGAGGAGGTCAAGCGGCTCTCCGAATTCAGGTAAATGGACTGTCAAAACTCGAAACTCGGAAATTGAAATTTGTACTAATTGGGGTCTGCTTCTACCCTTAGTAACCCCGAGGACGCGCGCAGTCTGGAAGAAGCGTACAGCGCGCTGGCCACCAAGTACCAAGACATGGAGGAGGGCCTCCAGAGCAAGCGCGTCGTCCTGGAACGCTGGGTGGAGCTGCTGAGCTGGCACGCCGAGACAACCGAGAGCCTGGCGCACGTACGCTACCAACTGGAGGGCCGCGCCGAGAATCTGGAGCTGGACAAGCTGGCCGCAGAGCTGGACGTGACGGCGGAGAAAGTGTCCAAGTGGCGGGAGACGGCCGGCGCCATCGACACGACGAGCAGTCAGAGCGGGCTGCAGGTGCGCGTGCAGGCCGTGCAGCTGGTGGCGGGGCTGGACGCGCAGGCCGCGGCGCTGCGCACCCAGCTGGCCTCGCGCCGGGAGGCGCTGCGGGCCGTGGGCGCGCACTGGGCGCTCTTCCAGGAGCGGCAGCAGGCGCTGTCGGCGCAGCTGCTGTCGGCGCAGGAGGCGGTGCAGAAGGCCCAGGCCGCGGCCGACCGCTGCTCCCGACTGGACGCGGCGTCAGCAGCCATCCAGCAGCTGTACGACCAGCACCAGGCCACGCTGGCCGATCGCGAGAAGCTGCACGAGGAGGGCCGCCGGCTCATGGCCGAGGACCAGACCAACGCCACCACCGTGCAGGGCATCCTGGCGTCGCACGACGCCAACTGGGACAAGGTGAGCGAGATCTTGCGCGAGGCGAAGATGCGCTACTCGGACCTGAGCGGTGCCTGGCGCAAGCTGTGCGAAGCGAGGGACCGGGTGACGACGGGGGTGGCCGAGGCCGTCGCCATCCTCGGCCCGGACGACGCGAGGGAGGTGCCCACCGACATTACGCAGGCCATGCTCGCCCTGGACCGCGCCAAGAAGGCCCTCGACCACGTCAAGAAGGCAAAGGGTGCGCTCGACATGATGGACAGCAAGGCGCAGGTGTTGTCCCGGCTGGTGCAGGACGTTCCAGGTAAGCGTCGCATCCATCCCGACTTACGACCTTATTGGAGCTCGGTGGCGTTCTACAGTGCGATTTGGTCCCCAGACTGGAGCAACGAGGAGGTGGAGCAGTCCCTGAGCCAGGCCCACCGCGAGTGGCAGGAGGCTCACGACGCCGCCGCGCGCCGCATCCACACCCTGGAGGCGCAGCTCGTCATCTGGCGGCAGATCGAGGAGGCCAAGAGCGAGCTCCTGCAGTGGCTCAGCGAGACCAGCGGCGGACTCACAGTACGTACATTAAAAACCAAAAATGTCTTCCTTAAAAAAAAAAAGTTTCTGTATTTTTAATTGATTCTGGAAAAATTCTGGAATTTTTTAAAAGCCTATTCTTGACATTGACTCGGTGTCTCACCTTTCCAGCTCTCGGGGACGCTGTCTGACGCGGAGACGACCCGGCAGCGGCTGGCCCGCTACCAGGAGGAGCTGCCCATGAAGCAGAGCCTGCAGGCGTCCATCGACGTCAAGCACGAGCAGCTGGTCAAGCTCAACGACGGCCGGCCCGTGCCGACGCTGGACGCGCTCACCCGGCTGCTGCGAGAGCAATTCGCCCACGTCAAGGGCATCGCCGGCCAGCTGGACTCGGCGGCCGCCTCCCTCGAGAAGCAGGAGGCCGCGGTGCGCGCGCAGATGAAGAGCGTAGGCGATAACATGTCGCGCGTCCGCGAGGCCGTCATCAAGTGCGACGACCTGACCGGGGACACGCCTCGCGTCCTGGAACGCCTCAAGGACTGCCTCAAGCTGGGCGGCGACCTGCAGGCCCTCAAGACCAGCCTGGACACGGTGGAAAAGTCCGTGTCGACGGTCAAGAGCGAGTTCCCCGCGTTCGGCGACAACACCGGCCTCAACAAGGAGCTGCAGGGTCTGCGCAAGCGCTACGAGGGTGTGGCCGCGCACGCCGAGAAGGTGCAGACCACGCTGCGCGCCTTCCTGCGGAAGTTCCACGGCGACAAGCACTCCGCGCTGCAGCGCGCGCTCGCCGCCCTCAAGGAGAAGATCGCCTGGTGCGAGCCCGAACCTAGCAGCGACCGCTACAACCTGGAGGTCAAGCTGTCGTCACTGGAAGGTAGGAGAGGGCGTATTTTCGATAGAGTCCTTTCGTACATATAGTAAAATATACAGTCCCCGGGGCTGGTGTGCCCCAATAAGGGGGTCATGTCATGAGGGGGGCACCTAGTCACCGGGGCCTTGTTAATTTTGAGAGATTTTCGAAAACTATTGATTTTGGCGGAAAACGGTGGCGGGCGAGTGGCGGGCTTGGCTGGCGCAGCTAATTGCGAGATTTAAAGCTAGTAGCAGAAGAACAAAAGAAATGAAATGAAAAACTGTTCCGAAGTTTAAACGTACTCCCTTATTTTTCTTGTCCACAGAACTGACGGCGGGGCTCGTGGACTGCGAGCGCCGGCAGACCGAGCTGGTGCAGAGCCTAGAGCAGCTGCGCGGCGTGGAGACGGCCGAGGCCGTGTCAGAGCTGTGTTCGGAGCGGGACGAAATCACTGTGGAGCTAGCGGGGCTCAAGGCGTGCCTAGCCAGCGTGCGCGCGCTGCTGGAGAAGGGCGTGGCGCAGTGGCGCGAGCTAGAGCTGCGCTCCGAGAGCGTGGCGTCCTGGCTGAAGGAGGCCGAGGCCAGGATGAGGGCCGAGACGGCGCGCCAGGTCGACCTGTCCCGGTTGGACGAGCACATCCAGGAAATGGCCGCCTTCCTCAAGCAGATCGAGGACTTTGAGCACGAGACGGAGGCGCTGACCAAGCTGGCGGAGGCCATGACCAAGGAGAACCCCGAGTGCCGGGCCGCCTCCCACGTCGGCCTGCTGTCGACGCGCCACGCCGCCCTGCGCCGCACCATCCGCGGGCTCGTGGACCAGCTCAAGACGCTGCGCCAAGACCAGCAGCTGTACGGCGGGGCGGTCAAGGAGGCCGAGAAGTGGCTGGGCCAGGCCGAGGCGCGCCTCAAGGCGTGCGAGGAGGTACTCTCGGCCGGCACCAAGCCCACCGCAGCGTATCAGAGCCAGCTGCAGGCACTCAAGGACTTCCTCGGGGAGCGCGAGCGCGGCCAGGCGCTGGTTGGCGCCGCGGTGGAGCGCGGGGAGGCGCTGCTGTCCGCCGTGACCCCCGAGACCCGGGAGAGCGTGCGCGCCGAGCTGCGCCGCCTACGCGATGCCTCCGAGAGCCTGCTGGACCGGGCCAACACGCTGCAGAAGCGCGTGGAGGGCATCATGATGCAGCGAGCCTCGCTGGACGAGAGCACGGCGCAGGTCGAGCAGTGGCTGACGGAAGCGGCGGAGCGCCTGGGCCCGGCCCTGGAGTTGTGCCCCTCCTTGCCAGAGAAGAAGAAGGCCCTGCTCGCCATCCGCGCGCTGGCTGCGGACGCCGCCTCCCACGGCGCCATCCTCCGGACACTCGAGGACAAGACGGCCGGGCTACAGGACGCGGACGCGACGGCGCGCCTCAACAAGATCCTTAAGCAGTACAAGGAGCTGAGCGCGGCAGCGGAACAGCGCGTCACCGTCGCCGAGAAGCACGTCGCCAACCACGAGGCATATTTACAGGTAATTACTCTTCTAGAGAAAAAATAAGTCGGTGCCCGAACGTTTTTGCCACTGACGTCTTCTAATTGTTTCCTCTTCCAGACCTTAGAGAAGGCCCGTGACTGGCTGACGGCGTTCGCGGGCGAAGCCGCGGCCGTCACGGGCGACGCGGCGCTGGAGAAAGACGGCGCGGACGAGAAGCTGACCCTCATTAAGGAGCTGGCGGGGCAGCGAGCCGAGGGCGAGAAGCTGCTGGAGGAGTGCCGGGTGCAGCTGGAGGGCGTGCTCCGGGAGACGGCGGCTAGCGGCCATCCCGCGCTGCAGCAGGAGCTGGAGGAACTGCGCGCGCGCCTCGCCTCGGTGCAGACCCAGCTGCAGGACTCGCAGACCCGCCTCACCCAGCTGTGCTCGCGGTGGACCAAGTTCGAGAAAGACGTGGACGAGCTCACCGAGTGGGTCAAGGTGAGTTCACGTGCAGGGATGGCCCAGGCAAGGCAATGCACTCGAAATTCGTCTTAAATTGTGTATCCCTTCTCCATCGAATCGCTATTTGTGGCCTGCAGGTGAGGGAGGCGGCGGCCAAAGACCAGAGCCTGCGCAGCTCGCGGGACGCCAAACAGTCCTACCTGGACAAGCTGCGTACGCTGGAGACGGAGATCCTGGACAAGGGCGCCGAGCTGAGCGCGACGGCCGCGGCGGCGCAGGGCAGCGCACTGGAGACAGCGGGCGAGACGGAGCTGCAGTCCAAGGTGTCCCGGCTGCTGACGCGCTACCAGGCGCTCAAGAACACGGCGCGGGAGGCCGTGCAGCGGTACGAGGGCTTCGTGCGCGAGCACGCCGCCTTCGACGACAGCCACCGCGAGTTCATGGCGTGGCTGCCCACGGTCCAGGCCGAGCTGGGTGGGCTGAGCGCCGTCGTCGGCAACCTCGGCGCGCTGCAGCAGCGGCAGGCCGCCATGCGGCGCCTCCAGGATGTACGCTCGACCGAGGCCGCCAAGATGGACGCGCTGGTGGAGGCGGGCGAGCGCCTGTACGCGCACACGTCCCCGGACGGCAGGGAGGTGGTGCGGCAGCAGCTGCGCTCGCTGCGCCACCAGTGGGACGCCTTCTCCGACGACCTGCAGGCCGCGGCCGCGCGCCTCGACCAGTGCCTGTCGCAGCTATCCGACTTCCAGGCCGCGCAGGAGCAGCTCACCAAGTGGCTACTCGACGTGGAGCGCGCCATGTCTCAGGTAAGGTCTCCCCGCCTCCAAATAATTCCAGGAAGAAATGTCTTATTTTGTCTCACTGGACTCGCGGCCTTGTGTCTCCAGCACACCGAGAAGCGCGCCACGCTGCAGGAGAAGCGCGCCCAGCTGCAGAACCACAAGATGATGCAGCAGGAAATCACGTCGCACCAGCAGCTGGTTGAGGCCGTGTGCGAGAAGGCGCAGCAGCTGCTGGAACAGACCCGGGACTCGTCGCTGGGCGAGTACCTGACCACCATCAAGTCCCTGTTCGCCGACATCGTGACCAAGTCGCAGCGCCTGCTGGACCAGCTGGAGGAGAGCGTGCGACGGCACGCGCAGCTCAGTGCGCAGAGCGACGAGTTCCGCGACTGGCTGGCCAAGCAGCGCAACGAGCTGGCCGCCCTGGACGACGTCAGCGGCGAGAAGGCGGACCTGACGCGCCGCCTGGCCGACCTCAAGGCCCTGCAGGAGAAGGAGACGGTGGGCGAGAAGAAGCTGGCCGAGCTGGAGGAGGTGCTGGCCGTGGTGGCCAAGGGCACGGCGCAGAAGGGCGTGGACGCCCTCAAGCAGGCCCAGACCGAGGCCCGAGACGCGCTAGCCGTGCACCTGCAGGTGGCGACCGCTGTCCAGGGCCGCCTGGAGGAGGCGCTGCAGCAGTGGCTGCAGTTCGAGCAGCAGTTGGACGTGCACACCAAGTGGTTCCGCGCCACCGAAGCCGTGTTCCGGGCGCAGCAGCTCCAGTCGACGCTGCCGCAGAAGGAGGAGCAGCTTCGCGCCTTCCAGGGCCACCGCGAGGAGATCACGGCTCGCGAGCAGGACATCGATGCCTTCGTGGACAGGTCGCACGCGCTGCTCAACCTGAGCCGCGCCGAGCGCATCAAGCCCCTCATCTCGCAAATCAGCAATAGGTGAGTGAGGTAGAAAACACCTGCTTGGTCGGGGAAGAACGTCGTTCTTTTTTCTCGGTAATTTTTTGATGTCACCTACAGATATTTTATTTTTTCGAACGCCAACAATAATAAACCAATAACTTCCCAATTCAGGTACCAACTGCTGCACGTCCTGAGTAAGGAGGTGGTGAACCGGTGGCAGGGGCTGGTGGAGGACCACCGCCTGTACCGCGACCGTCTGGCGGAGACGGAGGCGTGGCTGGCGCCGCTTGAGGCCCGGCTGACCCGCCTGGTCGGCCAGCGCGGTGGCGGCGGTCATGGCGGCGCGGCGGACGCGGCGGCAGACGCTGCCACGGAGCTGCAGGCGCTGCTGGCCGAGCACGAGCAGTCCGAGCACCGGCTGGCGGGGCTGAGCGCGGCGGGCGAGCGGCTGCTGCCGGACACGGCGGCCCCCGGCCGCGAGCACGTCCGCCAGGAGATGCGGACGGTGCGGGAGCGCTGGGACGCACTGGGCGAGCAGCTCAAGGAGCAGCGCAAGCGGCAGGACGCCGTGTCCCAGCAGTGGAGCCAGTTCCAGGAGGCACTGCAGCAGACGCTGGCCTGGCTGGACGCCATGGAGAAGCAACTGCAACCCGAGCAAGCCGGTGGGGCGCCCTGGGGCTCTAGCCCCGAGGTCCGCGCCAAACTGCTCAAGAACAAGGTATGGGCACGGTCCGCAATCCTAACAACTCTAAAAGTCAACGTCCAATAATTTTGAAAATCAAATTAAATTCCCGGCTGTCATTTATAATTCTCTAAAATTCGCTCAAAATTACAAGTACATTATTTTGAATTCGGAAAATTTGAAGATAGTTTGTTAACATTCAAAAATCATGAAAAACTGCAGTTCTTTTGGAAAATTTCAAAAAGTGCACAATCATTTAGGAGTGGTTTTATCCTCACCGCAAGCGCTGATCGATCCCCGTTACTCACCGAGCCTTGCCTTCCCTTGCAGACGTCCCTGCAGGAGGTGCTGTCCCACAAGCGCGTGGTGGAGGCCCTGACGGAGAAGGCCGCCGCGCTGGCCGGCGCCGGTGAGTCGCAGGCGGGGGAGGCGCAGGCCGCCTCCGCCGCGGCCGCGCAGCGCTACGAGAGGCTGGTGGACGCCTGGCTGCAGAACATCACACAGCTCGAGGAGGCCCTCGACACCTTCACCCACTTCCAGGACCTGTACAAGGGCCTGCAGGAGTACCTCAAGCAGCTGCAGGAGAGGCTGTCAACGCTCACAGGTACACGGGGTGGCGCCAAGCGCCTGCGACTGCTAGGGTAGGCCAGCCCGCACAGCATACGTGCATGGGAAGGCCAGGCTTGCCTACCCGCCGGGCGCCGTGTCAGAGTTGATCCGAGCGCTGTCCTGTCATTCCAGATTACACCGGGAACAAGGCGGCCCTGCAGTCGCGCCTCGCGAAGCTCTCCGAGCTGCAGGACGGTCTGTCGGAGGGCCTCGCGAGACACGGTTCACTGGCGGACCACGTGAGCGGCAAGGCCGGCAAGCTGCCGCCGCGCGCCAGGGAAGCCATGGACCGGGACCTGGCGTCGCTGAGGTAAGCGTCAGGGAAAGCTGAAACCACTGACAGGTCAAAGACAAATTCCACAAAAATTCACCAACAGAGATAAAGAGAGGTACAAAATAATAATAGTAATAATGAACAATTGACGCAGGTTCGACCTGGAGAGGTTCGGCTCGCAGCTCGAGGACGTCCGCCTGGGCGTGGAGAAGCGTCTGCAGCAGTGGGCTGAGTACGAGCGCGCGCTCGAGCGCTTGCTGGGCTGGCTCGCGGACGCCGAGGCTGCGCTTAAGAACTACCAGCCGCGGGCCACGCTGGAGGAAAAGCGGGAGCAGCTCGACAAGTACGAGGCGCTCATCGCCAGCCTCCGCCAGAACGAGGCCGAGCTCGACAAGATCAGCGACGAGTCGTCCGAGCTGGCCCAGGCCAGCGGCGAAAGCAGGGTCACCGTCAGCCTGCAGCAAGTCACCTCGCGCTTCCAGGCCGCTCAGGCCACGGGCAAGGTGGGAGGACACTCACTCTCATTCGATGACCTTCTTCCCCGAGACTGCATTAAGTAATTGGCGGTGTTCTTTTCGGTGCAGGAGATCGTGAAGAAGTGCAAGCAGGCCGTGCAAGACCATGCGGCCTACCTCGACAAGTACCGCCAGTGCTCGGAGTGGCTAGCGGCGGCGCAGGCGCGGTTTGACACCTGCAGTGTTCCCAGCTCGGTAGGTGTGAGGCGTGGCCTCGACTTTCCCATGGTTTTGGCTCTCTCGTCATCTCACGAATCTCACTCTGTTTTGCAGGCGGGCATCCGGCCGGAGCTGGAGACGCAGACGGCCACGCTGAGGGAGCTCATGTCGGAGCGGCCGGCGGCGCAGGCGCTGCTCAACTCCACGGTGGAGGTGGGCGAGAAGACATACCCCAGCACTTCGGCGGAGGGCCGGGAGGCGACGCGCGCGCAGCTGGAGGAGCTGCAGGCGCTGGCCGAGCAGCTGTTCGACACGATCGCGGGGGCGGAGCGCGGCCTCCAGGACCGCATCTCTCGCTGGAGCGGCCTGGAGGAGTCGAGCGACTCGCTGCGCCGCTGGCTGGCGGAGGCCGAGGCGCTGCTGGCCGGGGACATGCGGCTGCACGCCACGCTGGACGAGAAGCGCGCCCAGCTGCAGACGTACCGCGGCGTGCTCCAGGACGCGCAGCAGCACCACCAGCAGCTGTCGGCGCTGCGGGACCGCGCCGACGCCCTCTGCGGCCACGGTGACCAGCGCGCCATCGAGTCGCAGCTCAACGCGCTGGCCACGCAGCACGCCAACATCCTGCAGCGCGCGCAAAGCTACGTGGAGCGGTACGAGGCCATCGTCAGCAACCACCAGCAGTACAGCAAGGCCGTGATGGAGACGCAGGAGTGGCTAGAGGCCACGCACCACACCGTCGGCCTCTGGGGAGACACGGACCTCGAGCGGATCTCGCTGCTCACCAACGTGGAGCGGCTGCGCAACCTGCTGGCCGGCCTGCCCCAGGAGGAGCCGCGCATCCACCAGATCCGCGCGCTCGCCGAGAAGGTGATCCCCGGCACGGTCGAGTCCGGCCAGGTGAACGTGCGCGCCCAGGTGGACATGTCCCAGCAGGAGTGGGAGGGGCTGCTGTCGGCGCTGCGCTCCACCATCGAGGCCCTGGAGGCGCGCATCCAGCAGTGGAACGAGTACGAGGCGCTGCGCGAGCAGTGCCTGGCCTGGCTGCGCGACACGGACGCCACGTTGCACGCCGTCGACCTCAAGGCCACCTGCCAGGAGAAGAAGGACCAGCTGGACGTGCTCAAGCGGCTGCAGGGTGCCGTCCGCGCCAAGGAGCTCGAGATGGACAGCGCCGTGGAACGCGCCCAGCAGCTCATCAAGGGAGCCATGACCAACAGGAGCTCACAGATCTCCGAGCTGGGCATGAAGTACCAGCAGGTGTCCCACAAAGTTAAGGTAGGCAGACGAGGTCCAAAGTCCTTATCAGGTTGACTTGAATTCTGTTCTAAATGCCACACGCCATGTCGCCTTCTGCTTCCAGGACCTGACGTCGCGCTGGCACCAGTACGTGACGAGCCACCAGGACTTCGAGGGCCGCATTGCAGAGTGCTCGCAGTGGCTGGAGGACGTGCGCCACAAGCTGGGCTACTGCTCCGACCTGAGCGCGTCCTCGCAGAAGGACCTGGACAGCAAAATGGAGACGATCCAGGACCTGCTGCTGTACAAGGAGGAGGGCTTCAGCAAGGTGCAGGCCCTGGTCGAGCTGGCGCAGACGGTGTTGGCCAACACGGCTCCCAACGGCCACCAGGCCATCAATGACGAGCTGGCCCGACTTCAAGAGGAGTGGAGTGCGCTCGCTTCCAAGATGGTGGAGACCAAGGTTCGAATCCCGTCCGGGGCACTGTTTTTTTTCCGTTTTTTTTTTGCGTGGTGTCACATTATCTTTGCTTTCGTTTTCAGACGATCCTGGATGACTCTATCCAGCGCTGGTCCGGCTTCCTCGAGCAGATCCACAACCTTAACAAGACGGTCGAGTACCTGCAGAGCGTGACGGACGAGGTGTCCGAGTTCCAGGCCACCATGTCGGAGAAGCGCGCGCAGTTGGAACGCATCAAGTGCCTGGAGGAGAAGGTTCGCTGCGAGAAGCTGGAAGTGGACAGCCTCAAGGCCAAGGCCGTGGAGATGCTGGCCAGCGGGCAACAGAGCCACGCCGCCTCCCAGGCGCAGGAGATCCTCAACAAGTTCGACTCGCTGGCCGAGCGTATCAAGGTACGGCTGCCGTCGGACGTCCACTTTCCGGACTGAGGTTCGATCCCGGCCGACGTCTTCAATTATTTTCCATTTTTCTCCCCCGCTGCAGACCCTGCTGTCGGAGCGGGAGGAGCAGTACCGCGACCACCGGCTGTACAAGGAGGCCCACGACGAGCTGATCGGCTGGCTGGGGCGCGCGCGCGAGAAGGTGCCGTCGCTCAAGCAGCGCTCGCTCAGCGACAAGCTGGCCATCGAGAGCGCGCTGGCGCCGCTGGAGGCGCTGCTCAACAAGCGCGCCCAGGGCGAGATGCTGCTGGAGCCGCTGTGCAGCCGCGGCGAGGTGGCCCTGGCCAGCACCTCCCCGGCGGGGCAGGAGACCATCCGCTCCGAGATCCGAGCGCTGCAGGAGAGCTTCATCACGCTCTTCAAGGGTAAGTGTTAAAAAAAAAAAAAAAGATTCCTGTGTACCTGATAGGGTATGCTAATACCAAAATTGAAAAATCAATAATCACGAGCTTTGACGGATTGTTCCTCGTAACATTACTTATTTCTTTCGATTCCAGAAATCCAGCAGCAGAAGGACGCCCTGGAGAAGACGGTGGTTCAGTGGCGCGAGTACAAGGAGGAGTACGAGCGCATCTCGGACTGGCTGCAGCAGATCGACATCCTGGTAAAGGCGCAGAAGAACGCGATGCTCTCCACCATCCCGGAGAAGCGGAAGCAGGTGCAGGAGGTTAAGGACATCCTCAAGAAGCTGGACGACGGCGCCGAGCAGATGGAGCGCTTCAACCATACGGCGTCGGCGCTGCTCAACTCGCACCTGGACACGTACGTCAACAACCAGCTGCGCCACCTCAACTCACGCTACCAGGTGCAGATCAACCTGGCCAAGGACGTGCTCAAGAAGGTGGAGGGCAACTTGGAGCAGCACGAGCAGTACGAGCTGTACCTGGGCAAGACCCGCGCCTGGATCGAGAACGCCAAGCAGGTGATCCGGGACAGCGCGGACGCCACGGGCCGAGACCGGGACCGCGACGAGCTGCAGGCGCGCCTCAACCAGATCCAGGAGCTGCTGCGGCGCCGGGAGGAGGGCCAGTCGCTGCTGCACGCCGCCATCAACTGGGGCGAGAAGACGGTGCGCAACACGCGCTCCGACGGCAAGGACGCCATCAACAGCGCGCTCAAGGAGCTGCAGACGGACTGGGACCGGCTGGTGCGCAAGATCTCCACCGCCAAGGTGCAGCTCGAGACGGCGCTGCTGCAGTGGGCCGACTACAGCTCGTCGTACTCGCAGCTGCAGCAATGGATCAGCGACCGGGAGAGCAAGCTGCAGCAGGTGTGCGAGCAGAAGGTGTCCAAGGCCAAGCGCGGCCTTGGGCAGGCGCCCGGCCTCAGCTCACTCAGCATCGGCGAGCGCAAGGCCACGCTCCGGCAGACCAACAGCATCGTGCAGGACATTGTGTCCTTCGAGCCCATGATCCAGTCCGTGGCCTCCAAGGCCGAGGACTTACTGCAGGCCGAGCCCGCGTCCGCCATCTCAACACAGTACGAGACGCTGAGCAAGCACGCGCGCGAGGTGTACGAGAAGCAGAAGGAGACGGTGGAGCACCACCAGGCCTTCATCGACGCGGGCACCGAGTTCATGCAGTGGATCCGGGCCGCCAAGGAGAAGCTGGGCAAGTGCTCCGAGCCCACCGGCGACAAGGAGTCCCTCAGCAGCAAGGCCTGGCACCTCAAGGTGCTGCAGAGCGAGACGGACGAGGGCCAGGCCAAGCTGCAGCGTGCACTCGCGGCGGGCGACGCCGCCTGCCAGGTCGCCGACGATGAGGAGCGCGAGGTGATCGAGGAGGAGGTGGCCATGCTGCAAGAGGAGCTGGACACGTACCTGGAGCAGCTGTCGCGGACCAAGGGCCTGCTCGAGGCCGGCATCGTCAAGTGGACCGACTTTGAGGACCAGCACAAGGAGGCGAGCGAGTGGCTCAGCCGCACCGAGACCCTGGTGCAGTCGTTCAACCGACTGCAGGACGGCCTGGAGGACAAGAAGAACGTGCTGGAGCAGTTCCAGCAGCACCTGCAGCTGCTCTTCGACTGGCAGCAGCAGCTGGACACGCTGAACCTCAAGGCGCAGGTGCTGCTGGAGACGTGCGCCGACTCGCGCGTCTCCAACGCCGTCACGCAGCTCACGACCAAGTACAACGCGCTGCTGTCGCTGGCCAAGGAGACGATGCGCCGCCTGGAGGTGCAGTACCAGGAGCACCAGCAGCTCAGCGCGCTCACGCAGGAGTGCCAGGACTGGCTGGAGCGCACCCGCGACAAGGTGACCGAGTGCAGCGCACCGCACGCCACGCTCGCCGAGGTTAACGCGCGCCTCCACGCCGTCAAGGCCATCCGGCAGTCGCTGGAGCAGGGCCACAACAAGCTGCGCTACGCCCTGGAACTCAAGGAGAAGGTGATCCTGAACACGGAGCAGTCGGGCGCGGCCAAGATCCAGGAGGACACGGAGAACATCAAGCAAGAGTTCGAGCGTCTGTCGGCGGAGGTGAACGAGCTGCGGCAGAAGCTGACGCAGCGGCAAACGCAGCTGGAGGAGCTGTCCAAGGCCCACAAGCACCTGCAGCAGTGGCTGGCTGAGCTGGAGGTGGCCGTCAGTGGCGCCGGCAGCTCCCAGCTGCTCAACGAGCTCAGCGACAAGCGAGCCGCACTGGAGAAGCTGCGCTCCGTGCTCCGGGACATCGCCGGCCACTCCGAGGCCGTGGAGAGGCTGAAGGCACGCCTCGCCGAGGACCTCGCCCTGCCCGCCGCACCCTTCCAGGTACAGTTTCCATTAGGACAAATTGTTCCAGACAAAAAAATAACGAAAAAATTGACCGTAGGTCACTAACAATGGCAGCATGTAGGCTAAATTTTCAGCATTTTTTTTAATATTACACTTTGCATCTACAGCACTTAGAAACTTTTAACTTTGACAGTAATAACCTTAGAAACCTAACTTAAGATAGACGCTTCTAGACATGTGCGAGGTGAACTTTTTTTCCCCATACCTCGGAGCTAGGAGTATTTTGTCACCAAGCGCAGAAAATTTCATTTTCGAGAGAAATTTCTGACCAAGAAACTGTACTTCCAGGCCAGCTTCGACAAGTACGCCGAGCTGAGGGACACCGTAGCCGCCAACGTGGCCACCCTGGAGACGCAGGTGCGCGATCACGAGCAGTACCGGCAGGCCTACAACGAGGCCGTGGACTGGCTGCGCCGCGCCCGCCTGGAGGTACAGCAGTGCGGTGACGCGCACGGCGACCAGGCCGTGAGCGCCGACAGGCAGCGCCGGCTGCAGGAGGTGAGTGCCACGCTGCCGGAGGGCAGCGCCCTGGTGCAGAAGGCGTCGGCGCTCAGCGAGGCCGTGGCCCGCACCACCGGCGCGGAGGGCTGCGACACGCTGCACCAGGAGATCCAGCAGCTGCGCGACAACTGGGACTCGCTAAGTGCCGCCATCCGCGACACGCACAAGACGCTGGCGTCGTGTGCGGAGGCGTGGGCCGCCTGGACGGAGCGCCTGGAGCGAGCGCAGCGCTGGCTGGATGACTTGGCGGCGCGTGTGGCGCCCGAGGAGCAGCGTGGCGATGAGAACACCCCCGAGGACCTGGAGCGGTGCCGGGCGCTCATGGCCGAGGCCTCCCAGCACAAGGGGGCCATCGAGGAGCTGAGCGACGCGTGCGAGGTCCTCATGGAGCTGGCCGCCGTCAGCTGGGTGCGGGACCGCACCGTGCAGCTGCAGACGGCCTACTCGGCGCTCGTCGTCAGACTGCAGGGCCTGGTTTCGCGCGCCCAGAAGAACCTCTCCGACTACACCGAGTTCGTGAAGGCCAAGACGGAGCTGGAGAGCTGGCTGCAGCGCTCGCACGGCACCGTGCAGAGCTGCCGCGGCGTCGGCGACCAGGCCTGGCTGCGGGACAAGATGGACACGGTGCAGCTCGTCACCAACAGGATGACTGAGGGTGCGTTGCTGCGTAGTGTTACACTACTAAACAATCTGCAATTTTCAAAATTATTTTCCAGCTGTCAGAAATTTATTACAAGCACAAATCGAAACTCGGTATGTTTTACTTGCGACCGCAGGCCAGCACCTCATGTCCAGCACGCAAGAAGTGTTCGCCAAGGCCGTCAACACGGCGCCGGCGGACCGCCAGGACACGCTGAGGGAGGACATGGCGGCGCTGCGGGCCAGCTGGGACCAGCTGAGCATGGAGCTGACGGCCGTGACGGCGCAGCTCAAGGCGGCGCTGGGCCGCTGGGACGACCACGCCGACAACCACGCGCGCTTCGTGCGCTGGCTGGACGAGATGGAGGCGTCCCTGGGGGAGGCCACGCTCACCCGGCCCGAGCTGGGCGAGATGAAGACGGTGTTGGAGCGCTACCGCCACACGCAGGAGGAGGTAACGCAGCGCAGTAGCGCCCACCGACAGCACGGGTCCTTCCCGAGGGGTCCCTCATTCAAAATAAATAAATGAACGCACTAAAAAATAAATTTTAAAAATTATTTTTTTTCCAAAAAATAAAGAAAATAAAGTAAGATCATACAGAAAAAAAATATCAAAAAGTCATATTTTGATTCGAAACCATGGTACGCTTGCTTCGCGAGTGGGGTGGCCCCTCGCTTATTCTGTAATCAAGTCTGAATCTCACCGCCCCCTTCCCCCGTGTGCCCCCCCCGCAGATCAACGGCAAGCGCGTGGAGCTGACTCAGCTGGTGACGGAGGCGACGGAGCTGTCGCAGTGGGCGAGCCGCCAGACGCCGCTGGAGAACGTGCGCGGCCTGGAGAAGCGGTGGGAGGCTCTGCACAACGCGTACAAGCAGCGCAGGTACGTGAGCGGCCGGCGTGGCCAGCGCCCGCGGAGCGCGGCATAGGCAAACCGCCGCGCTTCTCTCCGTAACGGGACAGCCTATCCTCACCCCCGCCCCTCCCGTTCCGTTGCAGGGAGAGCCTGGAGCGAGAGATGGCCGAGCACGCCGCCTACCAGCAGGCCATCCAGGACACGGAGAAGTGGATCCTGCAGGTGTCGTTCCAGCTGATGGCGCACAACTCGCTGTACATCACGAACCGCGCCCAGACGCAGGAGCAGATCAGCGCGCACCAGGCGCTGCTGCAGGACATCCGCGCGTACCAGACCACGCTGGACAGCGTCAAGAGCCGCGGCCGCGCTCAGGTCGAGCGCTACAAGGACTCGACGCCCACCATCCGGTCCACGATCGAGAAGCAGCTCAACAACATGCAGGAGAGCTACCAGTCGCTGCTGCAAACCGCCCTGCAGATCGAGGCCCGCCTTGCCGAGTCGCTGGCTAAGTTCCAGCAGTACGAGGACACGCTCGACTCCATCTGGGCCAACCTGGACACATTCGAACAGGCCCTGCTCAACCAGGAGGCGGACGCGCCCGTGCTCAACCTGCAGCAGGCGCAGCAGCAGCTCGAGATTGCCAGGGTGAGGGTTATTGTGACTTCAATATGTGTCATACTGAACTTTTTAATTTTTGCTGCAAAAAAAAAAAAATATCTTACCAAATTAGTAGGATTGAATGTTGAGAGTGTGAACTCCTCTCCTCCTACAGGGCATGCACAACAAGCTCCAGGGCGAGAAGGGTCGATTGGCGGTGGCCGTGCAGGCGTGCGAGGCCGCCGCGGCCTGCATCTCCAGGCCCAGCAGCCCGCAGGACACGGTGCCGCCGCCCATCCCGGACCGCGAGCTCGCCGTGCGCGCGCGCCTCGAGGACCTCATCGACCAGGTGCAGGGCCGCGTGGCGTCGCTCACGTCCTCCGTCGGCTCCCTCGAGGAGTGGGGCCGAGAGCGGGCCGCCCTGGAGCACTGGGCCGCCGAGCAGCTGGCCAACGTGGCCGAGTGGCGCGCGCGCCCGGCCAAGCTGAGGCCCGAGGCCGCGCGCCAGGAGATGGCCGTCATGCAGGAGCTGGTCACGCAGGTGGCTGACAAGCGCACCAAGCTGCTCACCGACCTGCCCCAGGGCCCCGCCGGCGAGGACTCGGACCTGGAGGGTCAGCTGGCCTCGCTGGACCACCAGCTGCAGCAGCTGATCCACAAGAAGCAGGAGCACCAGGCCGTCATCGACAACTTCCGCATGTCCGCTCAGGACCTCCAAGTAGGTCCCGCTCCAGATGCTGTCTTCCTCATGTCCTCGTACTGCCCAGCCTGTTCTAACCGCTACCCTCCCGCCCCTCCCCATGTAGTCCTGGCTGGACGGGCTGCTGCGCCGCATGGAGCAGCTGGACCGCGGCGGCCACGACTGTGACTGGAAGCTGGGCCAACTGCGGGAGATCTCCGCTGAGCTCAACGAGACCGGGCCGGCGCGCCACAAGGAGGTCCGGGCGCTGGCCAAGCAGGTCACCGAGCTGGTCAGCAACCTCGACGCCCAGCAGGTCGAGGAGCAGGTGAGCGTCTGCAAAACTGTGCAAACTCCATGGCGACTTGGGTTCGAATACCCGCTCAAACCCGACTTCGGGTGATTTCCACAGATGAAGGCGGTGGACCGGCGGTACGGTGACGTGGAGAAGCGGCTGCAGCGAAAGACGCAGGTGCTGGAGCTGACCCGGAAGGGCGTGCAGAGCGCGCGCAGCGAGATCGAGGCGGCGCGCGCCTGGGTCGGGGACAAGCTCCGCGAGCTGCAGGAGATGCCGCCGCTGGGCACGGCGGTGCGCGCGGCCGAGGAGCGCCAGCAGGCCCTCAACGCCATCTCCAAGGAGGCCGAGGGCAAGCGGGTGCTGCTCGACTCGCTGACCAAGCGCGTCGACGGCATGAAGTCCGAGCTGGAGCCCAGTGAGCTGGCCGCGCTCGAGTCGGCGCTGCGGTCGCTGGAGGCCGAGCAGGCCGACCTGCGCGGCCAGCTGCGCTCGCTCACTGCGTCGCTCGCCTCCTCGCTCGAGGCCCGGCGCTCGTTCGAGACGGGGCTGGAGGACGCCCGCACCTGGGTGCGCAGCCGCCTTGTAGACCTGCAGCGGCTGGGCGACACGGCCCCCCTCAAGGCTACCAAGGTGGAGAGGGAGATCCAGCAGTTCCAGCAGGCGGAGAAGGACGCCGAGTACTTCGGCAAGACGACCCTCTCCGACGTGACCAACCAGGGTCAGGGGCTCGTCAAGGACTGCGCGGCCGCCGACAAGCAGAAGCTCAGCGAGGCGCTACAAGGCGAGCTCACCGCCATCTCTATTTCCGAGCCCTTTCTCTCTCCCTTCAGCGCGTGTTTTAATCTTCCGTGTCGTTCCCGCAGCCCTGACGGATGACTTCGCGACGCTGCAGTCCCTGACGTCCCGCCGCCTGGCCTCGCTGACCTCGCTGCTGGAGGGCCGCCGCCAGCTGGAGACGGACATGGACCGCTGCCTGCACTGGCTCAACGAGGCCGAGGTGGCCATCTCGGCCGAGATCCGCGCCACCAACCTGGAGCTCCTCCAGGAGCAGCTCACCAAGGTAGTGTCGTGTCAGCCGCGACCCGCGACCTAGTGCGACCGCCCCCGCCCGTCACCCCTTCACTAACCACGAGGTCTCCGCGTTGCAGTACACCAAGCTCAGCAGCGAGTGCGAGGTGGTGGGCGCCGACGTGGAGCGCCTGTTCGTGCAGGGTCAGAGCGCGGTGCTGGCCACGGTGAGCGAGGCGGACCGCGCGCTGCTGTCCGAGCAACTGTCCGGCATGCAGGTGCGGCACGCCGTCGTCGCCGGGGTCATCGCGACGCGGCTTGAGGCGCTGCGCGACGCGGTGCGCTGCCACGAGAGGGCGCTGGAGAAGGCCAAGGACAGTGCCAAGTTCGTGGCCGCGGTGCACACGCAGCTCAAGGAGCTGAGCCGGCCCATCGGAAGCCGCGTCGAGGACGTGCAGGGCCTCCTGGACAACTACCAGGTGAGTGTCTCCCCGCCCCCGCCCCCACCGAGACGAACCACGTGGGCTGGAGGATCACACGCCATGGGCCAAACGGCTGGATCCAGGACTGTGGTAACTCGAACAGGGTCGACTCAGAGAAGAGGTAGCGTTTGAGCCGACCCGATTCCGGGTTGTCAAGTCATGCGTTCACTTACCGCGGCTGTTAGGTGTGCAACTTTTAAGCCGGCGTGGTTGGTCAACCTCTACTTAATTTTGAAACGAGGTGAACGTGGTGTTGATGTATTTGTTTAATTATTGTGTATTTGCTGTATCTGTTATAAATTGTTGGTTTGCCCCATGTTATTTTGTAAAAGATACATTTCAATTATTATTCACAAAGTAAAGTAGGAGTAACTTCAATGGTTTCAGTGGTACAAGTAACTAATACGTGCATCCTGATTTGATACACATACTTGCACAGAAGGTTGTTGAAGACACGGTAAATTGTCTCATATAATTGGTGACATCGTGATGATTGTGATGTGAACCACTGGGCTGGCCCTGTTGGCAGGTTCAGTAGGTGGGACGTCTCCGGAGTGAAGGGCAGTACTGTACTATTTCTCAATTTACACACTTAGATGAAACCACCTCAGTAGACTGTAGGTGTCGCTGCCTTACACACGGGCAAACCTCTTGCTTGGTGGTCCACTCGGGCTGGATCATGGAACTTTCCCTAATTCATTCTGATGCAAATCTTATGATATTCTAAACCATTTAGAGATTTTCGTTGCAATGCATTCACTTGCAACGACTCCAGTATTTAAAAACGATCATCCTTCATCTTTGTAGATGCTGTAGTAAATTCATCAGAGTTTTGCTTTTTGGATTTTGGATTTCATCTTGTAGACTTTTCTTGTCTTACCGTAGTGTCACATGGCACTAAATAATTGCATTGGATAGGTGGTTGGTAAAAACATTCATACCATGAACATTTTATTTTGTTACCAAATACGAAGTATTCTTCTTTTTTTTCTTGCCACCCTTACCATATGTTGTGGTATATTCCTCAATTTGCTATCATGAGGAATTTTAAACTTTTTATTTTGCCAAAATTCCTAACTGCACTGCCCATTTCCATGCCAAATCACGCTGTTGGTGAACTAAACTGAGACAAAAGCAGCGTGTTTTTTCTTCTTAATTTAACAAAAAAATATTGGTACTGAATTTAGAAATATTTGAGCCTGTTGTGCCAAACCTCCCCTTAACTACTATAGATTTAGAAAACTTACATCAGTCACTTCTGTATTTTACCATAGAATACCCATTTCTTGTCCCCTCGTTGGTAAACCAAATCCCGTCGGAGTCTTCACAGACGGCTGTCGCCATTGTTAATTACTGCGTCCGAGAGGGACATTAAAAATCAATGCGGAACTGCATTCCTCGTAACCTAATCAAAACAAAAACAAAAAAATGTCGAGGAAAATAGTGCTGTGAAGGCTCCCGCCGCCATGCCGCACGGCCGTACACCCCGCCCCGTCTGTGTCGAGCAGAGGCTGCTGTCGGACCTCAAGGACCACCGGTCCTCGCTCAGCGGACTCGGCCTGGCCGGGGGCAATATCGCCGAGCTGCAGGCCATCGTCCAGGAGCAGGACGACCTGATCGCCGCCATCGAGGCGCAGATCGACCGACTGCGCAAGCTGCTACTGCTGCGCGAGCAGTTCATCGCGCTCATCACCGAGATCTCCACCTTCATCCTGACGTACACGGGCGTGGTCCGCGACATCGAGGCGTCGGGGCAGCCCAGCGAGGAGAAGATCAAGCGCTACCATGACGTGAGTACCTGCAGAGTATTACCGGACACTGTCAGTCTGTTGCCGAAACCCTCTGAGCGCGCGCGCGCGTGTGTGTGTGTGCCGTTGCCAGGTCGTGGAGAAGATCCAGGAGTGCGAGGCGCTGCTCGCGTCCGCGGCGGACAAGGGCCAGCAGATAGCGAGCGAGGGGTCGGCGGCGGACCGGAACTCGGTCACGGAGCAGCTGCAGAGCCTCAAGAACCAGCTGCTGGGGCTGCGGCGGGCCGTGGACGCGGCGCGGGAGCAGCTCGAGCAGGCCGCCGCCAAGCACAAGCACCTGGCCGCCCAGCTGGGGGCCGCGCTGGCCTGGCTGCACGACCACGAGGCGCAGGTCAAGTCGCGGCCGCTGCTGGCCCGGGACCCAGCCAGCGTGGAGGCGCAGCTCAGCAGCCACCAGGAGCTGTCGGCGGGGGTGATGGCGCACCTGGACGAGGTGCGGGCCGTGCTGGACGCGGCCCGGCCCGAGGACGCTCTGCCGGGCTCCCTGCGCGAGCGCCTCAGCGAGGCCAGCCTGCTGCTCAACACGCTGCCCGCGGAGCTGGCCGAGCGCGCCGCATACTTGCAGACCAACGCGGCCCTCCGCCGCGACCACCAGGCCCTCAAGGACAAGCTGCACGCCTGGGTGCGCGAGGCACGCACGCGCCTCGACCGGGACGCGAGCGGCGTCGACTTCCGCAACGTCGTCTCCGACCTGGAGATGCACAAGGTGTTCTTCGCCAGCGAGCAGGCCATGCGGGAGCTGCTGTCGCACGACATTCAGCAGGCCGCCGACAAGATCTGGCCGTCGCTGTCCGCCGCCGAGCAGGAGGAGCTGACCAACGAGCAGACGCACCTCACGCAGCTGCTCAAGAACACGCTTAACTCGGCCAAGTCACGGCAGGCGCAGCTGGAGCAGGACGCCCAGGTCAGAGTTCTGTCTCTCTCTGTCTCTGTCTCTCTCTGTCTCTCTCTCTCTCTCTGTCTCTCTCTCTGTCTCTCTCTCTCTCTGTCTCTCTCTCTCTCTCTCTCTCTCTCTCTCTCTCTCTCTCTCTCTCTCTCTCTCTCTCTCTCTCTCTCTCTCTCTCTCTCTCTCTCTCTCTCTCTCTCTCTCACTCTCACTCTCTCTCTCTCTCTCTCTCTCTCTCTCTCTCTCTCTCTCTCTCTCTCTCTCTCTCTCTCTCTCTCTCTCTCTCTCTCTCTCTCTCTCTCATAACTCCCGACCGGGATATTTAAACTTTTAACCCCGGTTCGACTCCCGACTGATCTGCCCCTTCTGTGGCCCGTCCCTGGCAGGTGTGGCACGACTACTGCTCCGCGCTGGAGAAGGCGCGCTCCCTGCTGGAGCTGTACCAGTTCACCGACGAGCCCGTGTCCAACCTGGCCGGGCTGCACTACAACCTGGACAAGGTGACGCACGCCCAGCAGGACGTGGCCGCGCACCAGTCCGACGTGGACCTGCTCAACGAGCGCGCGCGCGAGATCACCCGGATGGCGGACGCGGCCAACCGGGCGCATGTCGAGCAGCAAGTGGCGGCGGTGAACCGCGAGTGGGAGGAGGTGGTGCGAGGCGTGGAGGGGCGCCGCGACGCCCTGGCCCGCCTCGCGCAGCAGTGGGAGCAGTTCGACGCCAGCTGGCAGGCCCTCGAGACCAAGGTGGGCGACGCCGAGGACGCGGCACACCACCTCGACCTGGTCGTGCGCACCAAGGCCCAGCTGCGCGAGTCCAGGAACACGCTGCAGGTCGGTACCCAGGCACGCCGGTGCCGCACCGCGCCGCTCCTCGCGATCACCACCCCGAACACCGCTCTCACCGCCCCGACGCATCCGGCACTTGCAGGAGCTGATCCGCGGGCTGGAGGAGCTGCAGTCGCCGCTGGACGAGCTGGTGGCGCTGTCCAGCACCATCATCGCCTACCTCAGCATCTCGTGCGACCCCGCGTCCCGGGCCCTGCGCGAGAAGCTGCAGCACTTCACGGAGCGCTACGCCAAGTGAGTACGACAGCGACGGTGTTCGGTCATCGCTAGCGGCCCGCGGCCCGCGCCGTGGAGGTAGGCAGCACAACGAGCGCGCCGCTGGCGTGCTGCGGTGGCGCATGGCGCCTGGCGCCTGGCGCGTGGCCGCCCCGCCCCGCCACACATTCTCTGGAGAGGAATCTCTCATAGGCTGCTGTGCACCGCTGTGCGCCGCTGTGCACACTGAAGGCGTGGCGTGGCGTGCCGATGACATGATTGTCCGACTGCATGACTGCATTCCGCCCGGCGCGCGCCGAGCCGAGCCGGGCCGGGCCGGGACGAGCCGAGCCGGCACGTTGCACGCTATGCTGCTGACTCCTCGTCAGGCCAGCCGACGGCCCTATCGCACTCCGGGCGTGGCTGCGGACACTTATGACAACACCACAATTATTTTCGGCCGCGGAGGGGGATCGAACCCACGTCTTCGTTGTCGCCGTCACCCGTCAGTCTCCTGCTATCTGACGTGTGCGGGGGCTGTCGGCGGCCGGCTCCCGCGGACGACATCCTGGCATGCGACGTGTGGCGCCCCGGCGCCGGCGCCCGGGCTGGGCTGGGTATGGCCGAGCTGATTAACAGGGAGGCCAGCGCCACTTGCTTGGCCCGCGCCGCCGAGCCGATGACGAGATGAGTCAGGCATGCCGACGTTGTGCCGAGGACTCCCCCCTGAAGGCCATGAAGGCCGCGTTCCTCTACGCGCGCCTCCCCGCCCGTCCCTCCCCCTCTGTCACGCCGCTGGAAAAGTGGGCGCGGCCAGTCGGTCCGGCGTCTGCCAACCTAAAGAGTCGTCGAGATAAAAAAGAATCCGAACGACACGAGGATTACCGGCTGCATCGACGACGCTGTGTCGACTCACCGCACTGCATGTACACATAATTGTCATACCCACGTCACTTTTGGTATCTAATCGGCGAGAGTCGGCGCGGCTACCTGCGCTGCGCTGCACTCCGGGTGGCGTGACTTTGTGTGCGCTTCTGGCGGTGCCTCCGGCGTTCCCGGCGCCCCGGCGCCTCGCTAGCAGCGGAAGGAAGGTGAAACAAAATTGCTGTGCGCACCACGGCGCCTCTCTAAAAGTAATGGCGGACATCCGGTATTCGCCTAAGTGATCTTGTTTTCCGATTTTTTACCCCCCCCCCCCCTCTCCCTCTACGTTGTTTGCCGCCGTCCGCGGGGCTCGAACGGAACAAAACGCTTGCGGATGGTCGGCGGGCTGCGAAGCGCGCGGATCTCCGCTGGATTTGGATCCGACGGAATGTCGTCCATTCATTCCGCGAGGGGAGGAGAGCGGAGCCGGTTTGGCGAGGCGAGTCGGCGTTGTATGCGAGCAGCAACAGAGAACAGAAGCTTATAGGCGTGTCCGTCACTACAGTCCGCGATGAGCTGCGTACACCTCCTGGGTCCAGTAATCTCTCTCCTCTCTCCCTCCTTTCTCTCTCCACTCTCCTTACTCTCCTCTCTCTCTCTCTCTCTCTCTCCCTCCTTTCTCTCTCCACTCTCCTCTCTCTCTCTCTCTCTCTCTCTCTCTCTCTCTCTCTCTCTCTCTCTCTCTCTCTCTCTCTCTCTCTCTCTCTCTCTTTCCCTCTCTCTGTCTGTCTCTAGAAAATGAGTCCCAAAATAATTCTCCGCCGCTGTTTTGAACAGCCGTTCTTGTTTGACCCACAAATGCCGCCCCCCCCCCCCCCCTCGAGACGACTTTCGGATGCAGCTGCTGAAGCTGCGGGGCCCCAGAAGGGGTCGCTTTACGGCTCGCTGTGGGCCCCGTCAGCTTCGCGGGGTGGCTCAAGTGAGGAGCTCCCCCCCCCCCCCCGCCCTCCCGCCCCTCCTACTCCTCCTGGTTGATGTCATCTCTCTCGGCCTGAGTGGCTTTGAAGTTGATATAAGTCACACGGGCTGGGGACTTGTTGGAAATGGCTACCGAAACGCACGTGTCTTCTCCTTCTCCTCGAAAAGAAAAGGCGAGAAACAATCAGCGCGCAGCCAACCAGCGGCGCAGCTGCCCTCTCAGCCTGGCTAGCCTCGCTAACGATGTTCGGCAATCTGGTCCTCCGAGTCATTGGTCATTGGTGACCAGCAGGCCTTCGATCGGGATGTCACCAACTCCCCCCCCCCCCCCTACCCCCGAAAAATCTCTCTTCTTCCCTTTCCCCGCCCCTCCTGTCTGCTGCTGCGCCTTGCTAACCTCATTTCCAAGTCGACCCGGACCAATTCGACCACTTGACGCAGCGGCCAGCTATGTGCCCTTCGCCTGACTGACATGACGGGACCTTGTCCGAAAATACCGAGCTACCAGAGACATTTAGCGTACCGTATAACGGAATCCCGTATGATACGCAATCCCTTTTGTAACGAAACGGGATTCCCAGGCGCCGGGTCAAATATGGAGCCTTGCCTCCAAATTCATTCAAAACGCTATTCATATTTCTCAAACGGGCTCTCGAGAGTTTCCGGTCTGGAAGTGCTATTGTTGTTCAATTTCCGTTTTTCGAGTCTCGTCGCGGAAACTTTTCCAGCGAGCCTGGAAATCGCTCCAGCGAGCCCGGAAATCGCTCCAGCGAGCCCTGAAACGGAAGTTGAACCTCGTTTTCCGGAGCACGCCGGAGCCAGAGCTTTACATGCTGGTTTTAATTCGTTTAGGGGGAGAGAGAGAGAGAGAGAGAGAGAGAGAGAGAGAGAGAGAGAGAGAGAGAGAGAGAGAGAGAGAGAGGGGGGCTTGCCAGCTACCCTGCCCCCTTCCCCCTTGCGGCGCGGGCTGTCATAGACACCTAGACACGGGCGGACCGACGCTGGTGGTCATGGCGATGACATGCCAGGATAACCCTTTTGGGCCGCGCGCGTGTGTGTTGTGTGAGCGCGGCGCTCACCTCACCTCAGATGCGAAGGCCACACTGCCCCCCTCCCCTCCCCTCCCACCTGACGTATGTACTGTGCCGTCATTCGCTATGTCTTCCGCCGGGGTCCAGAAGAGGCGCTCTGCTGTTTCGCTGTTGTCCGGACGCGCCGTGCGTATGTGCTAAACATGCACATACATACACTGGGTCCAGGATTAAGCACACGCCGGCTAGGGGCATTTCGCCTCCCTTCTAATAGAGGTTTCCAATGAGACTTGGAAACGGAAGCTGAAGAACAAAAACTCTTCCATAGGCCAGAAACTCTCGAGGGCAGGTATGAGAAACTTGAATGGTGTTCTGAGTGAATTTGGTGGTTCGTTCCCATATCTGGCGATATTTGTCGTACCTGCTCTCGAGAGTTTCCGGTCTGGAAGTGTTTTTGTTCTTCAACTTCCGTTTCCAAGTCTTATTGGAAACCTCTCTTACTTTGTCGTTTGAAGCTCGTTCGGAAGTGTTTTTTTTTTGTCACTTCAGGAACGACTTAAACACACGCGCTGCCTCGGCGGCCGGCAGTGGCTGGCAGTGGCCGGCAGCAGCTGGCAGCCTGGCGCACATAACAACAGAATGCTTCGCTCACACTCAGCAGCGGCGCAGGGCGGGGCGGAGCGTGGCGGGACGCGCGAATAGTGGGCGGGACGAATTTTCATTTTCATGGCCCGCCGTGTTTATCTGCCCCTTTTCGCGAGGCCCGAGCCGACATGATCGCCGTTTGCGGCCGTCATCCAGCGAGCGCTACTATAGCAGCGCTAGCAAGGGCCTCACCAGCCGCGATTGGGTTTCATGGCGCGCGGTGGGGCGTCAGCGGCGGTGTGTACGTTTTCGCCGGCTAAGTGTTGCACGCCGTCACTCACTTGTCCGTCCTCTTCCTCTTGTGTCCTGCTCGGCTCGGCCGGCCCGCTCATCGCCCACCGCCCCATCGGGCTGCTCGCCGCGCTCGCCACTCACGACTTCTTTCTGTCGCGCCCTGGGCCCTGGGCCTGGGGAGCTTGCCGAGCCGGGGGGAGTTTAGTGGCCGCGTTTACTGGCTGGCTGGCCGTTCTGGACCAACGCTGCCGGGTGTGCCGGTGGACGGGGTCTAGTGTTCCGAATCGGGCGGTCGGGCTGGGCTTCGCACATCTCGAGGGGTAAACACATTCGATAATCTTCGTGCACGCATGAAATAATCTGAAAAATAATCCCGATAATCCCAAGTATTCCCATAATCTTTCATAATCTTTGTAATCCTCGGTAATCCCAAATAATCCTCGATAATCTTAGATAATCTCAAATAATCCCAAATAATCTCACTAAAAAATCTTGCCGAGCAATCGTGAATTCTTCGCAATCTCTGAAATAATCCTTATAATCCTTAATAATCCTTATAATCTTTATAATCCTTAATAATCCCTGATAATATATAATTCCTGATAGTCTTTGATAATCGCAATAATCCTTCCTGGTTTTGAAAATCTTAAAAATCCCAAATAATCTTTCTGATCACAAATAATCTTGCCCGATTATAATCTTCGTACGGAAAAAATCAAATGTGTTTACCCCTGGGCACATCTCCTGTCTCACTCCCACTCAGTGGCGCGTCAGATAGGTGCGAGAAAGGAGAAAGACAGGAGACGAGCGGAGCCCGGCTCTGCCCGGCTCGCCCGCCCGATTCGGAACTGTACCGGGGCCCCGGCAGAGGCCACCGCGGTCATCAGGGACACAGTTCTGTTCTCTGCGACCGGGGACGCCACCGCTGGACTCCACGCGCCCTGCACGGCTGTGCACGGCCCTGCACGTGTCCCCAGCGTCCGCAGCGGTCGCCAGCGCCGACTTCGGACGGCGGACCGGGCGGGACGGCGCTTTTCGAACGCCCCCGGGTTCTTGTTGTTTGCGCTCCGAATCACGTTCTCGTCGACGGCGGCGGCAGCGCGGGCAGAAAACGGCCTCCCCGTTGTGCCGTTGGCAGCCGTTGGTCGCGGGTGGGTGGATCCACGGCATGGAGGACGTAGCATATAGGCGACGAAGGCACAGTTCACCCGATATACTATGTCACTGAACAATTTATCATTTCCACACCAGTTCCCTGCCGCTGACGGATAAGACACGAACTCGGAGTCCTTACCCCCAGCAGGAATTTCTCATAGGCACGTCGTTTCTCGCAAAGTCGCCGGAATTTCTCATAGACGCGAAATTTTTAATGGGTCACTCACCTGCGCGGCGGCGGTGGCGAGAAAGAGGAGGTGCGCGGAGTGGGCGTGCCAATCAAGCACATTCATTCCCGGGCGGCAGGCAGAGGGCAGAGAAGCAGAAGGCGGTGGCGGCAGCGGCGGCAGGCCACATTCAAAAGCGCGCCGCGGTGACGGCTGCTGAATTCGACGGAGAGGGAGACAGAGACAGAGAGGGAGAAGGAGAAGGAGAGAGAGAGAGACGAGGTCGGCGGGTTCGGACGCGGCCGCAGGTTTACGAGCCGCCGCATGGCCCCGCCGCCGGTGCCCGCGGTGTACACATGGCCGCGCCGCCGTGCTCCGCCGCTGGCCGGGATCCCGAATGGCGTGGCCGGTATGCCGGGGCGTAAATAGGAACCGGCCTGGCGGCCCGGCTTCGCCGTCGTGATAAATTGATAGTGATCCACGCGTGCCGTGATAACACACGGCGAGCATTACGTGCGTTCTGGACGGCTCCTTACGATAGCACGATGCAAGCAGGGGATGCAGCGGCGTGCGCAGCGGGCGAAGCGGGTGCAGCGGGTGCAGCGGGTGCAGCGGGCGAAGCGGATGCAGCGGGGGCGCAGCGGGTGCAGCGGGCGCAGCGGGCCTTGCGGCGGCGTCCTAGGCACGTGCCTATAAATATCGATGCGCCATACGCGGCAGGCCGGCAGGCATTTGGTGGGGGGACTCTTCTGATTGAGGCGTGGGCGGGGTGTGGCCGGCCGCACGGCTCCTGGACTGTATACCTGTCACGTGTTGCACGTAACCCGTCCGCTTGTCCGCGCGCCATTCCATGGAGACTCCTCGGCGGCGACCTATCCTCCAACGCCTTAAGTCCCTAAGGACCCGCGTACCCAGGCGCCGCGGCCGGCCCCTGACGGCCCCCAACAGCCGTCCTAATAAGGCCCCCGATGACGGCTCCCCGATGACGGCTCCCCGATGACGGCTTTCCGATTACGGCTCCCCGATGACGGTTGAAGAGCATTTTTTAATCGAACCAACGGACATGTGTTGTTCTAAATTTGATGCTGATTACAAATCCGTTTCTGGCTGAGATAATTTTTTTGTTCCACAATATAAACGTTATCTCGAAAACTGTAAGGTTGTGGACAATTTTTTTAAAACAGGTTTCTTCTTCGAATTGAAAGAAAACATCCGATGAATTTCGTTGAAATCGGTGACATCAAAGTTGTGAAGAGTGCGACGATTTTAATAAAATTTACCCTGGTCTCCGTCCCCTGAAAAGGTCCGAAAAATACCTAGGCTGATATGGCGCATAGAGGACCTAGAGACACCCCGGTCACGGTTCTGTTTCCTCTCTTCACAATTGCACACTCCACCCCAAACCCGCGGCGCCGCTGGCTCCGCCCTCCTGGACGATGGATGCGTTGTCGGCTCACGTGGTTCGTGACTAAAAAGGCTATGAATCAGGCGTAGCCTCTGCGATACCGCGACATGCGCCTCAATGGGATACTGAACGTCCGCTCAGTCCCTCAGTCATCAGAAGACGAGCTGTGCCGCAACGAGACGTATGTCGCGGTCTTTACATCGCTCTTTGAATTCACGTTCTGCGACACCATGTCTTTTTTATATTTAGAATTTTCGCCAGCTTTTCCGCGGTTGGTGGGGAGGAAATGCTGTCGTAGATCATAGATCGTAGATCATGGCCGCTTTTATGCCCCGCTGTCAGAATGAATCATGCTGTTGAAACAAAGGCAGTGTGTTTTGGTGACATCAATGCATACAGTGGTACACACAGCACCCTCCAAGGAGGGACAGAGAAGAAATCGTCTTCCAAATTGGTACTCGAAAAAAAAAAATATGAAAAATGATCCTGCTACTGGTATGGGTTCAAAATACCGGATCTTGGTGAGATGTTCTGCGGTTTAGTCACCGATGACCTGTCAGTCCGTAGCGGTATTTAATTTACTGAGAAACCAAATCATATGGCGTTACACACACACAAAAAGAAAAAAAAAAAGGAAGTGATAATGAGGGGTTAGGTTGTCTCCGAGGCAGCCGCGGACGGAACCAGACCGACCAGACCGCGCCGCGTTTATTGCTTTTTGCTACTTTATGACTCAGATGATACAAAGTTTGTTTGTTTTTTTTTTTTTGTAAAAGAGGAGGCGTGCGAAAATAGTAACCAGACATAATATGTGTAACGAAATTGGAAAGATCGGAACGAGGAAAAATAAAAAGTGTATAGCCCAACGCCCCATGCTTTTCTCAGGGCAGCACACGTGGAGACCGGCGCGAGCGAGATAGACGTTGCCAGGCAAGTCACTGGCCGCGGCATGGCGTGCGAATATAGTGTTTCGCCCCTCCCCCTTTCTCTGCCAAGACAATGTGACGCCCTCTCGGACGCGGCCGTGCCGGCCTTGGCGAGGAATAATATTTATTGGCCGCTCTCAGGCCCCTCTGTGCGGTGCGATATGCAGACAAATGGCCACGAGGCGCACGTAGCACGTAGCGCACCGGACAATACTCGAAGGACCTTTTCATGTCGTCGTTAGCTGACCGCTCTACAAGGTGCCGAATCCGACTCCCCACTGCACCCAGCCTCATGGCGAGCATTCAAGTCTCTCCCTCGCACTTGCTGTGTACAATCAGCGGCGAATGTACTCGCACCTCTTTTATGGCGCCGTCGTCGTTCTTTGCGAATAGCGTATTCCGGAGAAGAGCCGAGGTGGAAGTAAGAAGTTACGCAGAACCACAAAAGCGGAAGCAGTATGAGGGTAACCGCAGCAGAGAGTATTCTCGCCACGGCGTCAGCTCCTCTTCAGGCCGCTCGGTTGGTATTCTGCGCTGTGTGACCCTACCAGATGGTCGGAACATATCAGCAGCGCGAGCCAAGCTTCCAAATTTTTGACATTGGCTCGTCTCGTGGCTGACGCCGCGGCCGGAGATACTCTCTGCTGCGGTTCCCCTTGCGTATCTTCGTGACTTCTTACAAGCCCCTCGTCCTCCCTCCACCCCTCTCCCATTTGCCTCTCTAATTTGCGGATCAGAAGCTCCCCCCCCCCCCCCCATTCACGTATTCTTTTTCGAGCGGGGGAGCGCGGCGCACAGATTGTCCCGTTGTCTTGATGAAATGGAGCGGAGGCCGGCCGCAGGGAGCCGTGTTGACGAGCAGGTGCAGCAGCATAGGCAGTGGCCACTAGTGGCCCGTGCCGACGCACCTGCCGTCATCATCACACGACACCCGCTCCGCTGGGACGGCATGCAGTGCATCATCCTCGTCGGCTCTGACATCACCGGTCGCGTATGGGCGGCCGTTCCCAGTGTGTGGTTGTGAGCGTGTGAGCGTGTGTGTGTGAGGTCAGAGGTGAAGCGGTTGCATCCACGTACCCGAGGCTGCCGCGGGGACCACACGGCGCGAATGGCACTTTTTATTTTGGCGACGCGGCCTCGCCTGTCCCACCCATATGTTTATATTTTCTCACATGGCCGCCGCGCGTCTTCTCCGAATGGGTTATAGGTATGAGGAAGGGGAGGTGCGCAGCGCGTCAGCCCCGAATTGTGTGTGTGTGTGTGTGTGTGTGAGAGAGAGAGAGAGAGAGAGAGAGAGAGAGAGAGAGAGAGAGAGAGAGAGAGAGAGAGAGAGAGAGAGAGTCGAGGGTCGAGGGGTAGGGGGGGGGGCGTCGGCGTGGTCATTAAAAGCGGCCTCTCCCTCCCTCTCCCTCCCACACCACGTCACGATGCCGTCATATTCGCACCGACCGCCTCTGTCTGTCTCTCTCGTCCGGATACCGCCAGTAGTTGCTGTGTACATGCATCCGCACCGCGGCGTGCCGAGCGGAAATAGTTTTCGTGTTCGTCTCATTCTGATGTCTTTGATGTTACTGCCTTAGTCAGATCGCAGCAGGTGTCTGGCGCAGACGGCGCCTGGTAGGTAGGCAACACCCGACACCGGTACGCACGCGTGCCGTGCGGGCTGGCCTACCCTGGCACCCGCAGGCGCTCTCGGACTCCGTTTTGTTTTCTCGTGCGGACACGAAAACTTTCGGTCTTTGTTTATGGACGGCTCGATGTTTTCGGACAGCTCCGCGGAGCGCTGCGCTGCGCTGCCGGCTGCCGTCCTTAGGCTTCTGCTGCTGCTTATCTAATTGGGCGTCCTCCTTGACCAGCACGCGTGGCCGCGGGTGGGGCTGGGGCCGGGCTGGGGCCGGGCTGGTGAAGGCTGGAACTGCCGCTGCGCTGTATACCCGATCCAGTCAAAGATGGGCACCGCGCCACCCAGCACGTGCCCGCGGCTCACGGGCCGAGCCGCCGCCGAGCCGCCGTGCTCTGTGTCCCCTCCAGGGACGCCGCCACCGCCGCCACTACTACCGCCGCCGCGTTCATTAATCTCAATTCGTTGGTGTCGTGGGAGGTTAGCCGCCACCGCCGCCGCTGCCGCTATCAGTGTCGTGGGTGCATCGGGTGCGGATGCGGCGGCGGCGTCCCACAAAATCTCCACGAAGTCTCGGCCAGACGCGTGAGACAGAAAGAGACGAAGCTCGTGCGTTGCGGACTTGCCTACCTATCCCTCGGCACGGGGAAAATAGGTGTGCCATACCTGGTAGAAACAAGGGACCTGTGCTACCGCGCGGCTTGGATTGTTTGGTGATCGAGCGGGCGCAGTAATATCGTCCAGTGCCACACACACACACACACACACACACACACACACACACGAATGAAAATAAAAATCAAAAGCAATGTAATTGGGTCCGTACACCTGTCGGATGGTGCATGCGCCCGCACAGGAGGAAGCGGCTGACCGACACAGCGCCGCGCACACACACACACACACACACACACACACACACACACGTGAGAAATGGCGGAAGTGACCGCCCTCCCTCCCTGCCCCGCTGACCGCATGCAGGCAGTGCATCGGCTCATTCCGTATTCACACTACCGGCGGTGCGATGGGAGTGGTACGGAGCCAACGGCATTATTGGTCCTGCCCTGCCAGGATGACCGCCAGGATAGGGCAGCCACGCCGTTAATGGGGACGGCGGCGAGGAGGACGAGGATACGTCGACGACGACGAGGGACGACAACACGACGCCGACGGCCACCGCCGTTCGGCTCGCCGCTACGCGAGGTGACTACGTCGCTCCAGTCGCTAAAAGCACGTATGACATCATCGCGTGCAGGCAGCAGGCAGGCAGCAGGCAGGCAGCAGGCAGGCCAGAGGCGGGCGGGTCGGGTTGGACAGGACAGGCCGGTCGCCGGTTCGTCTCGTCCGGCTGTACTTATAGCCCGGTCTGGTTTGGCCGTGCCTGGCCATGGTGCCCGGCACAATATACTATGCCGTCGTCCGTGTGTAGACACTAAAGATGTAAAGTTTCCAAGAAATTTTCCGAATTTTTTTAAATTCGGCTAAAAATTTTAGTGAAAATTTTTGATGTTTCTTTTCCGCACAGACAGTTAAAACGGGCAAATACTGGGAAATTTTTAAATTTTTCATTGAAAAATTTCCTCGTTTGCATCTCGTAGAGACACGGCCGTGCGGTGCCAGTGCCAGCCCGGGGGGAGAAAAGTCAAAGAAAAATTAGACCGAGGTTGGTTCGGAGGTGCGCCGAGTGAGTGGAAACAAGCGGGTCACGCCATGACTCGCGTGCGCAAGACTCGTCCCCGCATTTACTTACGTCGTGTGATGATTGCAGCGTGTGAGCATGTCTGCAGATGGTCACCGGCACGCACTGTGCGTGGCGTGCTGAGCGCGTCAAAACACGGCGCTGGCCGCTGCTGGACGGCCCCCGCTGCTCTCCCGCATGGCAAATGCCTTCCTCCTCCATCTCCTCCTCCTCCTTGCTATGGCGGGCCGCCGGGAGGCGGGTACGCTGCTTGTTGTACACTCTCAAAAATGAATGCTTGATTCAAAGCGATTTTGATGCAACTCTTGTATTCTTGTGGGATTTTGTTGATTTAAGAACCATCTGCGTACATCAACCGTCTGTATGCTTGGCACTAGCATATGATGCTTGAGGCACGTATTGTATTCTTGGGGCAAGCATATGGTATCCCTCAATCAAGCATAATATGCTTCAATCAAGCATTATATGCGTGTGGGATTTTTGGCGTTTCAAGCATGAAATATGCTCGACTTTAAGCATTTTATGCTTAAATCGTGCATTCATTTTTGAGAGTGTATGGGTCGTCCGAGGCAGCCCAACTCCCAAACTCAGCCGGCGCCGCCACTCCACGCCACCGCCGGGAGGCGCTGGTCCGCCCGCCATGGGCAGCAGCCATGGGCACGCAGTGCCATGGGCGGCCGGAGTGTTGTCCTTGGGCCTATGCGGCGGCCCATGGCGGCCTGTCCGCGAGGGACGGCGGGGACGCCGTCGGCTGACGCGGCAGGTACTCGCCCCGCTCCACAACGCGTTCAAGTCACTCGCGGGGAGCAGGCGGGGCTGGGCTGGGCGGGGCGGGGCAACCGGGCCGCCGCCGCACCTGGCTATTTGCTCGTCCATTCATTCATCCCGCACTCCGGGGGACGCTGATTATTTATTGTATTCTCTGCGCGAAGCAGCGGCGAGAGGAAAATAAAATACAGAATAAAAATATAGAGTAGTGTACAATACGCTACGTACTCTCTAAGTGCCCCTGTGTCTTATCTCTCCGACGTGACGCGCTACCGCCGCCGCCGTGCATTTGAAACACGTCGATAAAAATACCCCCCCCCCCCCCTTGCGGAAGTTGAAAAAGATTTCCTCCTGCGGTTTGGTCAGTTTTACAAGTTCACAAAAATGGAAAGGTATGGCGGTGCGGTAGAACGTGTTGCCCACGTCCGTCTATCGCGTCCCTTACTGGGTTGCGAACCTATGGAGATAATGTCGCCATTTCACCTTGATCGACGCGTATCGAACCAGGCGCGGCGGGAATGTATGAGAACGTGGTGCCGGAAAAGAGAGGCAGGTCCTCGTCATGTCCTCTGGCGCTGCTCCGCCTGCTCCGCCTGCTCTGGCTGCCTCTCCTCGCTCCGCTGGCCCACTGCGCCGCCCCCCTCCTCCCCCTCCCGGCCCCCGCCTCCCACTCCATCGGCGGCCGGCGCTGCCCGGCGTCGCGGCTGCAGCGGCAGAGGCGGCGGCACGGCCAGTTGCCGCCTGGGCCCCGCGCGGATCGTGTCAAACGACGGCAAGGCTTTCGGCCCAATCGAATAACCTCCGCGGGAAGCCGACGCGACGCGACCGAACAACGACAACAAATCGCGGACGACGGGCCGCGAGCAACTTATCCGACGCGCGCAAACTCTGAGACTGGAATACCGGGCGCGATTCCTGTCGTCAGCCGCCGCGTGCGATTCACGTTCGCGTTCAGTTTCGTACCTTCCGAAACGTTACGTGTGTATTCCGAAGCGTTCGCCGACGATCGTGTCCGAAGCGCCGCCCGCCCCTTAAACGCGTCTCGCTCCGCGTGTTCCGACGCAGTTTTCGCGTGTTTTTTTTTTTTCGAAATTTGTCGCGCCGTGGCACTCGTGTGCATGTGCGGCCCCGCCGTGTGCGGGCCGGGGGGCGGGCGCGACCAGTGCAACAGTGCGGGGGTGCTGACAGCGTGCAGGCGTGTGGATAGTGTGGCAGTGTGTGCATGGGGTGGCCTTTCGGATACCTCTTCCGGCTGCCTCGGATCTCACTGAGTCCAGAGCAGCAGCAGCGGCGGCGTACCGCGCTTGAGCCAACCAGTTGATTTGGTAAGCTTCGTTAGGAGAGGTCCCTCACTCTAGAAAAAAAATAAAACAAACAAGTGAACGGACAGCGCAACATTTAATCAAAACCTGAAAAATTAGAGAAAAACAATTAAAAGCATGAGGGAATAGAAAGTCAGAAAAAAGTAATCAAACTTCGATTTTGAGTTATGCTTCGCTGGCGTATGCGGTATGTCGCCTGGTGGGTAGGCAAAGCCGTGACAGCTGTATGCACGCATGTTGCGCGGGCTAGCCTACCCTGGCAATCGCAGGCGCTCGGTGCGCCGACACGGGGGTGCATACTTACTCCCGCGGAGTGAAGGTTCACAGGTGCAAGGCAGTGCAAGGTCGCCTCTCCGCGCTGCCCCCCCCCTCCTCCCCCCAGGAAGCTCCCCCGTTTGTAAAGTTGCATTCACGCCCCGCGACGCCCCGCGCGTGCCGGGCTGGGCCGGCCAGCACAGCACAGCATAGCGTGCCGGTGCCACTGATTAGGTGTGGCTACCGACGTGCTCAAGGAGTCAAGTGGGAGTCAGTGGGGTGGGCGGGGCGGAGCGGGGCGGGGCTGGCTGTCTCACCGGTCGACTGACGACGTTTATTTCGCGATGCCATAGCATACGGTACAACAGGATTCCCCTGACGTCATCATTTCTCTTCTTTCTTTCTGATTTCGGGGGCTTTTTTTTTCCTCACGTCGTCATGTGCGCAAAACGTAAAAATTAACTTCACCTGAGAGATCTAAGGTACATTTTCCTTACAATCTTAAGAGTTTCGAACTTTTGTTTCGCCTGCTGATGGATCGGCCGTAGCCGTCATCACTTGATGGATTGTGCTCGCGCCACTCGCGCCACTCGCGCTGAGGCGGCCGCCTGGACTCGTCCAGTCTCATCACCTCGCTGGAGCTGGAGCTCTGGAGGCTGGCTGTTCCAGCCGGGTCTTTGCCGTATTTTTTTCTCTCCATCTTTTTTAGATCGGCCGTGTTGTTTGAGGAAAAAAGAAAACAGCGCATAGATTTCGGATGATTTATGCCATATTAATCCGATCCCGGCGTCCTTACTTCCCTTATCGGCTCGCACTTATATCTCTCGCCATGCTCTTTGCTCCTTATCTCTCGTAAAATCACCCAACGGCCGCCTTAAATATCAGTGTCGGCTAGGACTTTGACTTTTGGTGTAGTGCCCGCCGGGCGATTTCTTGACCCTACTCGGCCCGCACCGAAACCATGTGGACCAACTACTCTGCGACTTGAATTTGAAAGAACTGGTCTTCAGAGACACCGCACTGTATTTTTTTTTTTCAACGCCTCGCGAAAGTTTCGGCTCCGATTCAAATCCAGTTTACCCGACTTTCATTCATTCAACGAAGCGGACACAGAGTAACACACGATTTTTCACTTGGGACTCCACCGCCGTCTGACATTGACCTTGCTGGTTCTGCTTCCTGCGTGTGCGCCGCTCTACTTCAGATGTTGAGCACACGGCTCGGGTTATGATGACCCCAGCACCGCCCTGCCCTCGTCCTTATCGGGGCTGAGATATCTGCCTTATTCAGAAGGCGCGGGCGGGTCTGGTTGGTGGGTACGCCGGAGCCGGGAGCCGGGGGCCGGAGCCGGGGCGGGGTGCGCGACAGATTCAGCGATACACTACCTGTGTACATGATCAGCACGACATGTCTGGGTGCGGCACATCTCTTGTTGTTGTTGTTGTTGTTGTTGTTGCTGCTGCTGCGAAGGCAGTGTGAAAGGGCCGGTGTAAAGCAAAAGGGATGAGCTGTGTGGGACGCCGCACCCTCTGAACGCCTCAGTACACGCACACACAGAGTCTTGTCCCCCCGGCCGTGTCCGCTTCGTCCGTTTGCAAATAGCCTGCTCCTCTTCACCTTCCCGGCCCGATATGGCACGACAAACATTTACAAACGTCTTTGGGGGGACGCTGAAACGCAGCTGGAAGCGAGGCTCCGAATAAAAATATCCGCCCGTACCCGCGTACCTTGTCTTTTTTTTTTAATACTCCTGTCGTGGAATCTGGGCATTGCACGCATAGAAGCCTAGCCATGCCTTTGGGCCCCGGCTTGCTTTGCGTGCCTTGCGGTGTGGTGCGGTGCGCGCGGTGAGGCCGTGCGGTGTGCTGCGCAGCGCTGAAGGCCGAGAAGGCAACTACTCTCTGCACAAGGAGCCCATCCTCTCCTCTGGCCTGACCAGCAAGGCCTGTTCCGGGCCGGACCCCGCGGGCGCGCGCGCGCACACACACACACACACACACACACACACACACATCACTCACGCCACGGCCATACATACCGCGGTGGCGCTCTGTGTATAACCGTTTGCCAAACTCCACCGCATTTAGGTGTTTTGTCTTGGTTTTGTCGCGTGTTAACGGTGAGCGTGGGAGGTCGACTTGGTGCACAAGTAGGCGGGGGTGATGAGCGTGTGCATGTGTGTATGTGTGTGTGTGGGCGGCTGTAAAGTGCATGAGCTCGGACGGAGCCGCCGCTGGCAGCATGCTGGCAGTAGGTGACGGCCGGCGTGGTTGTAACCAAGCATAACGATCCCCTCGCCGCCCATGTCCGCCGCGGTTAGAGAGGTTAGGGGTCTGCCCGGGGTCTGCCCGACTGGATCACGACTTCCTCGCAGTGGTGGAGGCGGTGTTTGTCGCGGCCCCGCTAGGCTGTCTCTCTGTCCGCGCCGACGCTGCCGACGTGAGCGGACCCCACAGCACCGCAGCACCGCGGACCCCACCGCGGGGCCCCGCATCTTCTTCGCATTGCGTAACCCGGACGACCGCGCCCCGCCGCCGGCCGGCACACCACCCGGCCTGATGTGGAGCAGGCGGCACCGCGCGGCACAAAGTGGAGCGGGCGGCGAACCGACCACAGCAGGCCCTGTTAGGGAGCAGAGTGACCTGCTCGAGACAGTCTCTCTTCTCTCTCTTTCTCTCCTCCCCCGCCCCCGCTCTAGCTCCCTCTCCCTCCCTCTCTCCCCTTTCTACCCCCCTCTCTCCCCACTCTCTCCATCCCTCTCTTTCCCAGCTGTAGTCCACGGTTTAGTTAGGCCTCGGTTCATGATCGCCGCATTGATCGCTGCCCCACATCAGCGCTGACTTTGACGCGACGGGATGGTCGGCCCCGGCCCCCGGCCCCGGCCCCCCCCGCCCCGGCCCCCGGCCCCGGCCCCCGGCCCCCGGCCCCCGGCCCCCGGCCCCGGCCCCGGCCCCGGCCCCGGCCCCGGCCCCGGCCGGCCCCCGGCCCCCGGCCCCCGGCCCCCGGCCCCCGGCCCCGCCCCGGCCCCGGCCCCGGCCTCGGCCCCCGGCCCCCGGCCCCCGGCCCCCGGCCCCCAGCCCCCGGCCCCGGCCCCCGGCCGCCAGCCCAGCCCCCAGCCCCGGCCCCGCGGCACCGACCCTCCCACCCACCCAGCCGGCGTCGTCGTCATCCTGAGGATGCCATACGGAAATAGATCGGCGAACGATCAGCGAGCAGCGGTCAGCATGGAGGAAGTCCTGGTCCTGGTGAAACTCGAGAAGCGCGGGGTGCGGCCGTGCTACTCGAGGGGCTGCCGCTGTGGCTGGGCGGCGCCCCCGACAGCGAGATGCAGCCCTCTGATGGTCGAGTGCGGACGGAGGCTTTCTGTGCTCTCTCTCATTTTTTGAAAACTTTCTCTAACGACGTTACTGTAACTCTCTCTCTCTCTCTCTCTCTCTCTCTCTCTCTCTTCTCTCTCTCTCTCTCTCTCTCTCTCTCTCTCTCTCTCTCTCTCTCTCTCTCTCTCTCCCCCAAGCAGCAGTAGTTTTCCCACCCTCGGTGGGTGAGTGAATGAGTTAGACCAGATTGTGTCACTTCACGCTGCCGTGCCGCGGAAGACGCTATGCGCATGACTTTGGTAGCAGACGACGTTATTTCTGGTGCGCACACACAAACACATTCATTCACACACACACACACACACACACACACATGCGCCTCTGCACCGCCTCCTTCTCGTAATGAGAGGGGAATACATATTGTGTACTTGAAGCCGACGCCGTGTGAAAAAGCCGGCCCCAAAGTCATTTCGTTGGAGCTGATACCACAGCCCAAGAGTGCCTCTCATTTTCAGTTTTTGTTTCCAATTTTAGTCGTATTGGATATTGTTGTTGCAGAATGTCAATCGTTTTGTAAGGTTTGTTTTTTCGTGCGTGAGAAACACTTCACGGCGTCTCCATACGTATAATTTCACCGTCTCCTTTCCTCGCCATGACCAGTAGCAGCAGTCGTGTTTATCCTGGTTCCTCTGTCCTTGCCACAGAACGGACCACGGACGCGACGCGAACAATTGCTATATCTCTCTCTCCTTGGCAGCTGGCTGCGAGGCACAGGCAGGCGAAGGCGGCCATGCTCGTATTGTTGTGGAAGCGCGCCGAAGGCAGCTCCGAGCCGCCCGGAGCCCGGAGCAGCCGAGGGCCTCGAAGGCCTCGAAGGCCGCGCGGGTATAACTCCCGTACGCACGCGTCCTCAAAGAGCACGAATTCCGTCACGACCGACAAGCGGAAACGGGAAAACAAAAATTTCACGCCCTGGCGAACGGACCGAAATGCTGCGAAACGCCGTTTTCGTTTCGATTTTGTGGGGGGCTGCGAATAAAACTTTACGCGCACTTAAAGCGGCGGGGCCCTCATTTGCCGGCCGGCGCTGAGCTCACTCTCATTCAAGTGTCATAAACATTGGGGCTCGCCGCGACGCGCGCGACCAAGGCCGCCCGGTCCACAGCGGCACCCACTGGCACCCACTGGTACCCAACCAAACCCTGCCCTAGCCTAGCTCAGAGCCTAGCGCAGAGCCTAGCGCGCGCGCCCTTGTTACAAAAGGTAACACGCACTCGAAATTAGCGTGCGTGGAAAAATGTTTCCGATCCGTTCGTGATCTCATATCGCGTGCGCGCGCCGCTGTTCAAGAGGAGAGACCGAAGGAACTGATACGTCCCCGTCGGCACCGCTCAGAATAGGTGCCTGCCGCAGTAGGTTAGCAGGCAAGAGTGCCACGCCCGCATTCAAGAAAATTAATGATAGCAAATCCAAAATCAAAGTTCAGCAGAGGCTTTCCAAAATTGAACGGGGGTCTTTTGGGACGTTTTTGTCGCTGTCGGCGGTCTGTCGTCTGCTGCGCTGTCGAGATGACCTGTTTGATGCCGTGGGGCCGCAGAGAGTGCGGAGGCGGCGGGGAAGGGGGGGGGGGGTACAGGGTGCGGGATAAACTTCATCGGCGGTCTGGGTGGTCAACGCGCCCTTGACATGAAAGGCTACGGGTGTCGATCGGAGGAGGGGGGGGGGCGCCATGCACATTACACACACACACACACACACACACACACACACGCATCCACCGCACCAGTACTTGCGCAGCTTTTCACGCATTTTACGGGGCCGCCGTGGACGTGGCGCCGCGTGGCGCTCGGCTGCTTGGCACAAGGTGACGCCGCGCTGCGTCTCTGTCGCCGTCGCCAAGGAATACGTTTCGAGCGGTAAATTCTCGTTGTAAATTCTCGTTCACGCGCCTAAAGTTAATGAATTTAATTTGTCTCGATTTTGAGATGCTCTCGTTGTATGGGCGTAGCAGAGCGCCTGCGACAATAGATGGACCTTACTTTTCGCCCGGACACCCGAATTACGACGAGGGTCGCATATTATACGCTTTTCGAACGCATTCCCCCATGGTAGAGGCCGGGGAGGTCGCGTGGTTATCCAGTTACCATATCGCGGCGTATTTCCCGGACGTCATGATGACCACGTCGCTGCCATCTGCTTTGCGGCCATCGGGGAGACGGCGGACGAAGCGTGCGATGAGTAGGTTGAGGACGCCTCCTGAATGCGAAATAATTTGTCGCCTTGTCATACGCGACACACACACACACACACACACACTGCTGGGAACCTGTCGCTATGCCGAGTCCTCCGGCCGTCCGCAGCCCACACACTACCCATTCGATTCAGCATCAGCAGCGCCATATTGTTTTCTTCCTCGTCGCCAAAGCGCCTTGTCTCATCTCTCTCTCTCTCTCTCTCTCTCTCTCTCTCTCTCTCTCTCTCTCTCTCTCTCTCTCTCTCTCTCTGTGTCTCTCTCTGTCTCTCTCGCTGTCTCTCTCTCTGTCGCTCCTCCGCCTCCCGGTCGCGGTGGTCAGTGCTGTTTGTGGACGCCGGTCCCACGGGCGTGGCCGTGCCCAACAGTGCAAACCCCTCACACAACCGCCGTGTGTGCATACTGGGTGTTGTTCAAGCGAGGCCTTGTGTGCTGACGAAGCTCCTCGCAGACAAAACGGTCTACCTGGCTGAGGCATTACAGGTCCCCGCCGCCCACATGTGGCAGAAAGCTCCGTGGCCCGCGCCTGTGGCCGGCGCGCTCCCCGCCCCGTCGGCTCCAGGCTTCTGGCCCGGGCTTCTGGCCCGAGGCGGGTACCGGATGCACTTGCCTGGCTGGGCCCGCTGGGCCCCACAGAGCGGCTGCGTACAATGGTGCATCTGTGTTTGGGCCCTTGCGGGGCTCACGCAGCTTCCTGCTCAGACAGTTGCACTACTTCATCTGCTCGGCCCGGCGCCAATATCGAGACCCCGGCTGTGGTCGATACCCCGCGCTCGAGCGGAGCGGGCGCACGAGCACGGGGTACTGAGGGAGCACGTGGCGTGTGCACGGCCCCGGCACGCGTGCACACGCAGAAAAACGACAAGTTGTCACAACGAATTTGTTTGACGTTCTTCCATTTTTTGTTGGCGCAACCGACAGGTTGTTGCCCCAACGAAATCTGAGTTCTCACAACTCACACTCTCAAAAATGAATGCACGATTTAAGCATAAAATGCTTAAAGTCAAGCATATTTCATGCTTGAAACGCCAAAAATCCCACACGCATATTATGCTTGATTGAAGCATATGATGCTTGATTGAGGGATACTATATGCTAGCCTCAAGAATACAATACGTGCCTCAAGCATCATATGCTAGTTCCAAGCATACAGACAGTTGATGTGCGCAGATGATGCTTAAATCAACAAAATCCCACAAGAATACAAGATTCGCATCAAAATCGCATTGAATCACGCATTCATTTTTGAGAGTGCAGTATGTTTGCTCGTCGCGAAATCAGCGAACTGAATCGTTGTGACAACTACTAATTTTTATCTGCATGCACGACGGCTTGTCATCACGCTCTCGATCGATTGGTCGGGCGGGCGCAGTGCGTGCGTGCGTCTGATAAGTGACAAGTGCTGAGACAGGCGTCGAGCGGGCAGGCCGATCCTGTCCGATACCCATCTGAATAACAGAACATGACGAGGCGAGGCGGTCGGTGGTCAGGTGTCGGTGTCCAGGCTGCGAGCCCACCGCGGTAGGCGTCTTAAATAAACCTGCAAAGTAATGCCTGTGCGTGTTAATACCCAGCCAGGTGTAGCGGGGCGGGCCGGATGCGCCGTTGAGCTAGCTCACGGAGAAAAAAGATTAGTAGTCGCATCTAATTTTTCAGTTGATTTTCAGACAAGCAGTACATTTTTGTTCGGAAAACTAAAATTTTGTTAGGGGAACTAAATTTTTAGTTGCACCAACGAAACGTCAGTTGCCCCACCATAGGTTCGTTGCGGGCACTCAACAAATTTTTTTCCTGCTTTTCGCTTTTTAAGCGAACCTCTCCGTGCGTTGGAGCGTTGGTGCTAGAAAAATTTAGTTCCCCCAACGAAATTGTAGTTCTCCGAACAAAAATTTATTGCTTGTCTGAAAATCAACTTAAAAATTAGTTGCGACTACTAATCCTTTTTTCTCCGTGATGTCTGTGCACATTAATACCTAGCCAGGTGTAGCGGGATCCGGCTGCCGCGCTGCCCTTGAGCCTGAGCCGAGCCGGCCGAGCCGATCACTGCTCCCAGGCTGTGCGCTGTGCGCTGTGCGCTGTGCGCCCAGAGGCCTGGACATCGTCGTGGCGCCGCTATTTCGGCCGAGTGCGCGCGGCGCGCGGCGCTTGCCAGTGAAAACAAACCTCGTTGAGTCGCTGAGCGCTCTCGTCTCGCCTTCCTTGTTTCTGCTACTCGCTCTCCGAGTTAGACTCGGCTTTTCGCGGAGGATCGGGTTTCTGCGCGGTGGCGACGGAGTGCTTTTTAGAAATGATAAAGGTTTTTTTTTGTTGTGTATACATTTTTAAAAGAAATTTGTAATGTAAAGTTTTGATAGGTTATAAAACGCGAAGGGAGAACATAAACTGAATTTTTTTTTGTAGAATTTAGAGAGAGGTTGAGCATCTATCGAATTTCAATGGAAATGCTGAAAAGTTTCATACTTTTTTTGTGAAGAAATTTTTCTTCTAAGTCCCAAACCTTGGAAGGACGTTGGTGAGGTGGCAGCTAATAGAACTAAGATGACAGATACAGTGTCGCCATCTAGCGGCGAAACTAGCGCCACTAGCGCCACTAGCGCAACTAGCGCCAACTACGACGGGAGCACGTAGCCAAGGGATAAAACAAGGTCCTGTCGCGATGGATTGTCGGAATGCGAAATAGCTACGAATGAAAGAAACTGGCATTCCAACCCAAAGAATGATGGTTCGAAGTCAACATGGCAAAGAAAAAATTGAATTTATAATGATTTTTTTTTGTGAAACAATTTGAATAAACTTTTGGTGACTGGAAGTTCGATTTGGAGAAAAATAAATCTAAAGAGACTTGCGTTGCCATTAAAATATGTATTTGAGTGGGAGATATAAACTTAGATTGTTTTTAGTATTAATCACCTTTTTTATACTGTGGGTTATTTTAAATAAATATACGCTAAAAGGAAGGTGGGTACGATGTGGAATGGGAATGGAGTGTAAGGTCACAAAGCACAGGACATGTCTTTTCTGCACAAACAGGGAAGGCCAGGGAAGGCCGCCATGACAACACAGACGAAGGACTCAACGTGCAGGCGCGTTATGTAGCGGGTACCAACTGTTGGGACCCGAAATCCTCTACAGTTCTCCGAAGTTGGTAGCGCCATTTATTTGGTTGGACTCATGTAAGATGTCAGAGATGGTGTGTTGATAATGATATTTAGCCACTACAGCCGAGCGAATGTGCCTAAGGACACTTCTGTTGTTTGGTTTCCGAACTAAGAATACACACTAGCGTTCCTATTGGCCGTGGGCGGAACTACGACGCCAAAGATGGTTGTGTTGATGACGACACCTAGCGGCTACATTTGTAACCATGTGACCACACCCCTGGTGGCCGGTTTCCGAACTAAGACCACGCACCCACTAGCGTTCCTCCCGGTTGTGGACGAAACTTCTCCGTGGTCGTGGGTGCAATGTTTCACGCCGGCCAAACCGACTTAGTTCCCTAGACAAGCAATATACATTGTGGGATTATGGATGGCGGAACTATTTGTTAGTCGGTTACGGGAGCAACACTCTGTCTGATCCGCGCACCCTTCGTGACGAGCGGACGGACGGCCGCGACACGGGGGAAACAAACCTGAGAGTGCCGCCATTAAGCCGGGCGGCCGCAGAGTTAATGAGTCATTACCGGGCGAGCACACGCCGAGCGCACCGAGCGCACCGCAGAGAGTCCCCCACGTCCTCCCACACAACAAGCTCCGCGGCACGGGCTCTGCACGCGCTCTGCACGGACTCTGCCCACTCGGGATTCGCACGCCAGCAGAAGAGATTGTCATCGTCGACGTTTACAGCGGAAAGAAATGCGGCAAGAGCGGCTCTCCCCGACGCCCACACGCCTCGGTCCGGCGGCACAAGGTGCATCACTGATGCATCACTACCTGTGGGGCTCTCTGTCATCGCCGTCGAGAGGGCAATCACTGCCCCTCCCCCCCCCTCTCGATGTGCATCGATCTAAATCATGGCTGATACATCTGATCAACAAAAAATTGACTTTTCTGAAATCAATATCGGTTTTAAAACGATTTTTCTGATTTTTTGAGCATTGTGTGTCGTATGTTTGACTTGATTTTTTCTCAGCCTGACACCTGATTTATTTTCTTATTTGATTTTTTCTGATGTTTTTTTTTCGCCGCTGTATACACCACTTCGTTCACCGTCGTCGTTTTGCCCTCGCCGACAAAGGTCCGCTGTCCACACAATACGCGAGCATTAATCACTGGCAGCAATACATAGATAATTTCTCACATTACATCGCATTATTTTTCGAACGCCGATAACGACGCCCCCCCCCTCCGTCTCCCTTCCTGTTTGTGCTCATATAGCCGCCCCATCACTGATGGCTCGACTCGGCAGTAAACGGCAGCGGCGGTCCGCCGCATAAATGCAAACGAAAATAGGCAATGAGTCACATTGCGACGTCGTGTGCTGTTGCTGCTGCTACTGCTGCTGCACAGTGCAGAGAGACCGCCACGTCGATTGTGGTATACCGACACGGGAAAATCCCACGCTGTTCCTTTTTGTGATTTTTATTTTTGATACATATTGGGTCATCATGTCACGTGTGCCATTTTGTCCGCTCGATGTGCGAACTCAATTTGCAATCATCGGGTCCACACGCACAATGCAGAGAGCCGTGACACGGATCCTACGGGCCGCTGCGGGCCCCCGCCGCCCCTCGGTCGTCTGCGGTCCATGATTGGTTAGCATGTTAATTTGTTGTTTGTTGCGCTGAGGACCCAGCAACCTCACGCCCCATCGCGGCCTAATTCTCGGCAGTGCAGCGATATAGGAGAGAGAGAGAGAGAGAGAGAGAGAGAGAGAGAGAGAGAGAGAGAGAGAGAGAGAGAGAGAGAGAGAGAGAGAGAGAGAGAGAGAGAGAGAGAGAGAGAGAGAGGCGGAGCCCCGCTCGCTGATTGCAGCTACCCGTTTAGCAGGGGTCGCGATCACGCCTCACTCGCAGAGAGCTTGAACATAATTTACATGATAATTCGGAGATGGCTGGCATAAAATTTTGTCCCAAAACAGCCAAGTGTTGGCTTTTATTTCAGTTTATTTTATTTTTTCTGAGCACGGACCTTCCCAGGCTCCGGACTGAGAATGAAGGCTTCTCCATCTCTCTCTTTCTCTATGTGTAAGAAACTGTAAATAAAAGATTCCAAATTTCTCTCGCTCTCTCCCTTTCTCTCTCTCTCTCTCTCTCTCTCTCTCTCTCTCTCTCTCTCTCTCTCTCTCTCTCTCTCTCTCCTCTCCCTGCCCCCTGCCCCCATCACGTGACGCGACACGTCTCCACTACTTGTTGCGTTTTGACGCCGAGTGTACCCCGGCACGCCCAGCCCGGCGGTGGAGTTCGTGACCCACAGAGCGAAACGCCCAGCATGGCCGGCCCTGTCTGTCTCCCCCCCCCCCCCCTCCCGGGCAGCCCGAAAGACGCGCCGCGCTGCCGCTCTGTCTGAGGCTGGGCCGTGGCGAGCCGCCATCGTCCTTCACTGCCTGCTCTTGGAAATGTCTAAATGAGGTTCCTCCCCGGGAGGATAGAGTCCGCGCTCCGCTGCGCCGTCGTCACCATGGCAACGCCGAATGAATGAATGAACCAATGGATGAATGGACGAATGAATGAATGGGTGGATGGATGAATGGACGAATGAATGAATGGGTGTATGGATCAATGAATGAATGAACACGGATACCGTGTGTGTGTGTGTGTGTGTGTGTGTGTGTGTGTGTGTGTGTGTGTGTGTGTGTGCGCGCGCGAGGGGGGGGGCGATGTGTTAATCATTGATCATTGACGTCTGCGAGGAGAGATGCCTATGATGACATTTATCATTTCTTGTTCGCCTTCTCCATCCAATTTATTTCGAATTATTTAATTTAACGCGGAGAAGCAACACACATGTGTCATATATGTGTCTCTCCTTCTGGACCCACAGTGGGTGGTCCTAGAAAGTGAGAAGGGGCTTCGGCTTCGTAAGAAGGCGAAGAAGGAGAATATTCCGGGATCGGGTCGGAGCATCGCGAGCCGCGCTGCGCTGGGCGTGGTGAGTGCGGATGCCGCGGGATGCTGCCACGCCCCGTCCTCTTGTCGCCATCGCAGTTTTCATCGTGTCCCTTGTTTTCTTATACTGCTGTCTGCGCGTGGGCCGGCATAGGTCTCGACCACAGGTATGCTTGTTGGGCGTGAAATCTGCCGCTGGTGGGCGCCTGCGAAGCTGAGGATAGGCCGGCCCGCAAGGCACCGGTGTCGTGTCATGCTGGAGCTGCCTACCTGTCAGGCGCCCATGCTGGAATCGCCTGCCTGTCCCCTGGCGGAAACGTTGATAAACCTCCTCGTTTCGCTTAGTTATTTATGCACTTTCCGTTATGTCGAGGCTGCTGATGAGTTTTTCAAAATCTTGTCATTCGGATACCGACGTGGAATTTTCGTCTGAAAAAGCCGTGGTAGTGTCGTGGGAAACGGCTTTGGGAGCGCTCGCTGGAGCTCGCGCTGGAGTCCTGGCCTGTGGGGGAGTGGCGGCCGAGTCCATGGCGTGGACCTTGGCCCAGGACGGCGCGGTGATGTCAGCGCGGCGGACCGGTTCGGCCGGAAAGTAAAAGTCCTACGTCAACAGCGGCCGACCCACCTGCTGCACGGGCTGCACCGGCCGGACTAGCGCTTCTGGACAGCTTGTTTAGGAGTGGCTGGGCCGGGACTGTAACCCTATCGAAGTAGAGCAGCAGGGGGCACGGCCCGGCACGGCCCGGTACGACCCGCTCTGTGGGCTCTATGGGTGTCCTGCCCCTGCCGCAGAGCGGAAGTACGCGAGCGAACGCCAGTGGCGCCAGTCGAATCTGTTCTGACTCAGATCGTGAGCGTGTGCGGGCCCAGCGCGCTATTGTGTTATCTCACTCTGCCATGCGTAATACGTGTGTGTGTGTGCGAGAGAGAGAGAGAGAGAGAGAGAGAGAGAGAGAGAGAGAGAGAGAGAGAGAGAGAGAGAGAGGAGAGAGAGAGAGAGAGAGAGAGAGAGATGGCGGTGGAGGGAGTGGAAGGATGTCCAATGCTAACAGCTCGGAATACCAAACAGGCAGCCAGCCTCCTTGACATCTTCGGCGAAGTCACCCGTACGCCCCCCCCTCTCCCCTCCCCCCCCCCCACACACGCTGTGGGCGCCTCCCTTCTGCGCTTCTTTGTCAAATATCACTATCTAAACTACACTGCTAGCTACTCTCCTGGACGTGATGGACAGGTGCGAGGTTCTAGAGCGCTGGCTCGAATCGACACTTCACTTCCCGAACACTGAATTCCAGCATCCCAGATCCCAGCGGCTTTCGCAAACGCGCTGATGCCTCACTTGGGCGCGGCGCTGTGCTTGTCACCATTGTGTGTGTGTGTGTGTGTGTGTGTGTGTGTGTGTGTGTGTGTGTGTGCGCGCGCGTGTGTGTGTGTGTGTGTGTGTGTGTCAGCGTGAACCCGAGGAAGCCTTCGCCAGCTGCGGTTGCCATCCTGTCTGCCGCATGACGATGACTGCATCTCATGGCAATATCGCATTCTTGAGGTGCACAGCAACAGGGTGGCTTGCGTCTTGCGTACCTCACGTACGCGTGATCGTTTAGCGTTGCATTTTTGCATCCGTTTCGGGGTGCGCTCGAATTTTCGGTGGGAGGACATTTTTGGCGCCCGGCTTTACAAGCGCATTTTGACCGCATCTGTGGCGAGCACGATTGTATGTGTGTGTGTGTGCGTGCGTGTGTGTGAGGTAGGGCCAGGGTGGCGGAACAGTAATCATGAAAATTAACGGCTTCAGACACGATCGGTTGCGTCATAGAGGGGGGTCCCTTCTGGTTCGGCCGTCGGGGCCGAACGGAGCCAGGCAGGACCTCGTTTCGATAGAGAAACTGAGACGTTGGGTCCCGCCGCCTATCACAAACGAATCTGATTACGAAAATGAAAAGGGGCTACCCAGGCCGTGCCTATGTCGGCACCCAATCAGAGCCATCGTTGTGATTATTCCCGGATGCCGAAAAGTCGGAGAATTATTTGGGTGGTTCGAGTAGTTGTGGAGAATTTCGCAGGGTCCCAACCACCGGGGGCCGGCCGGGGTCGAACCGGACGGGCTGTGCCCGCTGTGCCCGGCCCGCTGTGCCTGGGCTGCGTGCGCCTGGGACGGCGCCGGCCGGGGGGAGACGCCCGTGAATATTTGAATGGCGAGTGCCGGCCTTGTTGCGTCCGGATCAGCCGCCAGACCCTGTTGCTGTCTCCGTCGTGCGTTTAATATACGCGTCGTGCTCCTTGTTTTCGGGCGCAGCCCGTTAGAGCAGGCATGCGTACTCGGTACGTGTGTGTGTGTGTGTGTGTGTTCACAGCCGGCGAAACAGCGTGTCACTAGCAACATTCACTCAGAAGTCTGGCAATCCTCTTCCATTTCGAGAGTCTGCTTCAACCGTTCAGCCATCATTTATTTCGCATTTTTTGTTGGCTGAATCAGCGCACTCACTTACGCTCACACGCACACAGTGTACAGGTTTGGGCACGAGTTGAGGACCCCTGGGATTCCTTTGCCCTTTCTTTATATCCGTCACGGACAGCCGAGCCTTTTTAAGAAAGTCCGCCATCATGTCGTCGTCACACCTAGGCGTGACACCATATCGACACGGCCGCGACGGTCCCAATAAGCTTAATGAGCCGCTGGAAAAGGGGCGTTGGGGCGCCAGCGGCGTCGTGGCGTGCATGGCGATGACGGGGAGGGTTTTGTGGAGGAGGGTGATCGGCGAGGTGATGAGTAGAGAGAGAGAGAGAGAGAGAGAGAGAGAGAGAGAGAGAGAGAGAGAGAGAGAGAGAGAGAGAGAGAGAGAGAGAGAGAGAGAGAGAGAGAGATTCTGCTACCGCCGATAGAGCCCGGCAGTGCCGAACAGCCAGCGAGGCGGCGCGGCCGCGCTCCGAACGGCCGCCGAAAGGTGCGCGAGATGCCGGTCAAGGACACGCCGCGCCAAGGACGCCGCGCGCGCCGCGCCTCTCCGGGCCCCCCTGCCGCAGCCCAGTCACGCCCACCACTCCCTCTCCCTTCACTCCCCCCCCTCCCCCTCCTGCAGTGCTGCAGCGGCATAGCATGACACAAGCTGACGGGACAGGGCAGCGGGCGTGAAGTCAGTTTACTCCGCCGCCCCGGTAAATGTGGAATTGACCGTGACGCATTATTACGTGCCTGTTGTGTCTGAATTTTTGAAAGTGTGTGTGTGAGTAAGAGAGAGAGAGATATAGGGAGGGGGAGGGGGGGAGCAGGGGGGAGCTGAGGAGGAAGTTATCATTCAGAATCGGACGAGAAAATTGGAGACACGTTAAGTGTCGAGAAAACTCGTCCTAAAGCAAGTGTCGTCCAGTGACGTCCTGCAACCTGTCTACCTCCCGGCCTCAGGACAGTCTGCAGTCCAACAAACTCCTCCCAACCGCCGCACCGCATCGCCGCCCTGAAGGCCGTGAGCGTCTTGGTGCGTGACGGCGTGAGGGGGGCCAGCTCCACGGGTATCTACAGCTGCTGTGGGATGCTGCCCTGACGCGCTGCGGCGGCCGCGTGGACGCAGCAGAAGTGCGAATGGGGCACGAGGACTCCGAAACGAATGGGTTAGCGTCCGATGGTGTGACAGTGCCGGGCCAGCCCACTGATGAAATGATGGATTATCGGACTGTGTGTGTGTGTGTGTGTGTGTGTGTGAAGGACCACCATGGAAGTGCGCACGCACACACACACACGGACGTGGGAAACTCGTCCACTATACAGGATGCGAGCGTGTATGATTACCGGGGTGTATCTTGGCTGGCTCTAGGCGCGCTTGTTGTGGCCCCGAGAAAGTGCCCCCTGTGACTTGGATGGCTCGGCCCGACCTAGAGAGTCTCTCTAGCTGCTCTAGCCCGACCCCGCCCTGCCCCACCACCCGCCAGCCGCGATGTTTGAAGTCGCCGAAACGGGCGCGCAGGCAGCGGGCGGCGGCAGGCGGCGGCAGGCGTATCGGGTTCACTCTGTCGCGTTCGGCGTATCGACGACAGCAGCTAAAGTTCTGCTGTGTACCTGACCCTGACCGCGCACCGCCGCGTTTTACGGGACTGTGTTATTTTTCGACGCGCGACCTGGGATACTGCTTCCTTCCGGTATGTAGTCGCAACCGGCGTGTGCCGACGGACTGTACTCGCGCGTACACACACACACACACACACACATTCGCAAACGCGCGCGGCACAGAACACACATGCCTCCCCGCGCCGTAAATTCGATATTTATATCCAGAGAGTCGGGTTGAACCCGGCGGTGACATCACTGACCGACTGCGGTGCTGCGGGGCTGTGCCGGGCTGTGCTCATCTCGGCCCCGCCGCCGGCCGCCGTCCTCGCCCGTACACTGCTGCTCGAGTGGTCCCGCCGCCCTCGCCGCTGCTATTTCCGGTCGGCCCGTCCAACAAACCACGCCGCCGTACGCGCGTTACGGAGCTGCGCCGTGTGCCGTACTCGGGGGGGGGGGGGGGGGGGGGGGGCGAAAGGTCAATTAGTAAGCCGCACGGATAATTTTAGATTAAATCTTTCCCGTTATTCAGCCAGTCAAAATCTAAACAGACAAATCCTGATAATTTTTTTTCAGTCTTGCATTTAAAGTTTTTAATTTTTCAATGAAACATTTCCTTGTTCGCATGTCTAGAAGCGCGGCTCTTGAGGTGGGGGTAGTGAAGTCGGGAGGAGTATAGTAGGGTTGGAAGTGCCAGCCCCCGCCGCCGCCGGTCTTGCGCGGCCTTGGTGCGAGGGAGATACCCCGCGACGTCAGAATCAGCGAGAGTCCCTCGCCCCCCTTCACCCCGACCCCCGTTATCGCTGACGTGATACCCATGGTCAGCTCTGCCCGCGGCCGCCCAACGTCTCCCGTCTCCCCAGGTTCCCAGCGGCCAGCCGGCGGCGGTATCCCGAATGATACCCCGTGTGTCTTTTTCACGCCGAACGGCCTGGTCCGGCCCGGTCACACTCTAGAGGCCGCTGATGTCACTGCATGATGTCAGCGGAGGCTTTGGGCGCGCAGAGGGTCCGCTGGGTCCGCTGGGTCCGCTGGGTCCGCTGGGTCCGCCACGCCGCGGCCTGCTCTTTGGGCCGCACGAGCCGCCATCGGAATCCCGGCCGGCCGGCCGCCCCGCCGCGGCTCCACGACGCAGATGCGTGCGGCCGTCGAGGCCGGGGGCCCCCGACCCAGCTGGCCGGCAATCTGTCAAGCGCCCCGCCCCCGCTATTCCGCCACTTGGCTCGTCCGATTCCTTGAACGCTCATTTCAGTCTCATTGAAGTCTCATTTCAGTGGGAAAGCCGAGTGGAAAAGTGTCGGCCGCAATCTCATATCTGCGGCGGCTGGAAAAGCATCGCGAGGCTTTTCGGCCATCGGGCTGACTGACTGTCCAGGGCCGTGCGGCCGCACAGCTACTGTCCGCTCGTCTGGCTGGGCCCCCACAGGGCCACCATTGTGGGGACCTGCGGTGCCCTGCGGGGTCGACCCGGTGCACTTGTCCCCGAGCACGTCCAGCCTATACTACTATACTGCCACTTGCTAAAATCATTCAGGAATTTTGGCCATTTCGGACAAAATCAGATCTCGGCTAGCGTGCGGGATTAAAATATAAATCAACCTGAATAATTAGGCAGCTGACGAATCCATTTCTCTTTTTAATTAATTGCCCCAGATGGTTCACTCACGGCAACAGAAAAAAAATTAAAGCTGCGTTAAACGACGCGAGAGGTCGTGCGAAAGAGGGGGAGGGGACAGTAGATAAAGGGGCCCTTTGACTCTCTTTTATTTTGACGTGTACGACGACGGCGGCGACAGCCTCACGGTGCTGCTTCCCGGTGGTGGCTGGGACCATTTAGCTACCCCCACCCGGTCGACAGTCCGCAGTGCGGTGTTCGCATGCGTCCTCTTCCTCTCTCTCTGTCTGGCTCTCTGGCTCTTCTCGTACACCGGAGGCTAGAGCAGAGAGGTGCGCACGGTTGATTCGAACGCGGCTGCCAGGGGAGACTGACGCACCCTACCGCTAGCCGGCGCCCGCGACGCTGCATTGGCCGACCCGGCCGCGGTTTCGCCTCCTCCGCACCAGTTTACGACTGGCGGGCTGAGCTTCCGAAGCTGCCGTCCCGTGCTGGCCGTCCCGACCCACCTGCTGAGCGTTATTCCGTCCAAAAACCATTCCGTTTTTATGGTGATAGTTAAGGAAGGGGCCGACCCATTCCGATTAGGCCGCATATTACGCTGTCGCATCGGCGACCATCGCGACTGCGCGAGCTCTGAGAGCCAGGAGCCGAGTCTGCATTGTGAAGGTACCGTTTCTGCCGCGCTTGTGTCAGCATCAACGTGGGATCCATTGGTTGGTGAAAGGTGTAGTTTGAGACCTTGCTCGGCCCGGAGTCTCTTATTGGCATGCGGAGTGACACAGGTGTAACAAATATACAGAGTTTGCGACGAGGCGTTTGGAGTTTTTTCTTTTCGGATCAAGACGTTATGGCTGGTTTGTTAATATGATTCCTATCCAACTGGCTGGACACGATCGACGGATTCGTGTCTGGCTGTAACCTTTGGCTCCGCTCATCTTCGTGATGGTGCGCTCGCCGATGTGGTGACACGGAAAAAAACATTAGTGGTCGCAACTAATTTTTTGTTGATTTCAGATAAAAAGTAAGTTTTGGTGCCGAGAACCACAATTTGTTTGGGAGAACATAAGGGCTGTTCAAGAACCACGTGACTCGTAAGAGAGGTGACTCGATTGGGGTTGAACGTTGATGGTTTCTGAACGCCCACATATTTTTTAGTTTTGCCAATAACGGAACTTTAGTTGCTACAACGAAGTAGGAGAGGGCAGCACGGCCTGGGAGCAGCAAAAAGCAGGAGAAAAAATAGTTTAGTGCTCGCAATTTTTTTTTCTGTGGGCCAGGCGGCCGCGTCGGCGTGTCTGCCGCACATTTCTGGGGTTCCGCGTCGCCGCTATTTTCGCTACGCTGATTTAGTGGCGCTGGGGCCGGTTCAGTTAGATGGGCTGGGGAGACGACGACGAGTACGTCCCGACCAGCAGTAGTGTCGCCATTACGGTATTCGTTCGCCGTTATTGTGCATGTGAGCTGGACTTGTTACAGATGACGAACTTTAGCCATGTCGTGTGGTCCTTCCCGCGAGTTCACCCCCCCCCCCTCCCCACGCACACACAAACACACATTCACTGGTTATGAGCCTGATGCCTCCGGTAGTCGTGTCGTCGTGTACCTTTGTGGCCCCCCGCTGATCGAGTTTCGCGGAAGCAGACGGACACGCGTGCTGGCGGTGAGGTGCGGCCTCTGGCTCGACGCCCCGGGGGGAAGGGGGGGGGGGACGTTTCCGTCGCGTGGCTGTTGTGTGTGCGCGCACAAAAATGTGTTATTTTGGTAGAGGTTAGGTGTGAGTACCCTGGCGGGGCGGCAGAGGCGACCGGTGGGTGCTCGCCGCACCGGAGTGTCCACACGAGGCTCCGCCAGACCTCCACCAGGCCTCAGCGCTCACCGGACACCGTCCTGTTCCACGCCCTACTCGGCCTGTAGGAGCGACAGAGCACGGTTTTTTTTTTGAGGCGTTTTTTTACGTGCCGCAAAAGAGCGGAAAAATGAAATAAAGGTGGTGTGCCTTAAAACTTGAGCTCAGCGGCGCAGGCGCGTCTCCTCTCGTTGCCAAGGACACCGCAGGTCGCCATCTTCTTGGGGCCCGTCCTGGGGGCAGACTGGCCTGGGAGCAGCACGGCCGGGGGCAGCCCGGCCTAGCCCGGCCTAGGGGCAGCACGGCCTGGAGGCAGCACGGCCTAGGGGCAGCACGGCCCGAAGGGTAGCACGGGGCACGGGCCGGGGGCAGCACGGCCTGCCGGCCTGGAGACAGCACGGCCTGCACTGTAAAAAAAAAAATCCGCTGTGAAATTGCGATGAAAAAGTTAATTAACAATTTCCTGTTATTTTTCGAGTTTTCTTGTAATTTTACAAGGGTGTTTTGAACAATGTGGGGGCAGCACGGCTCGGTCCAGGTCGGGACAGGACGCCCGCCGCCGCCAACATCGTCTCGTCAGCTCTGATTGATGCCCGCCCGTCCAGCGATATGTCATCCTGTACCAGGCGATCACCCCGCCACCCTCGCCAGCCATGCATACATTACGTAATAACGGGGCCAAGCTGAGCAGGCCCATTACCCGTAAAAGCCGCCCTTCCAGCCTAACTGCTAGCGACGTCGCCGAGCGCCTGCGAGCGGCAGGGTAGGCCGGTCCGCATGACACGCATGAATGGAAACGTCGGAATTGCCTACCCAGCAGGCGCTCAGACTGGACCAATTAACTTCGCACCCGCGTAAGTAGATACCGGAGGGTTGGCACGGGAACCAGAAATCAGACGAAAATGACCGAGCTACTTTCTCTTCCCTCACCGCCTGTAATCCTCCTTATCTGTCGCGGCCTGCGGTCGTTACGGTATTACCTGGCGAGGACGCTGCGTGACCTTGCCCTTGTCGGACTCGAAAACCGAAACAGTTTCGCTTTTCGACCGGTGCGTGATGTGGCCGGGCAGGAACGGGACGCCGTGGGGGGACCAATTAGGCCCATTATGTCTCGGCATGGAATGCCACACTGTACTGAAGACGAGTCGTTGTGCGGCTCGGCGCCACCAGCACCATTTTCGCGTGTACAGTGAATTCTGCCGTGTGTGTGCCGCCGGCATCACGGGAGCAGCAGCTTTACGCTCGATTTTCCGCGCGATTTTCATCGGCCGCAAAAGCTGATTTGCATGTAATGGTTTGAAAACGCTGGCCGTCCTTTGGCGGATCCTCTCCACGATATCGACCTGCTCATTTTATATCGCCTAGGCACAAGTAATAATGGTCGGCTCGAACAAGCGGGGCAGAAGTTGTATCGATACATCGATAGGAGCTCCTCCTCCAACGCCTCCTCTATCGTAAATACAATCTCGAGCCGGGAGGTGCGTGCGGGCCGGCGGTGGTCTCGCACGTGTACACGAGTTCGCCAACCTTGCTGCACTTGTTCAAAACACGTTGCTCTTTGGTGGCGAGTGTACCGCTGCGTCGGGCAGCCGTGGGCAGCCGCCCAACGGGCAGCCATGGGGATTACGCGAGCGCCACGTCGTCTAGCCGCTGACGTCACCGGCGGCGTGTTTTACTTTGTCATCGCGGTGCACTCGACGGAAAGGACTGTCGCACTAATGTATCCCTGCACCGCTGTTCGGGTGCACGGCGGAGGAAACTCAAACGCATGTGTGTCCGCCTGTGTCGCGGTGCTCCCGTTTGGCGCCCACTGGGTGACAGTTGATCGCTGCTAAGCTTTGGCTCCGCCCGGCTCCGCCCGGCTCCTCCCGCCTGACACGCTTCGCACGCCACCCGCACCCCCGGCCGCGCCGCGCCCGAGCCCGCAACCTTTACTGTGTGACGTTTTAAAATTAGCCGGGGGCGTGTGTGTGTGTGTGCGCGCGCGCGCTGGCCCTGGCAGGCTTGCGGGCTGCGCCGGGCTCGGCTAGGCTCGGCCAGTACGGCGCCGAGCCTAGCCCCGCGAAGTGTTGAGCCGCTGTATCGCACCCGCAGCGCCCCCCGCAGTCCCGCACCCTTGTGCATACGGTAACGGCTGCTGTGTGTGTGTGTGTGTGTGTGTGTGTGTGGCGCCCTGTCAGCGTGGAGAACGGGGCCTTCCCCGCCCACTGATTGGCTGAGTCCGGCCGGAAGTACGCTGCGACGCTGCGACGCTGCGCCCGACCCGACTCGCCCCGTCGGTGCACCCGCAGTCACCACACAGTCGCACCACCTGCCCCCCCCCCCCCGCGACACGCCTGTTGTCTCAAACGTTCAGATCTCAACTGAAGAGAAAAAGTCAAACAAAGCGGTTCATTTATTTCCCGCGCAATTTCACGGGTTCTTCTGCTCGTCAAATCTGCCTGACGTCGGTCGGCGGCCCTCGTCTGTTAGCGACGGCGCTGTCTCAGAGAGCCCTCCTGTCACCGTGCGCTGCTACAGCAGCCATGACAGTGGCTGCTGACCTGGTTTTTTGATCGGTTTACCGACGTTTCCCTTCCGTCGAGTGACACACGCATCAGCGGCGGGTCGGAGCGGTGCCAGAAAGCAGCGATAAAAATCAAAGCGGACAGATGTGGAAGGAGAAGAGGAGATATTTTAAAAAGATGTTTCCGACACAGTTATAATAGTAATAAAACAGTGCGGCCTGACTTTTAATGTCAACGCAATCTCTCCTTTCCCCCTCCCCCCCCCCCCTTCTTTTGAAATACGTCTCTCATCTGCCGCCCGTTAGGTTGCGTGAGCCGCATTAGCAGCATATATTTCAAGTTTGGATCCATGGGTTTCAAGGGTTTTCAAACCTGCATGGAAGTGCGAGACCAGGGCTTTTATACGTGGTAGTCCGACGAGAAAGAAAAACTTTGTAAATAATTTGGTGTTTCTAACCTACGGCTTTCCTGTCATTGCAGGCTCATCGCGGCACTCAGGCTCAAGTTAGCGCACGCCAACGCCGACCTCGAGAGTCTAGAGACTGTGGCAGCGGAGATCCAATCTCTGCGTTCCACTCTACAGTCCCTGGACGGCGAGGTGCGGGCCGCGTACGTGTTCGGTGAGGACCAGGACGCCGCTGAACAGAGGCTCCAGGACCTCGGCGGGAGGGTAGACTCAAGCGTCTGCCGCGTCAAGAAACTCGGCGCTGACACCAAGCAGCGCTACACAACCGCACAGCAGCTCGTGCCCACGGAGCTCGCACAAGAAGTGAGTGTGACGGGGGACTATTTATTCCGACTCCACCCTGTTCTGCGCGGCGGTGTTTCATCTGTGACACCCCCGACGTTCGATGGGCTTGTCCGGCAGCCAAGACTGTCGGGTGGCCAGGTGACGCGGGGCGGGGCCCTACGGCGGGCAGAGGGCTGCGGGCGGCTGTGGGCGCCCCCGCTCGAACAAAGGTTCCTCACGGGAGCCAGCTGGCCGCGCCGCGTTTTAAATCGGTTTCGCGTTCCTGACAGCCTCGCCCACCTCCTCCCCGCTCTCTTATTGTGACGGCCACGCGGATCACGATCACACCCCGGATTGATACCGATAGAGACTTCCGAATCCATCGACTTCGATTCGATACCGCTCTGTCCCCGCCTGGGCCCCGGCCCTGTCGCGGCAACACAACAGCGACGCCGGGATCCCTTTCATGTCGAGGTATTGACGGGGGGTGTTCAAACAGAGAGCAGCCAAGTGTGAGTCACACTGACAATGCGCCGCGACACGCGAAGCCGCTCGCGATTCTGCGCCCTCGCTGGCGGCGGCCCAGAGGCCAGGCCGGCCCCGACCAGCCACGGCAAGCCCCCGCCCAGCCCAGTGCGCCGCGGTCGCCGCGGCGCCGTGGAGATTTATTAATAGCCGCGTGTGTCCGATCCGAACCGTATGGTAGGCGATGTTTACCCACCGGGGATACCCATAGTGCCCATGGTGCCCATGGTGCCCATGGTGCCCATGGTGCCCATGGTGCCCATGGTGCCCATGGTGCCCATGGTGCCCATGGTGCCCATGGTGCCCCATGGGGATACCGCACTCACAGCCTCCCTCCTCCCCTTCCACAGCTCACGTCGTTGGAGCTGCTGTCGGAGGCCGTCAACGCCGCCATGGAGGAAAAGGACCGCGAGCTGAAGCGCGCGCGCACGGTGCGCACGGACTACGTCCGCGACGTGGACGCCGTGACGGCGTGGATCCAGCGCGCCGAGCTGCGCGTCCAGGACCGGTCGGCCGAGCCGCACGTGCTGCGCGACCACCTGCAGCAGGTGCAGGCCGAGATCGGCCCCACGGAGGACAGGCTGGAGCGGCTGAGCCGCAACGCCCGGGCCATCGTGGAGAACACGAAGGACGAGGAGGAGAGGGCGCGCGTGCAGGCCACGGTGCGCACCCTCACGGACCAGCTGCAGCAGGTGCGCACCTGGCTGCACGACAAGAAGCAACAGGTGGGTCACTGCGCGAGATGGCTCTCAAACACTGACTAACGTCGCCCGGGAAACCCTCAACGTTCGTGTGCCTGTCGCAGGTGGGAGATTCCCTAGACGCGTGGGCGAGATTCCTGTCGTTGCACCAGGCGGTGCTTACCTGGGTCGAAGAGCAGACCAAGTTCCTGGCCAGCCCGCTGCAACTCGACTCGCTCACACAGGCCCGCCAGAGGCTGCATGATTACACGGTGAGTGTGGCTGTGCCGTGAAACCCTTCCTGCCCCTGAGACGAAGCACTGACGGATTGTTTTCTTTACAGACGGCCCTACGAAGCAGTAAGCAGGCTGGCAAGAACCTGAGTGACATGTCTCGTGAGCTGGAACAGATTGGTCAAGTCACAGCAGTCGGTGACCTGCCCGAGAAGCTGCAAGCAGCGGAAGAGGCGAAGATGAAAGTGGAAGCACTGCTTCTTGAAAGGGTAGGTTCTTGTCGTTATGACCTTCTTAGTGCGTTTGGCCGATAGGTGGCCTGCCACGAAGACCCCCTTCTTGGCCATGGCAGTTATGAATTTCGGACGGTTTCTTTGACTTTTGTGTCCGTTATGTTTCTAGAATGCACTTCTCCAAGAAACTAGTGAGGAATGGGAACGGTGCGAACGGAAAATGAAAGACGTACGTTCGTGGATGGAAAAGACTCAGCAGGCTTTAGATTCACCCCAGAACAGGAAAAGGCCTTTGAGGGATCAGCACGCAAACAGGGAGAAAATGCTTGCCGATGCCTCAACCCAAAAGACTAAAATAGCGTTATCTGTTGAAAAACTTCAGGTGATTATCGTCCTCACATTGGCTTCGACGATAGTACTCATGCACTCCTAGACAATTATCTATCTGTGTGTGTCTTTCAGATTCACTTTAGATCTGGAGTAGGTGGAAATGGAAAAGTGACGGAGGAAGCTAGCCAGTTAATAAACGAACTCGATCGACTTATGAATGACATCAAGGAGCAAACTGCCACACTTGAAGCTTGCCTGTCACAAATCGATCAGTATCAGCACGTAAGTATTTTATTGCATGTTTTTTTTCTTCTAGCTTACACAGAGACGTTATTCAAATATATATTGTCAAATATGATACTGTTTTTCAGGAAATCCAACAACTGAGAACGCAAATTGTCTCCGTTGAGGCTCAACTGCGGTCTGCTCTCAGCCCCAACTATTCACCGCACGACAGAGAGCGGGCTTTGCACGATCAGAATGTAAGCAAATTTTTAGATTTTTTTTTTATATACATGACCATGTGTTCTTAATTTTTTTTTAACTTTGGCTAATTTCTAGCGTTGGAACGTGATCAAAAGTTTGTTTTCAGGGGTCTGCAATACCCACAGTGCATTGCCGGTACTGCATTCCCTTTTACTGTTGAAGTCCACTCCCCATTGTAACCATTCCGTTTGCTTTTCTCTATGCCCTGGAAATTGAGATGGTCCATCCCTCAGTAGTTTTGTCTGTTTCACTTTATTTAGGTCTCTTTCGTATAATACTTAATAGTTGATGGAAATCCAAACGACAATTCCTTTGGAACTGAAATGGTGTATACCAGCAACCAAATGGCCATAATACATTTTATTATAACACAGTACTCAGCTTTTGTTTTGTTTTGGTTATTCAATCTCCCTGCTAAGTGATGTGCATACTTTATTTCCCTTTTCCAAACCTAGTAGTGAGGCCTAAAAACGAAACCATCATTTTTCGCCCTTCTACTGTACGGCTAAAAAAATTTGCATTGTTGTTTACGTGTTCAGTCTCTTGTATTTTGCATGATTGTTGTGTGAATACTTTCATGAAACTTCCCCCATTCTAGATACTGTGTGAGCGGTAGAAATTTTACTCCTTTTATGATATGCACGCAACAGATACCAACTGATTGTCAGCGTAAATCGCACGATAGCATTGTAAACCTCATTTAAAATTTGCAACCTTGAATTTTTCTTATGTTTTGGACTTTGTCATTTTTTACCTTGTGCATTTTGGGTTTTATGATTTTTCGCTGTATCTGCATATTTTTTTATTTTTCTAAAATTTGGTTGGGAGTCTGGTCTCATAGTTCAAACTGGTTCGTTTTCGTAAATGCCTGGTGGGTGGGGGTCGCGTGTTTAATATTAATTCATCCATGCAATCAGTTCCTCTATATTCTATGTCAAAATTTATAGACTTCATCAAGTTTTATGTGGCATCACACCTTTCTCCAAAACATATTTCGGCTCAAAAATAGTGCGCACCTAATTGTCTTGGATTTCCTCAACTTCCTACAATATGATACGAAAACTGGTGATTGTTCTGTTTAGAGCACAATATCCTATCTAATCTATTGAGAAGGAAACATTCAGTTTCTGTTTAGAGCAATCGCATTGTTTCATATGTTTCTCCACCTCATAGCCGTTACACGTTCGGAAATATTTGAGCTAGGTTTGGTGATGCCTTCTGTCTCTCTTACTCACAGCGTGTTTCATATCTCTCCTGTCCCCTTTCCCTTTCCTGCAGGCTTGTCGTGAACGAATAAATGCACTTCAAAACAAGATCACGGCTCGCAATGAGCGAGTCAAGCTTCTCGCTCAGCGGGGAACTCCAGACACAGATCCATTAGACTAGTAAGCCCCTCAGCAGCCCAAAATTGACATGGACAGGACGAGACTAAATTTACTTAATATTATTTGCCAGCGGCAACTTAGATCTACCTACGATGCCAATTACATATAGGACTGAACCACCGAGCCACCAGGCGTTTAAGAAACAATTGGATACTATGGAGATCTTAGTGCCTGATGCACCAATCCCATATAACATTTGTGATGGTTGACAAGAGGACATTGTTAAAGGATGACACTTATATTGTTGGTTCTGGTGGCCACACACAGGAGATGCGCTTGCGGGTGGACCTTCTCATGGAGCAAATTCTACGCATAGATCCGAACTGGACTTCAGGTGCCCCAAGCGACGTAACTGGTCGTCACTTCATCTATGTTGAACCCGAGATTTCGTACGCTGATATAGCGGCGGGCCGCATTAGTCCCTGCCCTATGGAGCAAGCAGAAGTGCGCAAGATGCAGAAGCTAAACTCTGATGTCTTCCAATCCCACAACGAATCCGAAACGAATGCCAGCCAAGGCCTGAAGACGAAAGCGAATATCGCCCATTTGAAAGAAAAAACTCAGAATTCCGTGCATATTCCCTTGTTAAAACCTGACTCCACTATAATGTCTGGTATAGTACCCTCTGAACTTGAGCAGATGTCACGTGCATTAGCATCAGAAATAACACCGCCGACGATCGACATTGCTTCACCCGCGGCAACCGAGAAGCAGAAGAAATTTCCTGAACGAGCTGCACGAAAGCGATACAAACAAAGCGCTGTGAATACGGGTCGCAAGTCCCCGAGTCCACCAGAAAAGCACGGGCTAAACGTAGAGAAAACCCGAGGGCGTCCTAGAACTCCTGTTTTTGAGGACCTTGGCGGTCTTGCCCCTCCGTCGGCTACAAGGGGGCGTTCTCCTAGTCCTATGTTCATTCCAGGCGAAACCGCGTCTTTTGCTCAAGTTCTTAAAGGGAGTTGTGCACACCAAGATGAAGAATCGCCTCAATGTCCTGTTCAGGAATTCCCCAGCAGTGAACAATTGTTTGAAGCGAATGTTCCCCACACTGGCAGGGACCACGCATACGAAAATTTAGCGTTCTGTCCAGTACGTAGTTCGAGTGGAACTAAAAGCACGAACCAGAAGTCATGGATAGCATCATCTCATGGAACCGGAATTGACAGCGTACACCCTGCATTCAATGCTCCTTGTACTACAAAGGATGTTTGCATTGTTGCTACTCCTACATTTTCCGTGCAAGCCACTCCCCCAAGTTTAGATGAGAAACAAAGTGCCCAGAATATGGCCATGGACTTACGTGTCTGCGATGTAGGCATGGTTGCGCCACTTGACGTTGCTGTTTCGGCGCAGACTTTAGCTGTAAACCAAACGGTTTCGGACGGTATTGGCGTCAAAAACGTTCATCCTGTGTCACACAGTGAAAGCACGTCTTCATATGCAAGAATTTTATCGCAGGGTCTGCCAGCTCCACAAGTTCAGCTCACCATCCCTAAATCATCGGAAAACGGAAAATCCGCACCATCTTCTAATGAAGTAGGCATTGTTGGAGAACACAACTTGACCAGTAATCAACGTGAATTAGAAGAGGAGCAGAAATGGAAAAAGTCAAAGAAGAAAGGTGCGAAAAAGGAGACCAATCATCCCACTGTTCTCAGCCGTATAACTTCTTCACATAAAGTCGAAGACTCAGATCAGGCGAAACCATTCGATAAAGTTGAAAAACGTGAGACTGATACTAAAAAAATAGCCTTTAAAGCCGATGAAAAAACAGAATTAAATATTGTTCCAGTGGCCTCTAAGGTGAAAACGGCAAAAGGCAAACGAAAAACTGCTTCCTCCAGAAATTCAAAGGAGGTTGAAGACGAAATCGAAAAGGCGTTAAAAGAAATCGAAGCCGTTGAAAAATCAAGGAAAAAACACAGAAAAAATGTTGAATTGCCCTCGAAAGCGAATAAAGTAGCGGTTGTAATGAAAGCTCCCCACGTTGTGGAACCCAATTCCTCCAAACATTCGCAACCGCAGAAACTTTCTGGTGATACCAATGTTTGCAAAAGTGGTACTCACAGAAAATACAGAATAAGAACACAAATGAAGATAATAGCATTCGGGAAGTGACGCATATTGTGAAGACAGAAGCAAACATATGCAGTGTTTTACCACTGAGTGAAACGAAACCTACAAAAGTGAAGAAAAGTAAGCAAAATTCTTTAAGAAAAACGCCGAAAGAGACATCGTCGCAAGTATTGGATTCCGCAAGTGCTAGCGATAATATGGAAAATCCACCTGCAGCCTGTTCTTCGATTGGGACTCAGTCAGCTCCGCAAGAAAGTGAACCATCTCAGGGCGGAACAAAAAAACGCGACAAGAAGAGAAAGAGGCCAAAGGTGATGGAAGAATGCAGCGAGCCATCGACTCTGTCGCTAGTATCTGAGTCCGCCGCAGGAGAATGTGATAATCAAATTTCTACACAAAAAGCTGATGGGCCAGATCTGAAAGGCGCCGGAAATGGAGCAGCATATGTGACTAACAAAGACAAAGTTGTAGAAAATAATGCCGAAAAAAGTCAATCGATGGCGGAAACAATGAGGAGTCCACTGACTGTGCTAGATGACGAGACAATGAATCAGTGTAACAGCATTGGAGATAACAATTCTACTGGCCTAACGAATAGCGATAAAGTGAAGAAGGAATCACAACATACGTCTGGCGGTGTGCGCAGTGATGCTTGTGAACCAGTTTCAGTTAAATCGGTTTCAAATGCTAATATCATAAATGATAATATCACCCAGCCTCTATGTTTGGATCATTCGCGCGAAGAAATGGCAGTAGATGTTGAAGAAACTGTACCACGTGACAAGATACTGAAGCCAACAGTTGATTCTCAAAACACAAATTCCAAAAGGAAAAAGAAGCACGCCCGTCCAGAGGAATCCGCTAAATTCAAGGAAACTGAGCCGACAATTACTAATCGTTCTGGAGGAACGGACGAAAAAAATGACAGCACCAACAAAGGTGCCAGTACAGAAAAGTCAACCTCTGTGTTTCCTCTTTCAGACCAGAACAATCAAGGACAGGACAAATCCACGGACCCAGCCGCAACCTGTACTTCAAACCAGTTATGTAAAACTGTTCAAGCTACAGATACGTCCGAAAATCCTGGCGTGCCAGTGGATACGGCAGATCTTGGCCCAGTATTAGTTGTAAAGGCAGCTTTGGAACCCATTCATAACAATCCCGTCCCCACTACCCGGCAAAGTATACAGAATGCTGTCAAACAACTTTCTCTCGCAATGGCGGATTTAGTTGACGAATCCGGTGTGATCTCGCCATGCAAAGAAAATCAAACGAACGAAAATTTGCTGCCTCTTGTTGAAAGTGTAAAGAACAATGAGCTTGCCAAAAGCAGTACTGGGGACATAGCTGGACGCGCTGAAAGGGGAGGAGAAAAATCGTTTGAAATGAAAATTAGCAATTTATCTGAAGACTGGCTGCTGGCGTTAGATGAACCTATTTCACTTGACGATGAAGATGATGCCACCGTGGTTTTTGAACTGGAACCATCGCATCCCGACGAATCGTCACAGGACTCCGTAATTAATACTAACGAGGACAGCAAGCACCATAAATTACCGGAACAAAAATCGGAAAAAGTATTCGTCATGAAAACTGAAAACTCGTCCGACGACTGGCTGTTGGCCCTTGATGAACCAATAACGTTAGATTACGATGAGGACGACGTTACTGGCATTGATCGGGAACAAGTGCAGGGTACTGCATTGTCATCAAAAACAGAGCAGCCTTCGGAACCCCAAAAAGATGTGAATACAGAAGAACGCAAAGATTGTATTCTTCCGGAAAAGCAATCTGTTCAGTCGTTTAACTTAAAAGTAGAACCTTCAGACGACTGGCTGTTGGCACTTGACGAGCCTATAATAATGGAAGATGATGACGATTATTGTGAAATTCCGGAAAAGAAAGTTACATGTGACAAGATAGCAGATCCACAGGTAGAACTCACGGAGAAAAGCGACGAAGTAGCTGAAGCACAAGCATGCTCAGAACTCACGTCTTTGGAATTACAACAAAAAAAATCACTATCAATGAAAATGGCAAATTCCTCTGACGACTGGCTGCTTGCATTGGACGAACCCATCACCTTAGACGATGAGGATTATGCTATTGACATTCTAAACAAAGAGGTTGATATATTAGCACGCGATACGGATGATCCAAAAGCCTCGCCGAAATGCGATTATGGTGGTGGAACGCAATATTGTAAAGAACCAAAAGGGCCCTTGCGTAGCCCATCGCCGATGCGAAGCCGTGAGACCAAAAGCACGAAAACTGACGTTATTGGAACAACCCATCCTGCTGGAACGGCAGGAATATTTGGATCTGTAAAGGCAAGATCAAAGAACCCACGAAAAATTATTGACGTGGATCCGTTGACGAACGAAGTATCTATAATCATTGCTAAAGAAACTTTACATGGAGATTCCTTCATTGTGCAACCAATAGTGACGGATGACAGTGTACCAACTGAGGGTACGCGTGATATGTCTTACACTCATCCCTTAAAGTTGAAAGCCTTACTACCCACTTCATCTCCTGGACCAAAACAATTATCTAAGGCAGCTACGGATACCACCTCAGAGGCACGGGAAACTAAGACATATAAAAACACAACAGAATGTAAGCTGTCCTCTCAACAGTCAGGGAAAGGTGCATACGATGGCCCCGCAAAGATGCATCTTTTCTTCGATATCGATTTTTGGTGGGGAAAACTGGCATGTCATGACGCTGAACGTAATTGGCAAATTAAGCTTGCTAAAACCACCAAGAGCAATACTTGTGACGACCAACAAACTTTGACACAGAATAAAACAGAAGACCAATATTTCGACCAGACTATGGGTGCTGAGGAGGTACATGAGTTAGGCGTGATCGCTGTAGAATCACAACATTTTGAGAGCTCCTCGTCTGACCCCAACTATCAGACCCTTGATAGTTCAAGCCTGCAGGAGAGTTCTCCAGTTTCACAGCTTGCGTCGGAGATCATTCCTGGCGTCAAAGTTTCCTCCAGCACATCATCAGCTCCTACTGCTATCGAGATTTTAAAGGTTTGAAGGTCGCATAATGTTGATGTGTTGCTTTTTGTAAAGTTTCTCTGAGTCCTTAGAGTCAGTGTGGTTTGCATCCTCTTTACTGATTTTGCCCTTCGTGACGAGTGATTTTGTGTGTTTGTTGCACTAACTGTTTAACCATTACAGGCGTGGAGAAGGATTGTAGCTCTAGCTATTAGGAATTCACGCCCCCAAAAAAGTACGCTTGTATGCTTGTATTAACAGGCTCGAGATTCTGGGCGTACTTCGCTTCGTTCTAGACATACTTTTTAAGAGTGTAGAACTACGACAGAAATCCCTCAAATAATTCTTTCTTGTGACAGGGAACTGGTGTCTTGGAATGCAAAGTTGTGGAGCGGTGAAATTCTACTCGATGTTGAGCAATAACACTTACTCTTGTAATTTAACATGTCGCTTTGCATTAATGAGACGTTATTTTTTGTGTAAGATTTTATTTCCTGTCAACTGACGGATAATCAGATACATGTTTGTGGCTTATATTTAGTTTAAATGACACATTTCCTGTTTTAATTTTCCATCGTAGATGCATGTTTAGATATCATTAAACACTGATTTATTACCTGTTGAAATTTTAACGTGTTCAATATTTTTCGTGTTACAGGAGAGAGTTACCCGTGACACTGCTCAGCTAGCTGCGTCCGTGGCTCAGTCAGAAAACGAACTAGAAAAATTACCTGCTCACAGTCTCGGTGCTATGCACGACCAACTGGAGGTAAAAAATTTTTTCGAGAACTCCCAGACTTAAAAGCAAGTTGTGCGTTACATTTCCGTTTTATTTTATTTTATTTTTTTTTTTTCGTTTCAGCGGATCTTATCAGAGCTGATGGCAAAGGATGCCGTAGCCGCACGTGTTCAGGACAGCCTTGATTGTTTACCTCAGGACGAGGAAACACAGGCCTTGACTTATGGCTTGTCAGAAGTTCGTGCACATTTGGCAGAACTTGTCACTCATGTATTACAAGGCCGTGCTGCCGTACAGGTATAAAGTGAAATTATTGCATATAAAATATCAGCACCTATCATTGATGTCGATAACGAACAGCCCATTTTCTGTGTTTTGGTTAGAATGCGGAGCACCGTGGTCTCTCTAGGGAGCAGTCGGTGCAAAAGTATCAATCATTGCTCACTGACTTGGAAAAATGGCTGGCCTCTGCATGCAAGTTGGTTTATGCAAATATTCAAGACATTCCTATCTCTGAACTACAGGAACAGTTAGTTGCTCACAAGGTAAAAGTTTTCTTATTAATCTGCGTTGGCCTGTAACGTATATATTGAGAACGTTTTATTTTTTTAATAGCGCCTTGCTGGTGAGCTGCGTCAACATGAGACCCGGCTGCAACAGCTTTCGACTCTTTGTGAGGCACTCCAGCGACAACCAGACACAGAACATCTCGCGCCGGGCCTATTTGCACAGCTGAAAAGCTTACAAGATGCTTTTCGAGAACTGGGAGACGTTGTTCCTGGCCGCATCGCTGCTCTTCAGGTACCTGGGTCACATCCTGGTATCTCCCTGCCATAAGAGGCATAAGTTGCTGGGAAAGCTTTTTTCGCTCTTTTGGCTTGCTTTGTGACAGCACGGTGGGGGCTTTGGCTTTGTATGTCTACTACGCATATGGTACTTCTGTTCGTTATGATCGTTGTATCGAATTCTCCGCCTGCCTTCACTGCTTTATGTGCAAGTAGCTGCAGTAATATTTTCTTAAAACTACTAGTGCTTAAATCTGAACAGAGAAGTTCTGTTGGCTTGGTTTACACGATACTTTCTTTTCAACGATTTGCATCCCAAAGAAACGTTCAGATTAAGGGTGGGGATGTTGATTTCTGGCTCAGATTTTTATTTTAGATGATTGATCGTAAAATATTACTATTTGGAACTTGAAACCTCGGCAACGGTTGTTTTTCTGAGTTGTCGCATTGAATTCAACAGACAGTACAGTGTTCTATCGTTTATTATTCATGATATTTTTCTATTAATTTGTGTAGATTGGTTCGTGTCTTTTGTTGGTATGATATTGCAATAAAGATGATTTCACAATGACTTGGTTAAAGCTTATTTTGCGACGCACGTCATAGTATGTATGTGTTGCACTGATAGTGTTCTTCGAACTGAATATTGTTATTGCCTCATCAAAGTTTTTCACAGAAGTACACTAATGCAGCAGTCAGAACACCACTGATTTAGTTTCCCTAGAGTAGTAATGTTGTGCATACATTTTTCTTTGTCGAATACCTGTCGTAGGAAAAAATTACACCCACAAATTTTGTTCACACTCTAATTTTAGACGGTACGTGCTAATGGCACATTGCCGCACGGTATATTAAATCCACTTAAAAAAAAGTACTCCTAAATGTCTATTGTAAAGAAGTAGTAGAATTTACTATTCTCTTGCGATTGCCGTAAGACTTTCAAAGTTTTTGACAATGTATACTGGATCATATCCCGAAAACCTTGAAATGAGTTTGCAATACCTGGTCCTATGGGAGGGATACAGATCTCATCCGAGGCATGTGTGCTACGAGGGCGCGGAGATAAGGGGGAAAGAGACAAAGTGTAAGGGTGAGGGAGAAGAAACCGAAATTGGCTACGTGCCACAGGCGCCCGCTCACTGCGGTGCCCGTGCGATACGGGGGGGGGGGGGGGGGGGGGGGGCGAAGGCGAGATGGGGCAGCACACACCGAGCCAGTTGTTTTGGGACATTGAAACAAGGCCAAATGTCTTCATCTAATAGTCACATTCAGACGCTCTGGGCGATCCGCCCTCTCCTTTGTTTTGTTCACTTCTACGTCGTTACGAAGAAGTGAGAAGGTTAATAAACGTAGTAAACATGGTCATTTTACTTTAGTCTCTTTAGCGACCAATTTTTTCGCATTAGCTGCATGCATCGCATGTGTTAACAAGCACATTTAAATTCCTAGAATGACATACGTGCTTCGCTTGTGTACTATGCTCAAGAACAATACTAGAATCTGTTTTGTTTGTGCACATTTGTTGATTGCAGTTTTTTCCCGTTGCAGGCATCTCTTCTTGTGCTGTCCCCAACAAGTACCATTTCATCTGGAGCTTCGCCAATTCATAGCGAGGAAATCCCTCCTCGTGGCGTGGACATTGGATCACAAACTGGAGACAGTTTGCGAGGACCGACAAGTAAAGCAGCTCAAACTGACAACGTCCAGAGGAGCCATATTCAAGTTTTGAAGAAAGTGGATGGAAATGAGGAAATTATAGAATTTGTTACAATGCCTAACATAGGGAAGGCTGCTTCACAAAGAAGTAGTTTGGCTCTGCCCGGCACCAGTGGGACCGGGAGACAGGATGATTTAATGGTTGAAGTAAAATACAAGGACAGAAATGCATCTGAGGATGTTCTTGAAGCTATGCGGTCAGAGCTGAATATTTTGCACACAGAACCCCATGCATTTGAAACAGTTTTAGTAGACCCTGGTGAAACAACAACTGAAGTGATAGTAGATGAAGACGGTAACAAACGCGTTATTGTCCGTCAACTACGAAGGACACTAGTGACACAGCAACAGTTTGTTTCTTCCCAGAGACAACAAATGCACACCGTCAGCACACGGGATGGGCAGATAGTCCCCGAATCTGAACAAACGGCGTTTAGCCAAATTGTTTTACAAGGCCAACAAACTGAATTTACTCGCCAGCAAGGAGACGGAAGTTCGTTTGTAACCAGAAGTCAAGGTTATGCCGGAAGAATCGCGTCTGGTGTTGAAGGTGGGGAGATCACTGTTTCAGATTTCAGTTCACAACCAGCCTGCAGCTCTGTCGTTCTCCCTGGCATACCCACAACAGACCAACTATTGCGATTACAAAGAGTGGGCCATGACGGAAGATTTGTACCTCTAGGGTCGGATTCACAAGTGGTTTTCCCATCAGAATTAAATGTCGACGAACAAGATCTAATGACATCGGCGTCGAGTGTGCGAGCGACGGTCCAGCAGGTAACAAGGCGCGTGGTGCGACAAAGAAGGAAAGTAATAAGAAAAATTGTTATTATTGATGGGAAAGAACATGTAACTGAAGAGGTTGTTGATGAGCCGGAGGAAATAGAAGAAAGTGGGGAAGAGGTCCCTCGTGTTAGCATTGAAATAACCAGAAAAACAGACCGAAGTGCAAAACTAGATCAGGAACAACCATCAGGAAGACTTCTAACTCCAGAGACTTCTGAAATATTGATGGCCAGGACACCTGGAACCAGTGGACAGTCCACCGAAACAATTAATCTAGGTTCAAATGGAAAGTTAATGCCCGAGAGCAAGCCAGGCGCCAGTCTTAAATCGAAAAGCCCTTCTGTATTTACGAGGCTGGCCAAGCGTACAAAGAAAGTTTTAAAGAAAGTTATTGGCTCTGACGGTCAGGAATATGTAGTTACTCCAGATGACGAAATTCAAGATGGTTCGGCGGAATTTTACGTTAGTACAGAAGAGCTCTCCCCCTCACCTGGTGTGTCGCCAATAATTCGGCGAACCAAGAAGACCCACCGAAAGTCTAAAGGCCCTGACGGTAAAGAGTACGATGAGGAAGTTGAAGTAACAGAAGATGGGACTGAATCAATAAGGACAATTAGAAGAGTTATAAGAAGAATCAAAATTGTAGACGGGAAGGAAACCGTTGTTGAAGAACTAGTTGAGATTCCAGAAGGGGCGGAAAGTAGACTTCAACTTTCTGAAAGTGATTCAGTACGCATTTCCAGTGAAAATTTAGACAACCCACACAAAGTAGGTGCCCAAACAAGTCCTGATGAACCTTCAACACCAAAAGACAAAAAAAGGCTTGATTACAAAGAAGAGAGTCCCAGCAAAGACTCTAAAGGCAAGGACAGATGGTCAATTAAGGAGTCACTGTTTGGAACTCCTAAACTTAAGCGGCAAAAGTCAAAAGATAAATCATCAGATTCTGAGAAAAGTTCCAAAGGAAGAAAATCTCATGCAGGAAGTTCCTCGGATGTTATTGATGATACGTCATTAAGGCAAACGCCAAACATTAGTAAAGAAAATGTATCTAGGAAAGAGAAATCCCCAGATCTTTCCGGTAGTAAGATCAGACCAGTAGTTTCACCTGAAAAGACAGTACAAGGGGATAGAGAAGCCATTGAAGAAATGTGCATTGCGGTTAAAGCTCCGTCACGTTCACCGTCACCAGAAAAAGAAGACCGATTTGATATAAAGGAAAATGTGTCTGATTTCATTAAAAATGAACTTGTCAAGCATGAAGGTTATCCTGAGGAAACGTTGCCTTTATACAAACCAGACAAGCCAGTAGCCCCACCCCGAAAAAATGCACCTGAAAGTTCCAGGTCAAAGGCACCGACACCCGTACCGAGATCGTCAGTGTCCCCACAGCGGGACCTGTATGAAAACAAGGAACCTGTCGAAGAAGAGCTTGCCATCGAAACAATAAAGTCTCGCCCTCCCTTTGGAGGCATCATGATGGGAGTGAAAGTGCCAGAAGACGCAGTTCATAAGCTGCGGAAAGTACCCAAATCAAATGATAACCCTGACATTCCAGATTCACCAGTTTCTCCTGGGAAAGGCAGACACACAGTCAGAACTGTAGTAATAGGGCCCCATGGAACAGAAGAATCGGAGCAGATGGTAGAAGAAAACACTGACTCTCCCGTTGCAGTGGAAGGAGGACCTGGTGCCGTTTCAAGTTGGCAAGTAACTACAACAAAGACTGTGATTCCTACCGTAGTGACTCGAGAAGTAAAGAAGACTCGAAAAATTGTACAAAAAATTACTGTAATTGACGGAAAGGAACACGTCACCGAAGAAATGGTAGAGGAACCTGAGGAAAGTGTTAAGGAATCCGTCATAACTGGCGAGCCAACGACAACAATCATACAAGAGAGACAAACTCGTGGAGATACGACCGATGACGTGGACGGCGCAGTACCAGAGTACTACGTGTCAAGAGAATCCATGAGAAAGAGACCTAATGAAAAGGTAGAGGAAATCACAGTTGTTAAGAAATCTCTAAGTGAAGATGGAGCAGAACAAACTGTAGTTATCCATATCAATGAGACTGAAGAAACAACAGAGTTGGTCCAGTTGTTGACTGTAAAGACGGTAACAAAGGTCGTGTATGTAGTGATTTATCCAGATGGGCATGAGCACGTTACTGAAACGGACTTTGAGGTTAACTCTGATGTCCCTGACCGAAAGCAATACAAAATTCTGCGCAAAGTAGTACGCACAATTATACCTAAAAATGGCAAGAAAGTTGTGTCTGACGAAAAAGAAGAGCATGAGCCTCCAAGAACATGGGACGATATGATGTCTGCTATAAATGACATTGCCCTGAAAGCCCCCAAACTTCAGAGACAGGTAGGTGAAAAACGAGAAGATTCTCCCAAAGCACCTTCACCTCCAGACCGCAAGAAGAAAAAAAGCGACAGAAAGAGCCCAGATGATTATTCCAAGAAGACTAAAGAAATCCAAACTTCTCCATCCCTAACATATGGAAACATAATAAAAGTCAAAGTCATCAGGAAAATCCTAAGCGCTGATGGTAAAGAGCGCGTGACTGTTGAAAAATATGAAGAGCCCTTACCCGAACACCTTGTTGATCCCAACAGACCTCGGGTGATAAAAAGAGTGATTAACATCCTTGTGAGGCCTGATGGATCAGAGGAGATGTCCCAAGAAGACACAGAGGAATCCAACCCCAAGAAACCGAGCATGTTATCTAAACTAGTTAAAGACACAAAAGACATAGTAAGAAAAGTTGTGTCCAGCGATACTCCCAGCCACCATGAAATCGTTGCACCCCCAAGTCCAATGGCAGAGTACTATGATCCTCTAGATGAAATTACAACACACCCGGGTGAACGGATCAAGAGCATTAAGTTAATAAGAACGACTGTAACACCCGATGGAGTCCAACAAACGACCGAGGAAGACATGGAGGAAGAACTTCAGGGTGGCAAACCCGGAAAGAAAGCACGAGATATTGTGAAAGTGGTTTATCAGATAACATATCCTTCTGGAGACGAGATATTTTCCGAAACCGATGCAGAAGAAGTGAAACCTAATAGCTATAGATTAATAAGACGTGTGACCAGAATATTCAAACACGAAAACAATGAAAAAAGGCTGGTCAGCAAGAAAGAGGATGATGTCAAAGGTGAAGGCACTAAATCTATGGAAGAAATTGTTGAAGAAATGACGCTGCAGTCGCATACAAACACTGAACCAGACACGACTAGCCCTGTGGTGGCTCCAGCAAGAAAAGAAAAGAAGGGAGGTGTTGTTTCCCATTTAGAGGAAAATATAATTATTACCAAAACAATAAGGAAGACAGTTCAGGCTGATGGAACCGAAGAAACAGTTGAAGATGTCAAAACAACACCCTTGCCACCTCAGGAAGTAGATCCAGAACATCCCATAATAATAAGGAAAACAATTTATATTGTCGTAGGCCCTGATGGCAAGGAACATGTTACTCAAGAGTACGTACAAGAAGAAGCAGACATTAATATGCAGTGCCCAATCGCTCAGCTAGTCCAAAAGACAAAGGCACATTTTCCTGACGTGTATTTATCAGAGCAGGAAATAAAAGATAGGAAAAATGAATGGCTAAGATGCATTCGAGTAATAAGGACGGTTGAAAAAGATGGTGTTGAACAAACTACCGAAGGCGAGATATCAGAACCAGAGAGTGTAAAGCCCAAGAATACGAAAATGAAGATCACCAAGCTCATTTACGCATACGTTCCATTGCAAGGAGATGAAACGGTTATAGAAATAGATTTAGAAGAGGTTGAACCAAATAAATTTAGAGTTGTACGCAAGACCGTCAGAACAATCTTGCATGTAAAGGACCAAATAAAAGTAAAGGAACAGAAAACTGAAATTGTCAATGACACTAGTTTGACGTCAATTGAAGCAGTTCGAGATCTTTTAACTAAGTTTGCTCAAGGAGAACACTTTCAGGCTCAACATCATCCTTCAACAGGACACCGCAGCACCGACCCAAAATGGACGGATGACCAACCAGAACCCATGCAGGTAAGAATAAAGACAATTGATAAATATTTAAAAATACGTGCATTATAATTCAGAAAAACGCCAGCGATTGAAAAGGTTAGAAAGCTAAAATAAAGGACATAGAAAAAGCACAATTTCAATGCACATAAAAGCAACAAACGCATGAGTACTTAGAGGAAAACCCAAACAAGTAGTTAGGTAGCACAGTAGAAATGCAACAAGCAAAAACTGAAACTTAAAACTGTTCTAAAAAAAATTGTTTCGTGTAGGTACACAGAAGTGCACACACCGACCAAACACGAAACTTGCAACCCTCGACGGCCGAATTCATCCAGGTCGAGAAGTCGTTCTGGGACGAGAGGCCGGATCCCAGGATCACCGTTGCCGCCGTGCCCGCGCCCGCTCCTGCGCCCGCCTCGCCCGAGACGGACAAGGATAAGAAGCAGAAGGACAAGAAACAGAAAGAAAAGAAGGAGAAGACTCCCGAGCCCAAGACACCCGACACCAAGGACAAGAAGGAGAAGAAGCCCAAAGACAAGGCGCCCGTTGAGGAGGTCAAGTCCAAGGCGCCCAAGGCCGAGGCGTCGCCCAAGGCCGCAACACTGGAGCGCCAGCCCACCGCGCCCGAGAACATCATCAAAATCAAGATCGTACGCAAGGTGATCGGTCCGGACGGCAAAGAGACGGTCACGGAGGAGAAACGCGAGGAGCCGATGCCGGCCGAACTCATCGACCCGGCCAGGCCGCGCGTCCTCAAGAGGACCATCTACATCGTCGTGCGACCTGACGGCCGTGAAGAGGTGACCCAGGAGGACGTCGACGAGCATCCGGAAGGCGGCAAGCCGTCCATCTTCTCGCGTCTGCGCAAGATCATCCGCAAGGTGATCGGTCCGGACGGCAAGGAGCACATCACCGAGGAGGACGTGCACTTCCCGGAGCTGTACGTGTCCCAAGACGACCTCAAGAAGCGTCCGGACGAGTGGGTGCGCCGGGTCAAGCTGATCCGCCGAGTGCAGCGCCCCGACGGCTCCGAGCAGACGACGGAGGAAGACATCGAGGAGCCAGAGGACGCCATGCCTAAAAACGCAAAGAAGAAGGTTACCAAACTGGTGTACGTGGTCGTGCTTCCCGACGGCAACGAGCAGGTGGTGGAGACCGACCTGGACGAGACCAAGCCAGGCAAGTTCCGCGTCATCCGCCGCGTCGTCCGCACCATCGTGGTGAAGGACGGCAAGCGCCAGGTGGCCGACGAGAAGGTGGAGGAGCCCCAGGATGACAAGCCGTCAGCCCTGGACAAGATCATCAGCGCCGTCACCCTCGCGTTTGCGCCCAAGGATGTCAAACCCGAAGAACGCCCTGATTGGCGACCTCCCACGGCCGAATTCATCCAGGTCGAGAAGTCGTTCTGGGACGAGAGGCCGGATCCCAGGATCACCGTTGCCGCCGTGCCCGCGCCCGCTCCTGCGCCCGCCTCGCCCGAGACGGACAAGGATAAGAAGCAGAAGGACAAGAAACAGAAAGAAAAGAAGGAGAAGACTCCCGAGCCCAAGACACCCGACACCAAGGACAAGAAGGAGAAGAAGCCCAAAGACAAGGCGCCCGTTGAGGAGGTCAAGTCCAAGGCGCCCAAGGCCGAGGCGTCGCCCAAGGCCGCAACACTGGAGCGCCAGCCCACCGCGCCCGAGAACATCATCAAAATCAAGATCGTACGCAAGGTGATCGGTCCGGACGGCAAAGAGACGGTCACGGAGGAGAAACGCGAGGAGCCGATGCCGGCCGAACTCATCGACCCGGCCAGGCCGCGCGTCCTCAAGAGGACCATCTACATCGTCGTGCGACCTGACGGCCGTGAAGAGGTGACCCAGGAGGACGTCGACGAGCATCCGGAAGGCGGCAAGCCGTCCATCTTCTCGCGTCTGCGCAAGATCATGCCGCAAGGTGATCGGTCCGGACGGCAAGGAGCACATCACCGAGGAGGACGTGCACTTCCCGGAGCTGTACGTGTCCCAAGACGACCTCAAGAAGCGTCCGGACGAGTGGGTGCGCCGGGTCAAGCTGATCCGCCGAGTGCAGCGCCCCGACGGCTCCGAGCAGACGACGGAGGAAGACATCGAGGAGCCAGAGGACGCCATGCCTAAAAACGCAAAGAAGAAGGTTACCAAACTGGTGTACGTGGTCGTGCTTCCCGACGGCAACGAGCAGGTGGTGGAGACCGACCTGGACGAGACCAAGCCGGGCAAGTTCCGCGTCATCCGCCGCGTCGTCCGCACCATCGTGGTGAAGGACGGCAAGCGCCAGGTGGCCGACGAGAAGGTGGAGGAGCCCCAGGATGACAAGCCGTCAGCCCTGGACAAGATCATCAGCGCCGTCACCCTCGCGTTTGCGCCCAAGGATGTCAAACCCGAAGAACGCCCTGATTGGCGACCTCCCACGGCCGAATTCATCCAGGTCGAGAAGTCGTTCTGGGACGAGAGGCCGGATCCCAGGATCACCGTTGCCGCCGTGCCCGCGCCCGCTCCTGCGCCCGCCTCGCCCGAGACGGACAAGGATAAGAAGCAGAAGGACAAGAAACAGAAAGAAAAGAAGGAGAAGACTCCCGAGCCCAAGACACCCGACACCAAGGACAAGAAGGAGAAGAAGCCCAAAGACAAGGCGCCCGTTGAGGAGGTCAAGTCCAAGGCGCCCAAGGCCGAGGCGTCGCCCAAGGCCGCAACACTGGAGCGCCAGCCCACCGCGCCCGAGAACATCATCAAAATCAAGATCGTACGCAAGGTGATCGGTCCGGACGGCAAAGAGACGGTCACGGAGGAGAAACGCGAGGAGCCGATGCCGGCCGAACTCATCGACCCGGCCAGGCCGCGCGTCCTCAAGAGGACCATCTACATCGTCGTGCGACCTGACGGCCGTGAAGAGGTGACCCAGGAGGACGTCGACGAGCATCCGGAAGGCGGCAAGCCGTCCATCTTCTCGCGTCTGCGCAAGATCATGCGCAAGGTGATCGGTCCGGACGGCAAGGAGCACATCACCGAGGAGGACGTGCACTTCCCGGAGCTGTACGTGTCCCAAGACGACCTCAAGAAGCGTCCGGACGAGTGGGTGCGCCGGGTCAAGCTGATCCGCCGAGTGCAGCGCCCCGACGGCTCCGAGCAGACGACGGAGGAAGACATCGAGGAGCCAGAGGACGCCATGCCTAAAAACGCAAAGAAGAAGGTTACCAAACTGGTGTACGTGGTCGTGCTTCCCGACGGCAACGAGCAGGTGGTGGAGACCGACCTGGACGAGACCAAGCCGGGCAAGTTCCGCGTCATCCGCCGCGTCGTCCGCACCATCGTGGTGAAGGACGGCAAGCGCCAGGTGGCCGACGAGAAGGTGGAGGAGCCCCAGGATGACAAGCCGTCAGCCCTGGACAAGATCATCAGCGCCGTCACCCTCGCGTTTGCGCCCAAGGATGTCAAACCCGAAGAACGCCCTGATTGGCGACCTCCCACGGCCGAATTCATCCAGGTCGAGAAGTCGTTCTGGGACGAGAGGCCGGATCCCAGGATCACCGTTGCCGCCGTGCCCGCGCCCGCTCCTGCGCCCGCCTCGCCCGAGGCGGACAAGGATAAGAAGCAGAAGGACAAGAAACAGAAAGAAAAGAAGGAGAAGACTCCCGAGCCCAAGACACCCGACACCAAGGACAAGAAGGAGAAGAAGCCCAAAGACAAGGCGCCCGTTGAGGAGGTCAAGTCCAAGGCGCCCAAGGCCGAGGCGTCGCCCAAGGCCGCAACACTGGAGCGCCAGCCCACCGCGCCCGAGAACATCATCAAAATCAAGATCGTACGCAAGGTGATCGGTCCGGACGGCAAAGAGACGGTCACGGAGGAGAAACGCGAGGAGCCGATGCCGGCCGAACTCATCGACCCGGCCAGGCCGCGCGTCCTCAAGAGGACCATCTACATCGTCGTGCGACCTGACGGCCGTGAAGAGGTGACCCAGGAGGACGTCGACGAGCATCCGGAAGGCGGCAAGCCGTCCATCTTCTCGCGTCTGCGCAAGATCATGCGCAAGGTGATCGGTCCGGACGGCAAGGAGCACATCACCGAGGAGGACGTGCACTTCCCGGAGCTGTACGTGTCCCAAGACGACCTCAAGAAGCGTCCGGACGAGTGGGTGCGCCGGGTCAAGCTGATCCGCCGAGTGCAGCGCCCCGACGGCTCCGAGCAGACGACGGAGGAAGACATCGAGGAGCCAGAGGACGCCATGCCTAAAAACGCAAAGAAGAAGGTTACCAAACTGGTGTACGTGGTCGTGCTTCCCGACGGCAACGAGCAGGTGGTGGAGACCGACCTGGACGAGACCAAGCCGGGCAAGTTCCGCGTCATCCGCCGCGTCGTCCGCACCATCGTGGTGAAGGACGGCAAGCGCCAGGTGGCCGACGAGAAGGTGGAGGAGCCCCAGGATGACAAGCCGTCAGCCCTGGACAAGATCATCAGCGCCGTCACCCTCGCGTTTGCGCCCAAGGATGTCAAACCCGAAGAACGCCCTGATTGGCGACCTCCCACGGCCGAATTCATCCAGGTCGAGAAGTCGTTCTGGGACGAGAGGCCGGATCCCAGGATCACCGTTGCCGCCGTGCCCGCGCCCGCTCCTGCGCCCGCCTCGCCCGAGGCGGACAAGGATAAGAAGCAGAAGGACAAGAAACAGAAAGAAAAGAAGGAGAAGACTCCCGAGCCCAAGACACCCGACACCAAGGACAAGAAGGAGAAGAAGCCCAAAGACAAGGCGCCCGTTGAGGAGGTCAAGTCCAAGGCGCCCAAGGCCGAGGCGTCGCCCAAGGCCGCAACACTGGAGCGCCAGCCCACCGCGCCCGAGAACATCATCAAAATCAAGATCGTACGCAAGGTGATCGGTCCGGACGGCAAAGAGACGGTCACGGAGGAGAAACGCGAGGAGCCGATGCCGGCCGAACTCATCGACCCGGCCAGGCCGCGCGTCCTCAAGAGGACCATCTACATCGTCGTGCGACCTGACGGCCGTGAAGAGGTGACCCAGGAGGACGTCGACGAGCATCCGGAAGGCGGCAAGCCGTCCATCTTCTCGCGTCTGCGCAAGATCATGCGCAAGGTGATCGGTCCGGACGGCAAGGAGCACATCACCGAGGAGGACGTGCACTTCCCGGAGCTGTACGTGTCCCAAGACGACCTCAAGAAGCGTCCGGACGAGTGGGTGCGCCGGGTCAAGCTGATCCGCCGAGTGCAGCGCCCCGACGGCTCCGAGCAGACGACGGAGGAAGACATCGAGGAGCCAGAGGACGCCATGCCTAAAAACGCAAAGAAGAAGGTTACCAAACTGGTGTACGTGGTCGTGCTTCCCGACGGCAACGAGCAGGTGGTGGAGACCGACCTGGACGAGACCAAGCCGGGCAAGTTCCGCGTCATCCGCCGCGTCGTCCGCACCATCGTGGTGAAGGACGGCAAGCGCCAGGTGGCCGACGAGAAGGTGGAGGAGCCCCAGGATGACAAGCCGTCAGCCCTGGACAAGATCATCAGCGCCGTCACCCTCGCGTTTGCGCCCAAGGATGTCAAACCCGAAGAACGCCCTGATTGGCGACCTCCCACGGCCGAATTCATCCAGGTCGAGAAGTCGTTCTGGGACGAGAGGCCGGATCCCAGGATCACCGTTGCCGCCGTGCCCGCGCCCGCTCCTGCGCCCGCCTCGCCCGAGACGGACAAGGATAAGAAGCAGAAGGACAAGAAACAGAAAGAAAAGAAGGAGAAGACTCCCGAGCCCAAGACACCCGACACCAAGGACAAGAAGGAGAAGAAGCCCAAAGACAAGGCGCCCGTTGAGGAGGTCAAGTCCAAGGCGCCCAAGGCCGAGGCGTCGCCCAAGGCCGCAACACTGGAGCGCCAGCCCACCGCGCCCGAGAACATCATCAAAATCAAGATCGTACGCAAGGTGATCGGTCCGGACGGCAAAGAGACGGTCACGGAGGAGAAACGCGAGGAGCCGATGCCGGCCGAACTCATCGACCCGGCCAGGCCGCGCGTCCTCAAGAGGACCATCTACATCGTCGTGCGACCTGACGGCCGTGAAGAGGTGACCCAGGAGGACGTCGACGAGCATCCGGAAGGCGGCAAGCCGTCCATCTTCTCGCGTCTGCGCAAGATCATGCGCAAGGTGATCGGTCCGGACGGCAAGGAGCACATCACCGAGGAGGACGTGCACTTCCCGGAGCTGTACGTGTCCCAAGACGACCTCAAGAAGCGTCCGGACGAGTGGGTGCGCCGGGTCAAGCTGATCCGCCGAGTGCAGCGCCCCGACGGCTCCGAGCAGACGACGGAGGAAGACATCGAGGAGCCAGAGGACGCCATGCCTAAAAACGCAAAGAAGAAGGTTACCAAACTGGTGTACGTGGTCGTGCTTCCCGACGGCAACGAGCAGGTGGTGGAGACCGACCTGGACGAGACCAAGCCGGGCAAGTTCCGCGTCATCCGCCGCGTCGTCCGCACCATCGTGGTGAAGGACGGCAAGCGCCAGGTGGCCGACGAGAAGGTGGAGGAGCCCCAGGATGACAAGCCGTCAGCCCTGGACAAGATCATCAGCGCCGTCACCCTCGCGTTTGCGCCCAAGGATGTCAAACCCGAAGAACGCCCTGATTGGCGACCTCCCACGGCCGAATTCATCCAGGTCGAGAAGTCGTTCTGGGACGAGAGGCCGGATCCCAGGATCACCGTTGCCGCCGTGCCCGCGCCCGCTCCTGCGCCCGCCTCGCCCGAGACGGACAAGGATAAGAAGCAGAAGGACAAGAAACAGAAAGAAAAGAAGGAGAAGACTCCCGAGCCCAAGACACCCGACACCAAGGACAAGAAGGAGAAGAAGCCCAAAGACAAGGCGCCCGTTGAGGAGGTCAAGTCCAAGGCGCCCAAGGCCGAGGCGTCGCCCAAGGCCGCAACACTGGAGCGCCAGCCCACCGCGCCCGAGAACATCATCAAAATCAAGATCGTACGCAAGGTGATCGGTCCGGACGGCAAAGAGACGGTCACGGAGGAGAAACGCGAGGAGCCGATGCCGGCCGAACTCATCGACCCGGCCAGGCCGCGCGTCCTCAAGAGGACCATCTACATCGTCGTGCGACCTGACGGCCGTGAAGAGGTGACCCAGGAGGACGTCGACGAGCATCCGGAAGGCGGCAAGCCGTCCATCTTCTCGCGTCTGCGCAAGATCATGCGCAAGGTGATCGGTCCGGACGGCAAGGAGCACATCACCGAGGAGGACGTGCACTTCCCGGAGCTGTACGTGTCCCAAGACGACCTCAAGAAGCGTCCGGACGAGTGGGTGCGCCGGGTCAAGCTGATCCGCCGAGTGCAGCGCCCCGACGGCTCCGAGCAGACGACGGAGGAAGACATCGAGGAGCCAGAGGACGCCATGCCTAAAAACGCAAAGAAGAAGGTTACCAAACTGGTGTACGTGGTCGTGCTTCCCGACGGCAACGAGCAGGTGGTGGAGACCGACCTGGACGAGACCAAGCCGGGCAAGTTCCGCGTCATCCGCCGCGTCGTCCGCACCATCGTGGTGAAGGACGGCAAGCGCCAGGTGGCCGACGAGAAGGTGGAGGAGCCCCAGGATGACAAGCCGACAGCCCTGGACAAGATCATCAGCGCCGTCACCCTCGCGTTTGCGCCCAAGGATGTCAAACCCGAAGAACGCCCTGATTGGCGACCTCCCACGGCCGAATTCATCCAGGTCGAGAAGTCGTTCTGGGACGAGAGGCCGGATCCCAGGATCACCGTTGCCGCCGTGCCCGCGCCCGCTCCTGCGCCCGCCTCGCCCGAGACGGACAAGGATAAGAAGCAGAAGGACAAGAAACAGAAAGAAAAGAAGGAGAAGACTCCCGAGCCCAAGACACCCGACACCAAGGACAAGAAGGAGAAGAAGCCCAAAGACAAGGCGCCCGTTGAGGAGGTCAAGTCCAAGGCGCCCAAGGCCGAGGCGTCGCCCAAGGCCGCAACACTGGAGCGCCAGCCCACCGCGCCCGAGAACATCATCAAAATCAAGATCGTACGCAAGGTGATCGGTCCGGACGGCAAAGAGACGGTCACGGAGGAGAAACGCGAGGAGCCGATGCCGGCCGAACTCATCGACCCGGCCAGGCCGCGCGTCCTCAAGAGGACCATCTACATCGTCGTGCGACCTGACGGCCGTGAAGAGGTGACCCAGGAGGACGTCGACGAGCATCCGGAAGGCGGCAAGCCGTCCATCTTCTCGCGTCTGCGCAAGATCATGCGCAAGGTGATCGGTCCGGACGGCAAGGAGCACATCACCGAGGAGGACGTGCACTTCCCGGAGCTGTACGTGTCCCAAGACGACCTCAAGAAGCGTCCGGACGAGTGGGTGCGCCGGGTCAAGCTGATCCGCCGAGTGCAGCGCCCCGACGGCTCCGAGCAGACGACGGAGGAAGACATCGAGGAGCCAGAGGACGCCATGCCTAAAAACGCAAAGAAGAAGGTTACCAAACTGGTGTACGTGGTCGTGCTTCCCGACGGCAACGAGCAGGTGGTGGAGACCGACCTGGACGAGACCAAGCCGGGCAAGTTCCGCGTCATCCGCCGCGTCGTCCGCACCATCGTGGTGAAGGACGGCAAGCGCCAGGTGGCCGACGAGAAGGTGGAGGAGCCCCAGGATGACAAGCCGTCAGCCCTGGACAAGATCATCAGCGCCGTCACCCTCGCGTTTGCGCCCAAGGATGTCAAACCCGAAGAACGCCCTGATTGGCGACCTCCCACGGCCGAATTCATCCAGGTCGAGAAGTCGTTCTGGGACGAGAGGCCGGATCCCAGGATCACCGTTGCCGCCGTGCCCGCGCCCGCTCCTGCGCCCGCCTCGCCCGAGACGGACAAGGATAAGAAGCAGAAGGACAAGAAACAGAAAGAAAAGAAGGAGAAGACTCCCGAGCCCAAGACACCCGACACCAAGGACAAGAAGGAGAAGAAGCCCAAAGACAAGGCGCCCGTTGAGGAGGTCAAGTCCAAGGCGCCCAAGGCCGAGGCGTCGCCCAAGGCCGCAACACTGGAGCGCCAGCCCACCGCGCCCGAGAACATCATCAAAATCAAGATCGTACGCAAGGTGATCGGTCCGGACGGCAAAGAGACGGTCACGGAGGAGAAACGCGAGGAGCCGATGCCGGCCGAACTCATCGACCCGGCCAGGCCGCGCGTCCTCAAGAGGACCATCTACATCGTCGTGCGACCTGACGGCCGTGAAGAGGTGACCCAGGAGGACGTCGACGAGCATCCGGAAGGCGGCAAGCCGTCCATCTTCTCGCGTCTGCGCAAGATCATGCGCAAGGTGATCGGTCCGGACGGCAAGGAGCACATCACCGAGGAGGACGTGCACTTCCCGGAGCTGTACGTGTCCCAAGACGACCTCAAGAAGCGTCCGGACGAGTGGGTGCGCCGGGTCAAGCTGATCCGCCGAGTGCAGCGCCCCGACGGCTCCGAGCAGACGACGGAGGAAGACATCGAGGAGCCAGAGGACGCCATGCCTAAAAACGCAAAGAAGAAGGTTACCAAACTGGTGTACGTGGTCGTGCTTCCCGACGGCAACGAGCAGGTGGTGGAGACCGACCTGGACGAGACCAAGCCGGGCAAGTTCCGCGTCATCCGCCGCGTCGTCCGCACCATCGTGGTGAAGGACGGCAAGCGCCAGGTGGCCGACGAGAAGGTGGAGGAGCCCCAGGATGACAAGCCGTCAGCCCTGGACAAGATCATCAGCGCCGTCACCCTCGCGTTTGCGCCCAAGGATGTCAAACCCGAAGAACGCCCTGATTGGCGACCTCCCACGGCCGAATTCATCCAGGTCGAGAAGTCGTTCTGGGACGAGAGGCCGGATCCCAGGATCACCGTTGCCGCCGTGCCCGCGCCCGCTCCTGCGCCCGCCTCGCCCGAGACGGACAAGGATAAGAAGCAGAAGGACAAGAAACAGAAAGAAAAGAAGGAGAAGACTCCCGAGCCCAAGACACCCGACACCAAGGACAAGAAGGAGAAGAAGCCCAAAGACAAGGCGCCCGTTGAGGAGGTCAAGTCCAAGGCGCCCAAGGCCGAGGCGTCGCCCAAGGCCGCAACACTGGAGCGCCAGCCCACCGCGCCCGAGAACATCATCAAAATCAAGATCGTACGCAAGGTGATCGGTCCGGACGGCAAAGAGACGGTCACGGAGGAGAAACGCGAGGAGCCGATGCCGGCCGAACTCATCGACCCGGCCAGGCCGCGCGTCCTCAAGAGGACCATCTACATCGTCGTGCGACCTGACGGCCGTGAAGAGGTGACCCAGGAGGACGTCGACGAGCATCCGGAAGGCGGCAAGCCGTCCATCTTCTCGCGTCTGCGCAAGATCATGCGCAAGGTGATCGGTCCGGACGGCAAGGAGCACATCACCGAGGAGGACGTGCACTTCCCGGAGCTGTACGTGTCCCAAGACGACCTCAAGAAGCGTCCGGACGAGTGGGTGCGCCGGGTCAAGCTGATCCGCCGAGTGCAGCGCCCCGACGGCTCCGAGCAGACGACGGAGGAAGACATCGAGGAGCCAGAGGACGCCATGCCTAAAAACGCAAAGAAGAAGGTTACCAAACTGGTGTACGTGGTCGTGCTTCCCGACGGCAACGAGCAGGTGGTGGAGACCGACCTGGACGAGACCAAGCCGGGCAAGTTCCGCGTCATCCGCCGCGTCGTCCGCACCATCGTGGTGAAGGACGGCAAGCGCCAGGTGGCCGACGAGAAGGTGGAGGAGCCCCAGGATGACAAGCCGTCAGCCCTGGACAAGATCATCAGCGCCGTCACCCTCGCGTTTGCGCCCAAGGATGTCAAACCCGAAGAACGCCCTGATTGGCGACCTCCCACGGCCGAATTCATCCAGGTCGAGAAGTCGTTCTGGGACGAGAGGCCGGATCCCAGGATCACCGTTGCCGCCGTGCCCGCGCCCGCTCCTGCGCCCGCCTCGCCCGAGACGGACAAGGATAAGAAGCAGAAGGACAAGAAACAGAAAGAAAAGAAGGAGAAGACTCCCGAGCCCAAGACACCCGACACCAAGGACAAGAAGGAGAAGAAGCCCAAAGACAAGGCGCCCGTTGAGGAGGTCAAGTCCAAGGCGCCCAAGGCCGAGGCGTCGCCCAAGGCCGCAACACTGGAGCGCCAGCCCACCGCGCCCGAGAACATCATCAAAATCAAGATCGTACGCAAGGTGATCGGTCCGGACGGCAAAGAGACGGTCACGGAGGAGAAACGCGAGGAGCCGATGCCGGCCGAACTCATCGACCCGGCCAGGCCGCGCGTCCTCAAGAGGACCATCTACATCGTCGTGCGACCTGACGGCCGTGAAGAGGTGACCCAGGAGGACGTCGACGAGCATCCGGAAGGCGGCAAGCCGTCCATCTTCTCGCGTCTGCGCAAGATCATGCGCAAGGTGATCGGTCCGGACGGCAAGGAGCACATCACCGAGGAGGACGTGCACTTCCCGGAGCTGTACGTGTCCCAAGACGACCTCAAGAAGCGTCCGGACGAGTGGGTGCGCCGGGTCAAGCTGATCCGCCGAGTGCAGCGCCCCGACGGCTCCGAGCAGACGACGGAGGAAGACATCGAGGAGCCAGAGGACGCCATGCCTAAAAACGCAAAGAAGAAGGTTACCAAACTGGTGTACGTGGTCGTGCTTCCCGACGGCAACGAGCAGGTGGTGGAGACCGACCTGGACGAGACCAAGCCGGGCAAGTTCCGCGTCATCCGCCGCGTCGTCCGCACCATCGTGGTGAAGGACGGCAAGCGCCAGGTGGCCGACGAGAAGGTGGAGGAGCCCCAGGATGACAAGCCGTCAGCCCTGGACAAGATCATCAGCGCCGTCACCCTCGCGTTTGCGCCCAAGGATGTCAAACCCGAAGAACGCCCTGATTGGCGACCTCCCACGGCCGAATTCATCCAGGTCGAGAAGTCGTTCTGGGACGAGAGGCCGGATCCCAGGATCACCGTTGCCGCCGTGCCCGCGCCCGCTCCTGCGCCCGCCTCGCCCGAGACGGACAAGGATAAGAAGCAGAAGGACAAGAAACAGAAAGAAAAGAAGGAGAAGACTCCCGAGCCCAAGACACCCGACACCAAGGACAAGAAGGAGAAGAAGCCCAAAGACAAGGCGCCCGTTGAGGAGGTCAAGTCCAAGGCGCCCAAGGCCGAGGCGTCGCCCAAGGCCGCAACACTGGAGCGCCAGCCCACCGCGCCCGAGAACATCATCAAAATCAAGATCGTACGCAAGGTGATCGGTCCGGACGGCAAAGAGACGGTCACGGAGGAGAAACGCGAGGAGCCGATGCCGGCCGAACTCATCGACCCGGCCAGGCCGCGCGTCCTCAAGAGGACCATCTACATCGTCGTGCGACCTGACGGCCGTGAAGAGGTGACCCAGGAGGACGTCGACGAGCATCCGGAAGGCGGCAAGCCGTCCATCTTCTCGCGTCTGCGCAAGATCATGCGCAAGGTGATCGGTCCGGACGGCAAGGAGCACATCACCGAGGAGGACGTGCACTTCCCGGAGCTGTACGTGTCCCAAGACGACCTCAAGAAGCGTCCGGACGAGTGGGTGCGCCGGGTCAAGCTGATCCGCCGAGTGCAGCGCCCCGACGGCTCCGAGCAGACGACGGAGGAAGACATCGAGGAGCCAGAGGACGCCATGCCTAAAAACGCAAAGAAGAAGGTTACCAAACTGGTGTACGTGGTCGTGCTTCCCGACGGCAACGAGCAGGTGGTGGAGACCGACCTGGACGAGACCAAGCCGGGCAAGTTCCGCGTCATCCGCCGCGTCGTCCGCACCATCGTGGTGAAGGACGGCAAGCGCCAGGTGGCCGACGAGAAGGTGGAGGAGCCCCAGGATGACAAGCCGTCAGCCCTGGACAAGATCATCAGCGCCGTCACCCTCGCGTTTGCGCCCAAGGATGTCAAACCCGAAGAACGCCCTGATTGGCGACCTCCCACGGCCGAATTCATCCAGGTCGAGAAGTCGTTCTGGGACGAGAGGCCGGATCCCAGGATCACCGTTGCCGCCGTGCCCGCGCCCGCTCCTGCGCCCGCCTCGCCCGAGACGGACAAGGATAAGAAGCAGAAGGACAAGAAACAGAAAGAAAAGAAGGAGAAGACTCCCGAGCCCAAGACACCCGACACCAAGGACAAGAAGGAGAAGAAGCCCAAAGACAAGGCGCCCGTTGAGGAGGTCAAGTCCAAGGCGCCCAAGGCCGAGGCGTCGCCCAAGGCCGCAACACTGGAGCGCCAGCCCACCGCGCCCGAGAACATCATCAAAATCAAGATCGTACGCAAGGTGATCGGTCCGGACGGCAAAGAGACGGTCACGGAGGAGAAACGCGAGGAGCCGATGCCGGCCGAACTCATCGACCCGGCCAGGCCGCGCGTCCTCAAGAGGACCATCTACATCGTCGTGCGACCTGACGGCCGTGAAGAGGTGACCCAGGAGGACGTCGACGAGCATCCGGAAGGCGGCAAGCCGTCCATCTTCTCGCGTCTGCGCAAGATCATGCGCAAGGTGATCGGTCCGGACGGCAAGGAGCACATCACCGAGGAGGACGTGCACTTCCCGGAGCTGTACGTGTCCCAAGACGACCTCAAGAAGCGTCCGGACGAGTGGGTGCGCCGGGTCAAGCTGATCCGCCGAGTGCAGCGCCCCGACGGCTCCGAGCAGACGACGGAGGAAGACATCGAGGAGCCAGAGGACGCCATGCCTAAAAACGCAAAGAAGAAGGTTACCAAACTGGTGTACGTGGTCGTGCTTCCCGACGGCAACGAGCAGGTGGTGGAGACCGACCTGGACGAGACCAAGCCGGGCAAGTTCCGCGTCATCCGCCGCGTCGTCCGCACCATCGTGGTGAAGGACGGCAAGCGCCAGGTGGCCGACGAGAAGGTGGAGGAGCCCCAGGATGACAAGCCGTCAGCCCTGGACAAGATCATCAGCGCCGTCACCCTCGCGTTTGCGCCCAAGGATGTCAAACCCGAAGAACGCCCTGATTGGCGACCTCCCACGGCCGAATTCATCCAGGTCGAGAAGTCGTTCTGGGACGAGAGGCCGGATCCCAGGATCACCGTTGCCGCCGTGCCCGCGCCCGCTCCTGCGCCCGCCTCGCCCGAGACGGACAAGGATAAGAAGCAGAAGGACAAGAAACAGAAAGAAAAGAAGGAGAAGACTCCCGAGCCCAAGACACCCGACACCAAGGACAAGAAGGAGAAGAAGCCCAAAGACAAGGCGCCCGTTGAGGAGGTCAAGTCCAAGGCGCCCAAGGCCGAGGCGTCGCCCAAGGCCGCAACACTGGAGCGCCAGCCCACCGCGCCCGAGAACATCATCAAAATCAAGATCGTACGCAAGGTGATCGGTCCGGACGGCAAAGAGACGGTCACGGAGGAGAAACGCGAGGAGCCGATGCCGGCCGAACTCATCGACCCGGCCAGGCCGCGCGTCCTCAAGAGGACCATCTACATCGTCGTGCGACCTGACGGCCGTGAAGAGGTGACCCAGGAGGACGTCGACGAGCATCCGGAAGGCGGCAAGCCGTCCATCTTCTCGCGTCTGCGCAAGATCATGCGCAAGGTGATCGGTCCGGACGGCAAGGAGCACATCACCGAGGAGGACGTGCACTTCCCGGAGCTGTACGTGTCCCAAGACGACCTCAAGAAGCGTCCGGACGAGTGGGTGCGCCGGGTCAAGCTGATCCGCCGAGTGCAGCGCCCCGACGGCTCCGAGCAGACGACGGAGGAAGACATCGAGGAGCCAGAGGACGCCATGCCTAAAAACGCAAAGAAGAAGGTTACCAAACTGGTGTACGTGGTCGTGCTTCCCGACGGCAACGAGCAGGTGGTGGAGACCGACCTGGACGAGACCAAGCCGGGCAAGTTCCGCGTCATCCGCCGCGTCGTCCGCACCATCGTGGTGAAGGACGGCAAGCGCCAGGTGGCCGACGAGAAGGTGGAGGAGCCCCAGGATGACAAGCCGTCAGCCCTGGACAAGATCATCAGCGCCGTCACCCTCGCGTTTGCGCCCAAGGATGTCAAACCCGAAGAACGCCCTGATTGGCGACCTCCCACGGCCGAATTCATCCAGGTCGAGAAGTCGTTCTGGGACGAGAGGCCGGATCCCAGGATCACCGTTGCCGCCGTGCCCGCGCCCGCTCCTGCGCCCGCCTCGCCCGAGACGGACAAGGATAAGAAGCAGAAGGACAAGAAACAGAAAGAAAAGAAGGAGAAGACTCCCGAGCCCAAGACACCCGACACCAAGGACAAGAAGGAGAAGAAGCCCAAAGACAAGGCGCCCGTTGAGGAGGTCAAGTCCAAGGCGCCCAAGGCCGAGGCGTCGCCCAAGGCCGCAACACTGGAGCGCCAGCCCACCGCGCCCGAGAACATCATCAAAATCAAGATCGTACGCAAGGTGATCGGTCCGGACGGCAAAGAGACGGTCACGGAGGAGAAACGCGAGGAGCCGATGCCGGCCGAACTCATCGACCCGGCCAGGCCGCGCGTCCTCAAGAGGACCATCTACATCGTCGTGCGACCTGACGGCCGTGAAGAGGTGACCCAGGAGGACGTCGACGAGCATCCGGAAGGCGGCAAGCCGTCCATCTTCTCGCGTCTGCGCAAGATCATCCGCAAGGTGATCGGTCCGGACGGCAAGGAGCACATCACCGAGGAGGACGTGCACTTCCCGGAGCTGTACGTGTCCCAAGACGACCTCAAGAAGCGTCCGGACGAGTGGGTGCGCCGGGTCAAGCTGATCCGCCGAGTGCAGCGCCCCGACGGCTCCGAGCAGACGACGGAGGAAGACATCGAGGAGCCAGAGGACGCCATGCCTAAAAACGCAAAGAAGAAGGTTACCAAACTGGTGTACGTGGTCGTGCTTCCCGACGGCAACGAGCAGGTGGTGGAGACCGACCTGGACGAGACCAAGCCGGGCAAGTTCCGCGTCATCCGCCGCGTCGTCCGCACCATCGTGGTGAAGGACGGCAAGCGCCAGGTGGCCGACGAGAAGGTGGAGGAGCCCCAGGATGACAAGCCGTCAGCCCTGGACAAGATCATCAGCGCCGTCACCCTCGCGTTTGCGCCCAAGGATGTCAAACCCGAAGAACGCCCTGATTGGCGACCTCCCACGGCCGAATTCATCCAGGTCGAGAAGTCGTTCTGGGACGAGAGGCCGGATCCCAGGATCACCGTTGCCGCCGTGCCCGCGCCCGCTCCTGCGCCCGCCTCGCCCGAGACGGACAAGGATAAGAAGCAGAAGGACAAGAAACAGAAAGAAAAGAAGGAGAAGACTCCCGAGCCCAAGACACCCGACACCAAGGACAAGAAGGAGAAGAAGCCCAAAGACAAGGCGCCCGTTGAGGAGGTCAAGTCCAAGGCGCCCAAGGCCGAGGCGTCGCCCAAGGCCGCAACACTGGAGCGCCAGCCCACCGCGCCCGAGAACATCATCAAAATCAAGATCGTACGCAAGGTGATCGGTCCGGACGGCAAAGAGACGGTCACGGAGGAGAAACGCGAGGAGCCGATGCCGGCCGAACTCATCGACCCGGCCAGGCCGCGCGTCCTCAAGAGGACCATCTACATCGTCGTGCGACCTGACGGCCGTGAAGAGGTGACCCAGGAGGACGTCGACGAGCATCCGGAAGGCGGCAAGCCGTCCATCTTCTCGCGTCTGCGCAAGATCATCCGCAAGGTGATCGGTCCGGACGGCAAGGAGCACATCACCGAGGAGGACGTGCACTTCCCGGAGCTGTACGTGTCCCAAGACGACCTCAAGAAGCGTCCGGACGAGTGGGTGCGCCGGGTCAAGCTGATCCGCCGAGTGCAGCGCCCCGACGGCTCCGAGCAGACGACGGAGGAAGACATCGAGGAGCCAGAGGACGCCATGCCTAAAAACGCAAAGAAGAAGGTTACCAAACTGGTGTACGTGGTCGTGCTTCCCGACGGCAACGAGCAGGTGGTGGAGACCGACCTGGACGAGACCAAGCCAGGCAAGTTCCGCGTCATCCGCCGCGTCGTCCGCACCATCGTGGTGAAGGACGGCAAGCGCCAGGTGGCCGACGAGAAGGTGGAGGAGCCCCAGGATGACAAGCCGTCAGCCCTGGACAAGATCATCAGCGCCGTCACCCTCGCGTTTGCGCCCAAGGATGTCAAACCCGAAGAACGCCCTGATTGGCGACCTCCCACGGCCGAATTCATCCAGGTCGAGAAGTCGTTCTGGGACGAGAGGCCGGATCCCAGGATCACCGTTGCCGCCGTGCCCGCGCCCGCTCCTGCGCCCGCCTCGCCCGAGACGGACAAGGATAAGAAGCAGAAGGACAAGAAACAGAAAGAAAAGAAGGAGAAGACTCCCGAGCCCAAGACACCCGACACCAAGGACAAGAAGGAGAAGAAGCCCAAAGACAAGGCGCCCGTTGAGGAGGTCAAGTCCAAGGCGCCCAAGGCCGAGGCGTCGCCCAAGGCCGCAACACTGGAGCGCCAGCCCACCGCGCCCGAGAACATCATCAAAATCAAGATCGTACGCAAGGTGATCGGTCCGGACGGCAAAGAGACGGTCACGGAGGAGAAACGCGAGGAGCCGATGCCGGCCGAACTCATCGACCCGGCCAGGCCGCGCGTCCTCAAGAGGACCATCTACATCGTCGTGCGACCTGACGGCCGTGAAGAGGTGACCCAGGAGGACGTCGACGAGCATCCGGAAGGCGGCAAGCCGTCCATCTTCTCGCGTCTGCGCAAGATCATCCGCAAGGTGATCGGTCCGGACGGCAAGGAGCACATCACCGAGGAGGACGTGCACTTCCCGGAGCTGTACGTGTCCCAAGACGACCTCAAGAAGCGTCCGGACGAGTGGGTGCGCCGGGTCAAGCTGATCCGCCGAGTGCAGCGCCCCGACGGCTCCGAGCAGACGACGGAGGAAGACATCGAGGAGCCAGAGGACGCCATGCCTAAAAACGCAAAGAAGAAGGTTACCAAACTGGTGTACGTGGTCGTGCTTCCCGACGGCAACGAGCAGGTGGTGGAGACCGACCTGGACGAGACCAAGCCAGGCAAGTTCCGCGTCATCCGCCGCGTCGTCCGCACCATCGTGGTGAAGGACGGCAAGCGCCAGGTGGCCGACGAGAAGGTGGAGGAGCCCCAGGATGACAAGCCGTCAGCCCTGGACAAGATCATCAGCGCCGTCACCCTCGCGTTTGCGCCCAAGGATGTCAAACCCGAAGAACGCCCTGATTGGCGACCTCCCACGGCCGAATTCATCCAGGTCGAGAAGTCGTTCTGGGACGAGAGGCCGGATCCCAGGATCACCGTTGCCGCCGTGCCCGCGCCCGCTCCTGCGCCCGCCTCGCCCGAGACGGACAAGGATAAGAAGCAGAAGGACAAGAAACAGAAAGAAAAGAAGGAGAAGACTCCCGAGCCCAAGACACCCGACACCAAGGACAAGAAGGAGAAGAAGCCCAAAGACAAGGCGCCCGTTGAGGAGGTCAAGTCCAAGGCGCCCAAGGCCGAGGCGTCGCCCAAGGCCGCAACACTGGAGCGCCAGCCCACCGCGCCCGAGAACATCATCAAAATCAAGATCGTACGCAAGGTGATCGGTCCGGACGGCAAAGAGACGGTCACGGAGGAGAAACGCGAGGAGCCGATGCCGGCCGAACTCATCGACCCGGCCAGGCCGCGCGTCCTCAAGAGGACCATCTACATCGTCGTGCGACCTGACGGCCGTGAAGAGGTGACCCAGGAGGACGTCGACGAGCATCCGGAAGGCGGCAAGCCGTCCATCTTCTCGCGTCTGCGCAAGATCATCCGCAAGGTGATCGGTCCGGACGGCAAGGAGCACATCACCGAGGAGGACGTGCACTTCCCGGAGCTGTACGTGTCCCAAGACGACCTCAAGAAGCGTCCGGACGAGTGGGTGCGCCGGGTCAAGCTGATCCGCCGAGTGCAGCGCCCCGACGGCTCCGAGCAGACGACGGAGGAAGACATCGAGGAGCCAGAGGACGCCATGCCTAAAAACGCAAAGAAGAAGGTTACCAAACTGGTGTACGTGGTCGTGCTTCCCGACGGCAACGAGCAGGTGGTGGAGACCGACCTGGACGAGACCAAGCCAGGCAAGTTCCGCGTCATCCGCCGCGTCGTCCGCACCATCGTGGTGAAGGACGGCAAGCGCCAGGTGGCCGACGAGAAGGTGGAGGAGCCCCAGGATGACAAGCCGTCAGCCCTGGACAAGATCATCAGCGCCGTCACCCTCGCGTTTGCGCCCAAGGATGTCAAACCCGAAGAACGCCCTGATTGGCGACCTCCCACGGCCGAATTCATCCAGGTCGAGAAGTCGTTCTGGGACGAGAGGCCGGATCCCAGGATCACCGTTGCCGCCGTGCCCGCGCCCGCTCCTGCGCCCGCCTCGCCCGAGACGGACAAGGATAAGAAGCAGAAGGACAAGAAACAGAAAGAAAAGAAGGAGAAGACTCCCGAGCCCAAGACACCCGACACCAAGGACAAGAAGGAGAAGAAGCCCAAAGACAAGGCGCCCGTTGAGGAGGTCAAGTCCAAGGCGCCCAAGGCCGAGGCGTCGCCCAAGGCCGCAACACTGGAGCGCCAGCCCACCGCGCCCGAGAACATCATCAAAATCAAGATCGTACGCAAGGTGATCGGTCCGGACGGCAAAGAGACGGTCACGGAGGAGAAACGCGAGGAGCCGATGCCGGCCGAACTCATCGACCCGGCCAGGCCGCGCGTCCTCAAGAGGACCATCTACATCGTCGTGCGACCTGACGGCCGTGAAGAGGTGACCCAGGAGGACGTCGACGAGCATCCGGAAGGCGGCAAGCCGTCCATCTTCTCGCGTCTGCGCAAGATCATCCGCAAGGTGATCGGTCCGGACGGCAAGGAGCACATCACCGAGGAGGACGTGCACTTCCCGGAGCTGTACGTGTCCCAAGACGACCTCAAGAAGCGTCCGGACGAGTGGGTGCGCCGGGTCAAGCTGATCCGCCGAGTGCAGCGCCCCGACGGCTCCGAGCAGACGACGGAGGAAGACATCGAGGAGCCAGAGGACGCCATGCCTAAAAACGCAAAGAAGAAGGTTACCAAACTGGTGTACGTGGTCGTGCTTCCCGACGGCAACGAGCAGGTGGTGGAGACCGACCTGGACGAGACCAAGCCAGGCAAGTTCCGCGTCATCCGCCGCGTCGTCCGCACCATCGTGGTGAAGGACGGCAAGCGCCAGGTGGCCGACGAGAAGGTGGAGGAGCCCCAGGATGACAAGCCGTCAGCCCTGGACAAGATCATCAGCGCCGTCACCCTCGCGTTTGCGCCCAAGGATGTCAAACCCGAAGAGCGCCCTGATTGGCGACCTCCCACGGCCGAATTCATCCAGGTCGAGAAGTCGTTCTGGGACGAGAGGCCGGATCCCAGGATCACCGTTGCCGCCGTGCCCGCGCCCGCTCCTGCGCCCGCCTCGCCCGAGACGGACAAGGATAAGAAGCAGAAGGACAAGAAACAGAAAGAAAAGAAGGAGAAGACTCCCGAGCCCAAGACACCCGACACCAAGGACAAGAAGGAGAAGAAGCCCAAAGACAAGGCGCCCGTTGAGGAGGTCAAGTCCAAGGCGCCCAAGGCCGAGGCGTCGCCCAAGGCCGCAACACTGGAGCGCCAGCCCACCGCGCCCGAGAACATCATCAAAATCAAGATCGTACGCAAGGTGATCGGTCCGGACGGCAAAGAGACGGTCACGGAGGAGAAACGCGAGGAGCCGATGCCGGCCGAACTCATCGACCCGGCCAGGCCGCGCGTCCTCAAGAGGACCATCTACATCGTCGTGCGACCTGACGGCCGTGAAGAGGTGACCCAGGAGGACGTCGACGAGCATCCGGAAGGCGGCAAGCCGTCCATCTTCTCGCGTCTGCGCAAGATCATCCGCAAGGTGATCGGTCCGGACGGCAAGGAGCACATCACCGAGGAGGACGTGCACTTCCCGGAGCTGTACGTGTCCCAAGACGACCTCAAGAAGCGTCCGGACGAGTGGGTGCGCCGGGTCAAGCTGATCCGCCGAGTGCAGCGCCCCGACGGCTCCGAGCAGACGACGGAGGAAGACATCGAGGAGCCAGAGGACGCCATGCCTAAAAACGCAAAGAAGAAGGTTACCAAACTGGTGTACGTGGTCGTGCTTCCCGACGGCAACGAGCAGGTGGTGGAGACCGACCTGGACGAGACCAAGCCAGGCAAGTTCCGCGTCATCCGCCGCGTCGTCCGCACCATCGTGGTGAAGGACGGCAAGCGCCAGGTGGCCGACGAGAAGGTGGAGGAGCCCCAGGATGACAAGCCGTCAGCCCTGGACAAGATCATCAGCGCCGTCACCCTCGCGTTTGCGCCCAAGGATGTCAAACCCGAAGAGCGCCCTGATTGGCGACCTCCCACGGCCGAATTCATCCAGGTCGAGAAGTCGTTCTGGGACGAGAGGCCGGATCCCAGGATCACCGTTGCCGCCGTGCCCGCGCCCGCTCCTGCGCCCGCCTCGCCCGAGACGGACAAGGATAAGAAGCAGAAGGACAAGAAACAGAAAGAAAAGAAGGAGAAGACTCCCGAGCCCAAGACACCCGACACCAAGGACAAGAAGGAGAAGAAGCCCAAAGACAAGGCGCCCGTTGAGGAGGTCAGGTCCAAGGCGCCCAAGGCCGAGGCGTCGCCCAAGGCCGCAACACTGGAGCGCCAGCCCACCGCGCCCGAGAACATCATCAAAATCAAGATCGTACGCAAGGTGATCGGTCCGGACGGCAAAGAGACGGTCACGGAGGAGAAACGCGAGGAGCCGATGCCGGCCGAACTCATCGACCCGGCCAGGCCGCGCGTCCTCAAGAGGACCATCTACATCGTCGTGCGACCTGACGGCCGTGAAGAGGTGACCCAGGAGGACGTCGACGAGCATCCGGAAGGCGGCAAGCCGTCCATCTTCTCGCGTCTGCGCAAGATCATCCGCAAGGTGATCGGTCCGGACGGCAAGGAGCACATCACCGAGGAGGACGTGCACTTCCCGGAGCTGTACGTGTCCCAAGACGACCTCAAGAAGCGTCCGGACGAGTGGGTGCGCCGGGTCAAGCTGATCCGCCGAGTGCAGCGCCCCGACGGCTCCGAGCAGACGACGGAGGAAGACATCGAGGAGCCAGAGGACGCCATGCCTAAAAACGCAAAGAAGAAGGTTACCAAACTGGTGTACGTGGTCGTGCTTCCCGACGGCAACGAGCAGGTGGTGGAGACCGACCTGGACGAGACCAAGCCAGGCAAGTTCCGCGTCATCCGCCGCGTCGTCCGCACCATCGTGGTGAAGGACGGCAAGCGCCAGGTGGCCGACGAGAAGGTGGAGGAGCCCCAGGATGACAAGCCGTCAGCCCTGGACAAGATCATCAGCGCCGTCACCCTCGCGTTTGCGCCCAAGGATGTCAAACCCGAAGAACGCCCTGATTGGCGACCTCCCACGGCCGAATTCATCCAGGTCGAGAAGTCGTTCTGGGACGAGAGGCCGGATCCCAGGATCACCGTTGCCGCCGTGCCCGCGCCCGCTCCTGCGCCCGCCTCGCCCGAGACGGACAAGGATAAGAAGCAGAAGGACAAGAAACAGAAAGAAAAGAAGGAGAAGACTCCCGAGCCCAAGACACCCGACACCAAGGACAAGAAGGAGAAGAAGCCCAAAGACAAGGCGCCCGTTGAGGAGGTCAAGTCCAAGGCGCCCAAGGCCGAGGCGTCGCCCAAGGCCGCAACACTGGAGCGCCAGCCCACCGCGCCCGAGAACATCATCAAAATCAAGATCGTACGCAAGGTGATCGGTCCGGACGGCAAAGAGACGGTCACGGAGGAGAAACGCGAGGAGCCGATGCCGGCCGAACTCATCGACCCGGCCAGGCCGCGCGTCCTCAAGAGGACCATCTACATCGTCGTGCGACCTGACGGCCGTGAAGAGGTGACCCAGGAGGACGTCGACGAGCATCCGGAAGGCGGCAAGCCGTCCATCTTCTCGCGTCTGCGCAAGATCATCCGCAAGGTGATCGGTCCGGACGGCAAGGAGCACATCACCGAGGAGGACGTGCACTTCCCGGAGCTGTACGTGTCCCAAGACGACCTCAAGAAGCGTCCGGACGAGTGGGTGCGCCGGGTCAAGCTGATCCGCCGAGTGCAGCGCCCCGACGGCTCCGAGCAGACGACGGAGGAAGACATCGAGGAGCCAGAGGACGCCATGCCTAAAAACGCAAAGAAGAAGGTTACCAAACTGGTGTACGTGGTCGTGCTTCCCGACGGCAACGAGCAGGTGGTGGAGACCGACCTGGACGAGACCAAGCCAGGCAAGTTCCGCGTCATCCGCCGCGTCGTCCGCACCATCGTGGTGAAGGACGGCAAGCGCCAGGTGGCCGACGAGAAGGTGGAGGAGCCCCAGGATGACAAGCCGTCAGCCCTGGACAAGATCATCAGCGCCGTCACCCTCGCGTTTGCGCCCAAGGATGTCAAACCCGAAGAACGCCCTGATTGGCGACCTCCCACGGCCGAATTCATCCAGGTCGAGAAGTCGTTCTGGGACGAGAGGCCGGATCCCAGGATCACCGTTGCCGCCGTGCCCGCGCCCGCTCCTGCGCCCGCCTCGCCCGAGACGGACAAGGATAAGAAGCAGAAGGACAAGAAACAGAAAGAAAAGAAGGAGAAGACTCCCGAGCCCAAGACACCCGACACCAAGGACAAGAAGGAGAAGAAGCCCAAAGACAAGGCGCCCGTTGAGGAGGTCAAGTCCAAGGCGCCCAAGGCCGAGGCGTCGCCCAAGGCCGCAACACTGGAGCGCCAGCCCACCGCGCCCGAGAACATCATCAAAATCAAGATCGTACGCAAGGTGATCGGTCCGGACGGCAAAGAGACGGTCACGGAGGAGAAACGCGAGGAGCCGATGCCGGCCGAACTCATCGACCCGGCCAGGCCGCGCGTCCTCAAGAGGACCATCTACATCGTCGTGCGACCTGACGGCCGTGAAGAGGTGACCCAGGAGGACGTCGACGAGCATCCGGAAGGCGGCAAGCCGTCCATCTTCTCGCGTCTGCGCAAGATCATCCGCAAGGTGATCGGTCCGGACGGCAAGGAGCACATCACCGAGGAGGACGTGCACTTCCCGGAGCTGTACGTGTCCCAAGACGACCTCAAGAAGCGTCCGGACGAGTGGGTGCGCCGGGTCAAGCTGATCCGCCGAGTGCAGCGCCCCGACGGCTCCGAGCAGACGACGGAGGAAGACATCGAGGAGCCAGAGGACGCCATGCCTAAAAACGCAAAGAAGAAGGTTACCAAACTGGTGTACGTGGTCGTGCTTCCCGACGGCAACGAGCAGGTGGTGGAGACCGACCTGGACGAGACCAAGCCAGGCAAGTTCCGCGTCATCCGCCGCGTCGTCCGCACCATCGTGGTGAAGGACGGCAAGCGCCAGGTGGCCGACGAGAAGGTGGAGGAGCCCCAGGATGACAAGCCGTCAGCCCTGGACAAGATCATCAGCGCCGTCACCCTCGCGTTTGCGCCCAAGGATGTCAAACCCGAAGAACGCCCTGATTGGCGACCTCCCACGGCCGAATTCATCCAGGTCGAGAAGTCGTTCTGGGACGAGAGGCCGGATCCCAGGATCACCGTTGCCGCCGTGCCCGCGCCCGCTCCTGCGCCCGCCTCGCCCGAGACGGACAAGGATAAGAAGCAGAAGGACAAGAAACAGAAAGAAAAGAAGGAGAAGACTCCCGAGCCCAAGACACCCGACACCAAGGACAAGAAGGAGAAGAAGCCCAAAGACAAGGCGCCCGTTGAGGAGGTCAAGTCCAAGGCGCCCAAGGCCGAGGCGTCGCCCAAGGCCGCAACACTGGAGCGCCAGCCCACCGCGCCCGAGAACATCATCAAAATCAAGATCGTACGCAAGGTGATCGGTCCGGACGGCAAAGAGACGGTCACGGAGGAGAAACGCGAGGAGCCGATGCCGGCCGAACTCATCGACCCGGCCAGGCCGCGCGTCCTCAAGAGGACCATCTACATCGTCGTGCGACCTGACGGCCGTGAAGAGGTGACCCAGGAGGACGTCGACGAGCATCCGGAAGGCGGCAAGCCGTCCATCTTCTCGCGTCTGCGCAAGATCATCCGCAAGGTGATCGGTCCGGACGGCAAGGAGCACATCACCGAGGAGGACGTGCACTTCCCGGAGCTGTACGTGTCCCAAGACGACCTCAAGAAGCGTCCGGACGAGTGGGTGCGCCGGGTCAAGCTGATCCGCCGAGTGCAGCGCCCCGACGGCTCCGAGCAGACGACGGAGGAAGACATCGAGGAGCCAGAGGACGCCATGCCTAAAAACGCAAAGAAGAAGGTTACCAAACTGGTGTACGTGGTCGTGCTTCCCGACGGCAACGAGCAGGTGGTGGAGACCGACCTGGACGAGACCAAGCCAGGCAAGTTCCGCGTCATCCGCCGCGTCGTCCGCACCATCGTGGTGAAGGACGGCAAGCGCCAGGTGGCCGACGAGAAGGTGGAGGAGCCCCAGGATGACAAGCCGTCAGCCCTGGACAAGATCATCAGCGCCGTCACCCTCGCGTTTGCGCCCAAGGATGTCAAACCCGAAGAACGCCCTGATTGGCGACCTCCCACGGCCGAATTCATCCAGGTCGAGAAGTCGTTCTGGGACGAGAGGCCGGATCCCAGGATCACCGTTGCCGCCGTGCCCGCGCCCGCTCCTGCGCCCGCCTCGCCCGAGACGGACAAGGATAAGAAGCAGAAGGACAAGAAACAGAAAGAAAAGAAGGAGAAGACTCCCGAGCCCAAGACACCCGACACCAAGGACAAGAAGGAGAAGAAGCCCAAAGACAAGGCGCCCGTTGAGGAGGTCAAGTCCAAGGCGCCCAAGGCCGAGGCGTCGCCCAAGGCCGCAACACTGGAGCGCCAGCCCACCGCGCCCGAGAACATCATCAAAATCAAGATCGTACGCAAGGTGATCGGTCCGGACGGCAAAGAGACGGTCACGGAGGAGAAACGCGAGGAGCCGATGCCGGCCGAACTCATCGACCCGGCCAGGCCGCGCGTCCTCAAGAGGACCATCTACATCGTCGTGCGACCTGACGGCCGTGAAGAGGTGACCCAGGAGGACGTCGACGAGCATCCGGAAGGCGGCAAGCCGTCCATCTTCTCGCGTCTGCGCAAGATCATCCGCAAGGTGATCGGTCCGGACGGCAAGGAGCACATCACCGAGGAGGACGTGCACTTCCCGGAGCTGTACGTGTCCCAAGACGACCTCAAGAAGCGTCCGGACGAGTGGGTGCGCCGGGTCAAGCTGATCCGCCGAGTGCAGCGCCCCGACGGCTCCGAGCAGACGACGGAGGAAGACATCGAGGAGCCAGAGGACGCCATGCCTAAAAACGCAAAGAAGAAGGTTACCAAACTGGTGTACGTGGTCGTGCTTCCCGACGGCAACGAGCAGGTGGTGGAGACCGACCTGGACGAGACCAAGCCAGGCAAGTTCCGCGTCATCCGCCGCGTCGTCCGCACCATCGTGGTGAAGGACGGCAAGCGCCAGGTGGCCGACGAGAAGGTGGAGGAGCCCCAGGATGACAAGCCGTCAGCCCTGGACAAGATCATCAGCGCCGTCACCCTCGCGTTTGCGCCCAAGGATGTCAAACCCGAAGAACGCCCTGATTGGCGACCTCCCACGGCCGAATTCATCCAGGTCGAGAAGTCGTTCTGGGACGAGAGGCCGGATCCCAGGATCACCGTTGCCGCCGTGCCCGCGCCCGCTCCTGCGCCCGCCTCGCCCGAGACGGACAAGGATAAGAAGCAGAAGGACAAGAAACAGAAAGAAAAGAAGGAGAAGACTCCCGAGCCCAAGACACCCGACACCAAGGACAAGAAGGAGAAGAAGCCCAAAGACAAGGCGCCCGTTGAGGAGGTCAAGTCCAAGGCGCCCAAGGCCGAGGCGTCGCCCAAGGCCGCAACACTGGAGCGCCAGCCCACCGCGCCCGAGAACATCATCAAAATCAAGATCGTACGCAAGGTGATCGGTCCGGACGGCAAAGAGACGGTCACGGAGGAGAAACGCGAGGAGCCGATGCCGGCCGAACTCATCGACCCGGCCAGGCCGCGCGTCCTCAAGAGGACCATCTACATCGTCGTGCGACCTGACGGCCGTGAAGAGGTGACCCAGGAGGACGTCGACGAGCATCCGGAAGGCGGCAAGCCGTCCATCTTCTCGCGTCTGCGCAAGATCATCCGCAAGGTGATCGGTCCGGACGGCAAGGAGCACATCACCGAGGAGGACGTGCACTTCCCGGAGCTGTACGTGTCCCAAGACGACCTCAAGAAGCGTCCGGACGAGTGGGTGCGCCGGGTCAAGCTGATCCGCCGAGTGCAGCGCCCCGACGGCTCCGAGCAGACGACGGAGGAAGACATCGAGGAGCCAGAGGACGCCATGCCTAAAAACGCAAAGAAGAAGGTTACCAAACTGGTGTACGTGGTCGTGCTTCCCGACGGCAACGAGCAGGTGGTGGAGACCGACCTGGACGAGACCAAGCCAGGCAAGTTCCGCGTCATCCGCCGCGTCGTCCGCACCATCGTGGTGAAGGACGGCAAGCGCCAGGTGGCCGACGAGAAGGTGGAGGAGCCCCAGGATGACAAGCCGTCAGCCCTGGACAAGATCATCAGCGCCGTCACCCTCGCGTTTGCGCCCAAGGATGTCAAACCCGAAGAACGCCCTGATTGGCGACCTCCCACGGCCGAATTCATCCAGGTCGAGAAGTCGTTCTGGGACGAGAGGCCGGATCCCAGGATCACCGTTGCCGCCGTGCCCGCGCCCGCTCCTGCGCCCGCCTCGCCCGAGACGGACAAGGATAAGAAGCAGAAGGACAAGAAACAGAAAGAAAAGAAGGAGAAGACTCCCGAGCCCAAGACACCCGACACCAAGGACAAGAAGGAGAAGAAGCCCAAAGACAAGGCGCCCGTTGAGGAGGTCAAGTCCAAGGCGCCCAAGGCCGAGGCGTCGCCCAAGGCCGCAACACTGGAGCGCCAGCCCACCGCGCCCGAGAACATCATCAAAATCAAGATCGTACGCAAGGTGATCGGTCCGGACGGCAAAGAGACGGTCACGGAGGAGAAACGCGAGGAGCCGATGCCGGCCGAACTCATCGACCCGGCCAGGCCGCGCGTCCTCAAGAGGACCATCTACATCGTCGTGCGACCTGACGGCCGTGAAGAGGTGACCCAGGAGGACGTCGACGAGCATCCGGAAGGCGGCAAGCCGTCCATCTTCTCGCGTCTGCGCAAGATCATCCGCAAGGTGATCGGTCCGGACGGCAAGGAGCACATCACCGAGGAGGACGTGCACTTCCCGGAGCTGTACGTGTCCCAAGACGACCTCAAGAAGCGTCCGGACGAGTGGGTGCGCCGGGTCAAGCTGATCCGCCGAGTGCAGCGCCCCGACGGCTCCGAGCAGACGACGGAGGAAGACATCGAGGAGCCAGAGGACGCCATGCCTAAAAACGCAAAGAAGAAGGTTACCAAACTGGTGTACGTGGTCGTGCTTCCCGACGGCAACGAGCAGGTGGTGGAGACCGACCTGGACGAGACCAAGCCGGGCAAGTTCCGCGTCATCCGCCGCGTCGTCCGCACCATCGTGGTGAAGGACGGCAAGCGCCAGGTGGCTGATGAGAAGACTGATGGGCCTCAAGATGACAAGCCATTAGCCCTGGACAAGATTATCGTTTCTGCCTCTGTGTTCTGCTCTCCCCATGAGCTACGTAGTCCCGGATCTGACGCGGAACTGGCTGTTTCAGTTGGATCCCCTGCTGATCACGGTAGTGTTGTTGCGGTTGCTGCTGAGCCGAAGGTGAGACGTGAGAAAGGTCTGCATGGTTGTGATTGCGTTTGTGATTGTTGTGTTTGTTGAGGCCTTTAATCGCAGTTTTTTTCTTGTGGATTTGACATGTGGTTGGTTTTTTGTTTGCGGGTGATATTTTTCGGCTGGTATTAGTTTTATGTCCCCTATAATTGCATTTACCCTAAACGCTTTACAGTTCCGCTTTGGATGCGCTCGATGTCAAACCTTTTTAGGGTTGGTTCATCGCAGTGTTGGGTGGTATGCCTTCGACTTGAATTATGGTATGGTCTCAGTCTCTGTGGTGCCTCACTGGCTCTCTTCCGTCGTATATGTTTGGTATATGATTGCATGAGTCTTCGGTGTGTGGTAGGTCTTTTGGTAGTTTTGCATCTTTTGTAGATTTCACTGTGCATGGTATATTATAGAATGGGTTTTCCGGTTGTCTCAATTCTTTGCTTGCATCGCTTTGTTAGTTGTTGTTCTCTCTTTTAAAGCTGTTACCTACGCTGACGGTTTCCTTTGTATGTTTTTTCTCTTAATTATTTTGAATGACAACAGAATGGTCGGTTATGCATTCCTGTTTTGATTACTGTGTATAAATTTCGCTGCATTTAACATTGACTTGCTTTTGTTTCATTTTGTTTTTCTAATTTGGAAGTTTTGTCTTGTTTTACAGATCAAGGATGAAATGGCACCAGTGTCCTCACCGCAAACAAAGGTCATCATGAGACGAGTGAAGACAGTTACCAGACGTGTTGATGACACGGGGTCAACCCATGTGAGTGAAGAAGATACCGAAGAACCTGAAGTGCTCTCTTTAGAAGAATTTTCTGATGAGAAGTTTAGGCGTGCTATACGACTAGTTACTGTTATTATCCATCCTGATGGCAAAAAAGATGTTTCTGAAAATTATGTTTGTGAACCTTATGGAGAATCTTCTGAAGAAGGCAATAAGTCATCAGTTTTTAACAAAATTGTGAAGAAAACAAAGAAAGCGCTGCATATGACACCAAGTGCAGAAGAGATACAAGTACCTAAGGGAGACACTTCGCAAATCGTTGTAGCCCAAGAGGTCAAAAGTATAAGGCGAATCGTGAAGCGAGTTGTGAATGTTAATGGAGAAGATTGTGAAATTGAAGAAATTATTGACGAACCTGGCACTGAGAGCCCTACTGGATTCCAGAAAGATGTAAACAAAGCCGGAAGCCGATTTGTTGATTCAGATGGTATAGAACGCGTTGTCGAAGAGAAACCATGTGATCCAAATGGAAGTTTAGTACTCTCGCGCCTTGCGAACACGATACCTATTCGCAAGGTTACTGGCGATGACGGCACTAATCTGAATGTGTTCGGCGATGGACATTTGGGGGCAGCTATTAGCTACAAAGTAATTGAAGAAACCGTCCCGTCTGTCAGTACGGGGCGAGTTTTTAAGACAAGAAAGGTGATCAAAAAGATTGTTGGCCCGGATGGCAAGGAATGTATAGAGGAGCAGGATGACGAACCAGAAGATGTATCCTCTCAGGCCAAATCTTTACTATGGAATCGAAAAATAACTTACGTCACGTTTGATTCAGAGGGACGACAGCACATTGTTGAAGAAGTAGAGGGGCCAAGTATAGTGCACTCAGAAAAAACCTCAACATCAACACGGAAAATAATTCAGAAGATAGTAGGCCCCGATGGAACGGAGCATGTGACCGAGAAAACTGTAGAGACGCCTGAATTTGGAACAGTTGTAGCTACTCTTCTCACTCCTGTATCAGGAGGAAGCATAAGGACCAGAGGTGTTCCAGAGCAGAAGAAAATGTCCCAGTTGTCTCAGGACTTCATTGCGTCAGAAAGACTCCACCAGCAGCCTGACCTTTGTTCCGGACAGCGTTCACCTGACGGAGATTCTGACGAACAGTCTACCACTGTAGTATCAAGGCTCGTCAAAATAATCAAAAAATACATTTTGCCGGATGGAAAAGAAAATGTTGTGGAGGAAACAAGAGAAGAACAAGTAGTGGTCCCAAAAGGCGAAAATAAAATTAAGTACAAAAGAAAACGGGTTGTGACAATTATAGTTGATCCCAACGGCAAGGAACATGTAACAGAGCTGTTCATTGACGAAGCCCCTACACCTGACACATCTAGTTCATTGCCGAGAACCCCTGTCGCTACTGCTTCAGTTGGGACGTCACCTCTGAGCCCTCAGCTGTTAGCGAAAGATTCTTCAGGACAAACCATTCAGGTATCTCTAGAATTAAAGAAAAGGCGCATAAGATTGGCGAGACCCCTCAGATACAGTCATCAGTCACGATGGAGAAATCTTCAGTACATCCATCACTTGAACTTACAAAGCAATGGAGTGCTATTGACGTCCCAGTTACCGAAACATCTACATCTGAAATTGTACTCATAGAAGACAATGAATCAATGAAGGATGAAATATCCATATCGTCATCACTCGTTGAGTCAACTGATGTCCACATACCTGATGACAGCGTTTCGTCAGCCGATTCTCCTCAACCGACAGAAGGTATTCTCCGGGATGGTATGAATACACCAATTTCAGAGCTTGACAGCAAGACGAAGACCTATGAAAAAGGATACGACCCGGATGACGCAACAACAATGGAGGAACTGTCTCTTGGAGAAGATATACAGCGACGAGGAAAGCGTAAAACTAAGAAAAGGCAGAAGCTGCCTGTTCACTGGTCTGACACTGAAACTAATCTGCCAAAATCAAGCCCAGTGACACCCTCGATTGCGGAGAGCTTATCTGAGAGAGAACCAAAGCCAGATGTCAAGACTGCTGAATTAGCAGCATTGGCTTCCGCCAGGAGCTCAGTTCACACCATCCCTTCCTCACCGGACGACTTGGTGCGAATTGTGGAAGAAAGTTTAGTTTCGAGACCACCTAGTGCTGAAACAGGCGCAGTAATTTCCTGCCAGATAGCCAAATCTATACCTGTGTTGGAACGGGTACCAACTCAAGAAGGAGGCGCCCAGACGTTGACAGCAATGCCTGTTCAAAGCACGACAGAAGACCTTTCCGTGCAAACCATAAGCGAGCCAACCAAGGAGGAGTCTGCGCAGACATCCCCGCGCGAGCAAGAAACGACTGTCGTGCGAGTCGCTGAGGATGTGGCAGAAGAATCCACACAAACTATTTCGCCAGACCGACCTACACTCCAGTCCGCCCATGCCCAAACAATTCGCCAGGAGACTCAAGACGACAGCATTCAGACAACTTCTCCTGAACCCGGGCCGGGAAGACCAACGACAGCAGAGCTATCAGTGCAGACAGAGGCCAAGAAAAATACAGACAGCAGTATGCAAACTTCCAAACCGTCAAGTCCAGAACAACGACAACATGTACCAGTTACATTCGAAGAGGTCTCTGTACAGACACCTCTTCCAGATCATGACAGCCAGGCTGTTCAGACAACTGACAAACCTGTGATAGAGGCTGGCGCTCAGACATTCCAGGCAACAAGCGAGACTTCGCAGCAGACAACATCCCCGGAAACGACATTAAGAAAATTAGATACTACCAGTGCGGCAATACAAACATCGCCGGAGCCCATCCTATCTGAAGAAGACATTACATCATCTTCTAGTTCTGACCAACCATACGAGGTCAGCATCAAAACATCAGTGACTTTTACGCCAGGAGATGGACGAGTTTCTGTTACTAATGTGGCACTGAGTGCAGATGAAGTTGAGCGAATGAAGCTGTCGGGTGAGCAAGTGCCATCAAAACATAAGGGCCCAAAGTCAGGCAAATCAAATGACACCACCATTTTGACAAACATCACCATTGATCCCAATGGGGCTGTGACATTGAGGACTGACATTGATGACAAACCCGATGTCAAGAAGCTGACCCAAAACTTCATCGACGGTGAACGGCCTCAAGGTTCACCTCCAAAACCCGGGGCGGCGAGTGTAACCGGACCAAAGTCACTGACAGATACAACAGATCGTTTGGATGAAAGAATAAGACGGTTGAAGACTGGGTCTCAAGCCACAAATAGACGCCCGAACGTCTTATACGTCGCATCGATTGAAGACAATGGCCAGCTCGTACCTACTCGCGCCGAAGATAGCGTGAAGCGTCTTCAGAAAGAGGTTTTGTCAGCTTTGCGAGGAGGCAATGAAGCGGAGGCTCGAAAGTTAGTGGTGGAGCTGATAGAAAGTGTGGCTGCCTGGCTAGACTCGATAGAATACAGAATACAGATACTGCGGGAAATTCACGCAAAGGAGGGTCCCAGCGCGGAGAGGGTCCGAGAACTCACTGACCTGCAGGCAATGACCCAGAGAGCGTTGCAAACGGCTCACACTGTTGATACCAACCTGAGACCTCGTGCTCTCCAGGACCAACTCAGGCCATGCCTAACGACCCTCGCCGAACAGGGCAAATTTGTCGAGGAGCTTGCAACCGACACAATCCAACAGCAAGAAGGTGACTTGAAGAGGTGGACTGAATTCCTCGTGGCCGTGAACCAGACCAGTTCCAAAGTCCACGAGGTAGGGCTTGCGCTGGACAATCTGCTATCGTCCGATTTACCAGCACGGGAGGTTATGGCTACGATTGACCAGCTCGAAAAGGCCAACAGGACAAACGCGGTGGATGTTAACGCTGTCATCCACACAGCCCACGAACTCCTTCGAGACTTCCCCGGACACGAAATGCCCGCTGAATTGTATTCCCTTCAAGACACTGTTCGCCACATCACTCACGACATCGGTGAAGGCAAAGAGCGCGTTGAACAGCGGATCGCCTTGGCAGCTGAGTATGTGGCTACTTTAGAGGAGCTGGAGCAAATAACAGACGTAGCCGAGGCTCTCGTATCATCTCCGATAGCCGTGAAGGACTTGCAGCACCTTCAGGATGAGGTACGTACCATTTATGCTGCTTTTTGGTGGCAACTTGAAGGAGTCTTAAACCCGCTTGTGTTCCAGATGCAGAAACACAGGAAGTTCTTCGTGAACCTCAGCCACTGCCGGGGCCTGCTGGAGTCGCTGGAGGGGTCTCTGGACCCGGAAACGCGCACGGCGCACTCGGCCCTCCACACGCGGCTGCACACCCGCGCCAGCAGTATCCTGGACGCCGCGGCGTCCCGGTCGCAGAATATGGCGCTGGCCGCGAGCCGGTGGACGCTTCTGGATGCTAGCGTCCGGGAGGAGCGCAAGTGGCTCCAGGTGGCTCGGGACCGACAACCGGACCTCAGCTCCGTCACCTGCAACGACTACGACCAATACATATCTCTATACCAGGTAGACTGCAGTGCCCGTTTCAAAGTTGGCACCGGTCTGTGCACATTTCTAACCACCCTCTCCACTTGCAGTCCCTCCAGTCGGACGTGGCTCTGCACCACGCCAGGATCCTACACCTGACGAACACCGCACACCTCCTGCAGGCCATGGTGAGCTGCGCTGGCCTAGAGGACAGCTACGACGGTGACCTGGAGACGGTCCTTCGCTTGCGAGACGGCGTCAACGACAACGTGCACCGGCTTGAGGCCTTCCGAGAGTCGTGGAGGGCGTACGAGGTGCTGATGGACCGCCTGGGCTTCTGGCTCACGGAGGTCGAGCAGGACCTCACCGAGATGGAGGCGAGGACGCCGACCGAGAACATGCGTCGCTTCTGGGTGCGTGGCGCTGCAGCGGGATCCTCGGAAGCGCTCGGATGCGAGGAGGAAGGAACTTTGAATTCTTGGTGCACACCAAAAACAGAGTTACTTTCTCCTCACTCTGGGGTCTTCGGTTGAGTGCCACAGGCGGGCGTAGGCTGACTCTGTCGTTCCCCTCGCAGGAGCTGAGGGCCCAGCTGGAGCTGCACGGGCAAGTGCGGTCCGAGGCCAACGCGCACCTGGAGACGGCCCTCCGCGTCATCCCCGTGTCCGACGAGAACCAGCAGCGAGCCGCCCACTCGGCACTCGACGAGCGCTGGCGACGCGTGTCGGCGCGCGTCGACGCCATGCAGGAGGCGCTCACGTCCGACGTGAGGGCGCAGGACGTCCCCGTCGCCAACAAGCTGCGGCTGCTCGAGCACGAGCTGGAGGAGCTGCGCGCTGCCGTCGGCGACATGCACGGCGTCCTCAAGACGCAGGAAGAGCTGAGCCTGTACGTGGAGCGGCTGCAGGTCATGCGCAGCCGGACCATACACATCCAGGAGGACTTCAGCCGGCTCGGCCTGCTGCCCACCGCCGAGAGCGACCAGGTTGGCGCGCTGCTGTCCAAGGCCCGGGCGCTGGAGATCACGCTCTCCGAGGAGCTGGAGAAAGGCCTGGTGCTGCGCGAGATGCTGCTCTCGCTGGAGCGCGGCCTGGCCAAGATCGCGCGCGACCACCGGCGCGACGAGGACGCGCTGCGCTGCTGCGAGGCCAGCGAGGGCGAAGACGGCCAGATGGTGGAGAAGGCCATCCTGGAGTGTGAGGTGAGCCACCGGCGGCCACCGGTCACGTCAAGCGTCACGTACTTCGTGTCCCGGAGGAGATTCTAATAAAACACCTTTTCTTTCCAGGGCGTGGGCCGCGACCTGGAGGACCAGTGGAAGGAGCTGATGGAGCTGCGGCAGGTGCTGCACTCACTGCCCATGTCGCTGCGCCTGTCCGTGTCGCCGGGTCACCTGGAGCGGCGCATCTCGGCAAGCCAGGATGCGCACGCGGCCCTGGAGGCCAAGTGCCAGGCGCTGTTGGGGCTGCTCGCCACGCGGCTGCAGCTCTGGCAGACGTTCGAGGACCGGCTGGAGGCGGTGCAGGCGTCCGTGCAGGAGGCCGACTACATGGTGGAGCTGCTCTCGGTCGGCACCTCGCTAGACCTGGAGCGGCTGGTGACGGCGACGGAGCGCCTCGAGGTGAGTTGGGCTCGCTGTGAGCAGCGCCGTCAGCACCGCCGACCGCGGCGCCGTGCGGGGTAGGCCACCCATCGCGCGCCTGCCGAGCTGGCGCGGCTCGCGGCTGTGTGCTGGTCGAAGGGGGAAATAAATTCGTACTTGTCGTGCACTCGCTTATAAATTTTAACTAAACTAGCTGAATAGTTCGAATTCAATGTCGATTTTTTTTAGAATTTTTTAGAATCAATATATTGTCGCCATCCGGTGTGAATTTTGGGACAAAGTGGTGAGGCTGTTTAATATTAGTTTAAATTCGGATTGCTGATGTGCATTTCAAATCAGAATTAATTTCCCCCTCGCCGAAGGAAGTTACTTAATGACAGTACGTGAAAGTGCCATTGCGTGTCACCCCGCGGTGTGTGCGGTGGATGCGGTAAGCGGATGGGTGGGCTCGTCTATCTGGGTCTGGGTACCGGTGGTGTTGGACGCACGCCCCTCTGCGTTTGTGAGGCTTGCAGGGGTTACCGCCGGCTCTCGGGGCTCGAGGCTCGGCCCGCGGCCCCACAGGGTAGGGCACTGCGTGACACGGAGGCCCCCCCCCCCCAACAGGAGCTCCATCAACCCCCCGCCAGGGCGCGCTACTAATCAACCGTGGCAATTCATCTTGAGGCGCACATATTTTTATTTCATGTGCCCAGGAGATGACGCCTGGAAGGTTGGCCTACACCATCACTACTTGTAGGCGCTCGGCATTGCCGCCCGCTGATTTGTGGTGGAAATTTGGATGGACTTTGCGGCCGCCGCTCAGCATGTTTGTACTCCTTTTTTTCCCCTCGGCCTCCGCCGATTCGTCTCCGCGCAACGAATGAATGCATCGCGCTACTTACCCCCTCCCCACTTCGCGGCGCTCAGTCAGCTTCGCCAGGCTTTGCCGAGCTGGTGTGAGACAAGCAGTGCACACACAGCGACCCGCCACGCCACGCCACGCCGCGCCCGCGGCCCGCGGCCCGCGGCCCGGCCCCACCCGACCGAGTTCAGTCCCGCGCCGGCCGCGAACGGCTGCGAACGGCAATGGCATCAACGTGGTAGCGCGGAGCGCGAGCGCGAGTCGGCACACGAGCTAAGGCATAAGGCATGGGCCCCGGGCATGTGCCAGCAGGCCAGCCCATGGAGTGAATGCCGCCAGAGGTGCGTGCGTGTGCGTGCGTGTGTCTGTGAGTGTGTGTCCAGGATCACGACCTGCATCGCGTGCTCTCGGCTGCAGTCGGCTGTGAGCCCTGCAGGCGCCCTGTGTGTCCCGAGGCAGCTGCCCGCTGTGTCCCCGCCGCTGGGCGCACATGTGCCGGGCTCGTGCTCGGCCAGGTCACCCTCCGCCCCTGAAACCCTGGCCCGGACCGGCGCGGCCCCGACTGTCCGCGGTGACCACCCCGCCGCGCGGCCCCAAGTACCACATCCGAACGGATGGCGGCGGCTCTTTATTACGAGAAATTGGTCGCAGCGCAGCGGAAAGTATGCGCCTCTCGTCACACGGCCGCCCCCGCCCCGCCCCCGCCCCTGCCCGACGCGTCCCCCCGCGCGTCCCGCGTCCGAACCCCTTTTATCGAAACGGCAGACCGCGCGCAGCTCGACAACTTATCGCTGAAACGGCGGGGGAAAAAAACACAGTGCCAGAGCATGCCGGGTCCCTGGGTTCCTGGGTCCACATGGTCCCCAAGTCAGCACGACGGGATTATATATTGGGGTCCGCCCGGACGGTTCTGGGGCCGGGGTATTTCGCAACGGGATAGAGCGCGTGAGGGCGGCGGGGCAGCGCCACTGAAGGGTTAGGTGGCGTGCAGCGCTGCGCAGGTGGCGGCCAGGAAGGCCAAGAGAGTCGACACGAACGACGCCTGTCGAGTCGCCGTGGGCGCGCGCCGTTTCGTAGAGTTTTCCCACTGTATGTTTCTGCGCGGACTGCATTTGAAAAGTCTGAACTGTGTCAAATGCTGCGTCCGAGTCCGGGTAGGTTGTGAGGGGCGCGCGGTGAATATATGACGAATGTGGTGCACCGTGCCGTCCGACCCGGCCCCCACCTGGCGGCCCAGAATAGCGCTCTTAGTGGCGCCGTGAGGCATTTATGCGTCGCCTTCACCCCGTCATCACCGAGTAGCTCTGCACACTTCTTACGGCAGATGCACGATCGCCTCGCGCTGGGAAGAGTACACTGACAGAACAAATGTGTGGGGCAACGCATGTGTCGTGTGTTCCCGACGAGCAACGCAACGCACAACAATTCCCTCCAGGCGACACGCGCAACATGCATTGATCAAAGGGATCGTATGAGTGATTTTCGTGGGGGAACGCATGACAGGTGTTCGCATCAATGCATGTTGGCATGCGTTCCTAAGGGAACGCGCGATCCATGCGTTGAAATTGGAACAAAAATGGGATCGCATCAATTGATGCGTTGATCCACACACTTTCTTCTGTCAGTGTATAGTTCCTCGATGTCACTCGCTGCGTTGGGGGGGGGGGGGTTGCTGTAGTTGTATAGTAAGTCCAGGGAAGGATGGCGCAAATCGGCGTCAAAGGCTTCGGGGGACAATGTCTCGCTTTGTGTAAACAATTATCAACGTTTTATGGGGGTGCGGAAATAGACCCACGCCTGCTATGCGGGGAAATTGCGCGGCTCGCATCAAGCCCGACGCGTCCCCGTCACCCGCACACATTATTGCCTTTTCAATAGGAACGAACATGAAGGCCCGATGTCGCCATCCTTCCCTGGGGGGGGGGGGGGGGTGCTTACTATAGTCATCGTGCGCACAGACCCGGTCCCGCCACTCCATTCATAGTAGAGGTTTAAATCCCACACGAGATAAGCGTTTTGTTGTCTACCTCGCGGTGCCCGCCGTGTTTCCCCGCTCGCTCTCTCTCCCTCTATCTCGCATAACACCTCATTCCCGTCCACCCGAAACGCAGGCGGACGTGGACGTGCTCGCGATGCATACAATGTTGGCAGCCAGCAGCAGCGGCGCCCGTCGCGGCCCGGCCCGGTCAGTCCTCGCGCGCTGCGCTGCAGAAAAGTTGTTTGCCGGGGCGCCATACTGCCACCACCCAGCAAGAAAAAGTGTGACAAGACGGCTGTGATACTACACGTATACCAGGTGTCCCACTATACTTGTCCCATGCCAAGGGATTGGTAGGCAAGCCCGCAACGCACTCCGTCGTTTTCTGTCCCAGGAGACAGAAGGGGACGGAGCTAGTGCGCGTTGCGGCATTGAAAACCTTGCCACGGGGCAAATGGGACACCTGGTATAGGCGGTTAGGTACTTCTGCAAAGCGTTGTCCGTCTGTTACGTAACGCCATCTCGTCGCGTGTCGTATAGTACGAACTGTGAGTACAGAACAGACTGATTCTGTCGGGTGGCTGCCCCGTCACCCTGTGCCCAGGTGTGCCCAGGTGTGCCCAGGTGTGCCCCGAACCCCGCGAGCTTATCGCACGGCTGGAGGCTGATAAGCAGAACTGTGTCCTGCAGTCCCCCCCCCCCATGCCCCTCCGGTCCTTTAGAGCACGCGCGTGCCCTGCGAGGAGTGCAATCGACTGCTGCATTTTGAAAGAGAGGGAGGGAGGGAGGGAGGAGAGAGAGAGAGAGAGAGAGAGAGAGAGAGAGAGAGAGAGAGAGAGAGAGAGAGAGAGAGAGAGAGAGAGAGAGAGAGAGAGGGGGGGGAGGGAGAGAGAGAGAGAGAGGAGGCACCTATTTTTATCTCTTTCCTGCTCATCACGGATGTAAACAGACAGAGATAGACTGCAACGAACGCCCTCTCTCTCTCTCTCTCTCTCTCTCTCTCTCTCTCTCTCTCTCTCTCTCTCTCTCTCTCTCTCTCTCTCTCTCTCTCTCTCTCTCTCCCTCCCCCTCCCCCCGCCCCCTTCGCACGCGCGTGTGTGCAGGCTGAGTCTCTCTAGTGCAGGCGCCCACCGGCGTCCAGACCCAAAAAGCCCACTTAGGCGAGTGAAGGGTGGGGCAGCGGCCAGCGGGGAGATGAGGGGAGAGGGGGGGGGGGTTGCAGCCGCTGGACCGCACGTTGCTGCTGCCGCCCTGCACGTTCCCGTCAGTAGTCAGTAGTAGTTCCTCTGAGTGCGCTGCCAAACGGTAGCCGACGGCAGCCATGTCACTCTGCTCCGTCATGGGAGCCCTGCGCTCCGCCCAGGTACTGGTGTGGGGTAGGAAGGCGCCGGGGTCTGAACGGCCCGATGTAATTGTGAGGGTGTCTCCGCGCTAAGAAATATGTGTCTGCTTCTAGAGCGGAAGATGCTCATGCCTGCAGTGTTGTCCACGCTAACCCGTGCTGTGTCCTCTGTCCCGCAGGCGGTGCGCTCGTCCCTCTCGGAGCGCGGGGACCTGGTGGGCTCGCTGGCCGCGGCCGCGGAGCCGCTGCGCGCCGTGTGCTGCCCCGAGGTGGCGGCGCGCGTGGACGCGGCGGTGCGCGAGGCCGGCGAGGCCTGGGACGGCGCCCAGGAGCAGGTGGCGGTCCTAACGGAGCGCTACGAGCGCGTCGTCACCCTCTGGAAGCGGTACCGGGACGCGGCCGACCAGCTGCGCGACTTCACCGACCAGCTGCAGCTGCCGCCCGCCAACCTGCCCCCGGAAGAACTGGCCCGCGCCGTCCAGGTGAGTTTGAGTCCTTAAGTGACTTGAGCAACTGTTGTCACCGACGTGTCTGTGTCTCGCTCGCTCTCCGTCCCGTTGGATCGCTTCATCTCACTCTAGACCCGACGGAAGCGGCCGTTGCTCATATCTTGGCCTGTGTGTACTACCGCGAGAGGGAGAGGGCGCCACTTTCCCTTACGAATTAAATCAAAGCAGATTTCTCTGATTTATTTATTTTTCAACAAGAAATCGATTTTGCTATCCTAGAAATAATGTAGCCCTGAATTTTAAGGTTTAAAGATAATTTGTTTCATACGAATTATTTTTATTTTCTGGCAATAATTTAAGATACATTTTTTTTTCTGATTGTCCCTGGAAACCATACCTTTCAAAGTGCACTGCGCCCGAGAGCGCTCCCGCGTTGCTGATGGTGCGATTTCGGATCGGGGCTTCACTCCCGCCGTTAAAAATACATGTAAGCACCACACGCATGCAGGGACGCAGGGGTGTTTACGCATCGCGGCCAGCGTGTCGGGGATGGCCTGGCCTGTCGGCGGGTCCATAATGCGGACCGCGTAAACACTCCTGTTCTCTACGGCTCTCTCTCTCTCTCTCTCTCTCTCTCTCTCTCTCTCTCTCTCTCTCTCTCTCTCTCTCTCTCTCTCTCTCTCTCTCTCTCTCTCTCTCTCTCTCTCTCTCTCTCTCTCTCTCTCTCTCTCTCTCTCTCTCTCTCTCTCTCTCTCTCTCTCTCTCTCTCTCTCTCTCTCTCTCTCTCTCTCTCTCTCTCTCTCTCTCTCTCTCTCTCTCTCTCTCTCTCTCTCTCTCTCTCTCTCTCTCTCTCTCTCTCTCTCTCTCTCTCTCTCTCTCTCTCTCTCTCTCTCTCTCTCTCTCTTTCCGCGATCCTCGTCCCTCCTCGAGTCCTTCTTGAGTTATCTAGAGAGGCGGAGGGGTGAACAACACTGCACCGCCACGCCCACTGTCCACATTTAAACGCCCAAGGCTTCCTTGTGCGCGTACTAAAATCGGAATCGGTGTACGGCGGAAGGAGCCAAGGATGTGCCTGTGCCGGACGGACGGTGTGGGTGTCCACAACGCCACAGTGCGGACTCCGTTCACACGGCCTTACTCACACACATACAAACACACGTGTTTGGACTTTACGATTGCATTGCCCAATGAACGAATGGCGTGCCCGCTTGCTGGGGGACACTATACTTGTCGCCTCGAGGAAGGACAGATCCCCCCCCCCCCTTTTTGGCCCCGGACCGCCACCGCCAGGGCTAAATTCGTGTCGAAGTCCCAACTCTTTTGCGTTCCGCTCCCGCGGGAACGGCTCGGATCTCACACACACGCACACACAGACGCTGACACACACACATACACACACAGACGCTGACACACACACATACACACACACACACACACACACAACCCATGCCGATCAACGTCGGCCAGTCCCTTCTGATAAGACACTGTACACCGCCGGTCAGCTGCAGGCCGCGGGCATGCCGGCAATAATGCCATGGCGGTCCCCCCCCCCTCCCCGCCCCGGGGGTCCCCGAATGCCGTCCGGCCGTGCGTCCGTCCGTCCGCGACAAGGCAAATCGTGCGTGTTCTGCATAAGTCACCGGGTCTGCTGACTTGATTGCAGCTCGCCGTCGTGCACACTATTATACAGCGCCAGCAGGCAGACAGTGTGTGTGTGTGGGGGGGGGGGGGGGGTCTGTGTGGGTGTGTAGCTTCCGGTCGGTAGGAAGGGCAGTGCCGCAGGTGTGGTGCGAGGACCGCGATGACGAACCTCCGGCCCCCGAAGACGTCGACCGCCCGCGACAGCGCGACGCTGGCCGCTAGTTAGCACGACGGGCACGACACACACACACACACACACACACACAACGCACACACAGACAGACACACACACACATACACACACAGACACACACACACACCTCCCCCCGTCTCTGTTGTTACGCGGGTTCGAGTACCGCTAGAGAGAGTAGCAGGCAGTCGCACGCACATCCAAGGTCCACTCCAATCATACATGGGCCGCCGCAGTACCCTGTTGACGAGTGTCGTCGGCGTCCTCTGCCGCAGGTGACGGAGGAGGCGGTGGCGGCCAAGCAGCAGCGCCTGGAGGAGCTGCGCGCGCTGGCCGCCGAGATCAGCGAGTCGCTGGGCGTGGGCCTGCCCGTGGGCCAGCCCAGTGCGGGCCCCGCCGGGGGCCCAGCAGCCAATGGCGTCTCCGTCAGCCTCGGCGCCGCCGTCCTGCCCCTGGACGCCGAGCTGGCCGCGCTGGACCGGCGGCTGGCCGCCGTCCGGGACTCCATCTCGTCGCTGGACAAGGTGGCCGACGGCAAGCAGCGCGCCGACAAGCAGCTCAGCGACACCAAGGCCTACCTCGGCAGCGTGCATAAGGTGAGTGTCGCGGGTTCGAGTACCGGCTCCGGCCGTTTTTTTCCCCCTGTTTGAGATAGACTGGGGAGGGGGGTGACGGCGAGCGGCGAAGCGGGATTTGAGATTGCCGCCGCTGCGTGCGGCGCGCTGGCCGACGTGTTTGGTGTTTCGCCCAGCGGCCCCGCTACACGCCGCGCCGCCACCGCCTTGCAGACCCAGACCGCATCGACATCGACCTGACCTTGAGAAGTGGGTCGCAGCAGGCGTAGCGCGCGATTACCGCCGAGAGAGATAAGTCGCCATGGCTTTGGGCTGTACTCGCGCCCCCGCCCCGCCCCGCCCCGCGGTCTGCCCGCGATGCGTGAGACACGCCGACGCATTCCTCCTTGTCTTTTCCGCAACAGTCAGTGAACGCCGTTCAAAGGGCCCCATTCAGCCGAGGCCTTTCGAATGCACTCTCTGTCAGAGGTGTGAGAGGTGGCGTTGTCTGCATGTCACGGGTTGGCCTCAGGCCAGGCCTAGCCCATCATAATCGGCTCCCCGTCAAACGGTCCTGTAGAGAACTTCCGCAAAACCGGGTCGGGGAATCGTCTACTCCTCCAGCTCTTGCTCACAGTGCATGTTAAGCCGCAGTATGTAAACAATAACACTGCGCCCGGCTGCTGCCGTTACGTTTCGGGCCGGTGCCGGTGATTTGGGGCGAAGCAAGATCAAGAAGACATCTAAGCCGCGAATTTTTGTGCACACTCCCCGCGCGGCCCGATATTTCGGTCTTTCCTCGTCTCGGTCTGGCCAGGTGGTCGCGGTGCCGAGCCAAACACCCTGGCGCTCAGCATATGTGCACGGGCAGTAGCTGCTGTAGCCTGTGAGATGCAGTCCTGTCTTGTTTGCTTTGTTGGGTTCTTTTCGTCGTGCGAAAGGCGTGAAAGGCACACAACACGACGCATATCAACGCCACCCCTCTCCAGCTGCCCCCCATGCAGGGGTCTCATGAGACCGGAAACAGGAAATGGAGGGCGCGCGATTCGGACGTTTTTCTCTTTGGCGCGCTGTCTCTACTCCACCCCCGCCTCCACCCCCATCCCCACCCCATCACCACCCCCATCACCACCCCCATCACCACCCCACGGCGGGGCCGAGCCAAACATTGTGGCGGAGGGTTGGCGAGGAGAGTGTGGCCCCCGACTACGCTGCGCGCATTATTCGCCCTTCGGAACCAGGAAGAGGAAGCGGCGGGTTTGCCGCCGCCAAACTTGAAAATAATGACACCGCCGTTATTGGCAGAGTTTTCGCGCGCGATGAGGTTTTTGACTCCGACTGCTGGGGTTTGCGAGTCTACTTCGCGGTGTCGCGACGCCGCTGTCATCGTCTGACGTGCCGTGAATGGCGTACACACCCGCCGAGGGCCTCCCGGGGGCTCGTCGTGAGGGCTGCTCGTGTGCCACTGCTGCCGCCCCCCCCCCCCCCCCACGGCCCCCCACCGGCACCGCCCCGGCAACGAGTACCAGCCCGCCATTCCGCGCCCCGCGGCCATGTGAGCACCCAAAAGTTTTGATTGCGGGGGTCAGGTCGTGCTCCCTCCCCTCCCCTTCCGCCCCGCGCAGCACTGCAGCAGAGCGGCGCGCCGCCGATACGTCCTTGATACCCCCGCCGACACCAACAGCGTCCCGATCCTTGACCCGAGGCCCGTGGCGCCCGCGGTACGGCGACTGGGTGCTGTTGTCACTGACCCCACCTCCCCATATGTACACGGCACAGCCGTGTGTGTGCTTTGAGCTCGGCGGCGATGGATCTCACGGGGAGAACGGGGACCTCGAGGTCTGGAGGACGAGAGCAGCGCGATGATGTCGTCGCCGCCGTGGTGTCGACGGGGAGGTGCTGGCGGCGGCAAACACCCCGCCGCCACCACGTGCTTCGCGATAGTGGCGGGAGTTCCCGACCTAAGCTTTAGTAGGTCATAAACAGAGGGGCCACCCTGAGCAGCACGGGCGGAAAGTTGGAGGGCGGTGGACGGAGGACGGGGCGGGGCGGGGATGGGCGGCGGAGGGAGTGGGCGGGGCGGGGGTGGGCGGGGGCTGTTGCGGACGGCACCTCGGGGTGCGAGGCGAGGCAGCCGTAGCAGTATCGCGCTGAAGAAGTTTTTGGCGCGCTCGTGGCTCGCGCGGCGTGAGTGGCGTGCGTGCTGAGTGTTCCTGCGACGCGCGTGGCGAGCCGTGGCGTGGCGTGGCCGCACTACCCTATCACCGCACCGACCTGCGCCTTTGCACTGCTGCTGCTGCTGCTGCTGCCACCCAGTGCGGCCAACCCTTTTTCTTCAAGTCGCAAGGGCGAGAGGCACGCAAAATCCGCTAAGCTAAAACTTTGGTTATTTAGATTGCAGTGATACCACCACGGCGAGCTCGCGGGGGGTGGGGGGGGGGGGTGGGGGGTGAGGTCGTCATTGCCTCGGGATTTCCCAGAGCGATGGGGGGAGGGGGGGTGGAAGCTCGCAAGCCCGAGGGGTGTTGTTTTTCGCACCATTGAAATATAAAGCGCGGGTCGGGTTCGTCAGGGTCGACAATCCTCCTGAGGCCACCACACTGACGCCGTCCTCTCTGTCTCTTTCCCCTCTCCAGGATGTGTCCGCAGAGCGACGGGCCAGCGAGAGCGACGCGGAGGCCGGGCAGCGGCTGGTGGCGCTGCGCGAACACCTGCTGCAGCTGGGCGCCACCGAGGGCCAGCTGCAGGCGCTGCGCGATGGCGCCGTGGAGCTTACGCCGCACACGCCGCCCGCCACGCCTGACCCCGCCAGGGAGACGTCCGTCGTCGAGATCCTCGAGGTGAGTGGAAAAAAATCATAATCATAAAAAAATCATTTAAAAATTAATAAACCTGCTGACCGTCGTTCCCATCCCCTTTTCTCTCCCGCAGCTGTGGCAGCAGGTGTTCCGCGACACCTTCCAGCAGTACCGCAGCCTTTCGGCGCGCCTGGTGCGCTCCGAAGACGGCATGGCGGCGCTGCAGCTGTGGCAGGAGTACCTGGTCAACCTGCAGGCCTTCCTGTCGGCCGGCCTGCCCGGGGACTACGACGCGCTCACCCAGCACCAGCACCAGTGCGAGGTGCACGAGAACCTGCTGACGAGCCAGGCGTCCGTGCTGCTGGCCGGCACCAGCCTGGAGCGCAGCGACCCCAACGTGCAGCAGCAGCTGGAGAAGCTCAACGCCCTACACAACGACACGCTGAGCCGCATCGGGGAGCGGCACGCCGCCGTGCGCGCGCGCCTGGAGCAGTGGACGGCGTACCGCGCGGCGCAGGCCGCCCTGCTGCACTGGCTGCAGGCCATGGAGCGGGAGCGGGGCCGCCTGCAGCTGCGGTACATCTCACTGCGGCGGCTACCCCAGCTGGAGCAGCGCATCGGTGAGCTGCTGGACAAGGTGCCGACCGGAGAGCGGCAGGCGGCCGAGCTGGCCGGGCTGCAGGCCAGGCTGCTGGCGGGCTGCGACGAGGCGCTGGCCACCTCGGTGCGCATGGAGCACGCCGCCGTGGCGCAGCGCATCAACAACCTGCGCGCCGGTCTCGAGACCTGGCGTGACTTCCTGCTCAAGCTGCAGACCCTGGCCAACGACTTCGAGGCCGGGGCGGCCGCTGCGGACGCGGAGCTCGGGGAAGTGGTCCGCGCGCTGGACGCGCTGGAGGCCCCCCGCGGTGACGCGGCCGCGGTGCGCGCGCTGCAACAGCGCCTTGACGATGCGGTCGCCGACCTGGAGCGTCTCGGCGTCAGCGAGGAGAAGCTCAAGGAGGCCGTCAGCCCCACAGACCTGAAGGCGGCGGCACAGCGAGTGCGTCTGCTCTGGCAGCGCCACGCCGACCTGGAACACCGGTTGCGCGCGCGCGCCCTGGCCCTGCAGGAGGCGGACAGCGAGCGGCAGCGATACGTGCAGCGCGCCGACCGCTTCCTGCGCTGGGCCGGCGAGCAGACGACGCGGCTGGAGCGGCTGGAGCGGCCCGCCGCTGGAGGACACCTGGAACCCGACTTGGACATGGCACTGGCCGACCCCGCCGAGGCGCTGCGGCGCCTGGAGGCGGGCGTCAGCGGCGAGGTGGAGGTGCGACGGCGAGAGGCGGACTGGCTGCTGACGGCGGCCCCCGCCGGACTGGAAGAGCCCCACGGGCGTGTGCGTGAGGCCTGGGGCCGCGTGCAGGCACTGCTCCGGGCGCGCACCGACAAGCTGCACCGCGTCGTGGACACGGCCCGCCAGCTGCAGCGCCGCCTGGAAGAGCTGCGTGCGCGCCTCCACGCCCTGGAGAGACAGCTCAAGACCCCCCTGGAGCTGGACGCGCCCACGCAGAAGGCCGTCAACAAGCGGCTCAAGGAACACGAGGAGCTGCAGCGCCGCATCGAGCACGAGGCCAAGGAGTTCGGCGAGGTGAACCGCCTGTGCGACGTGGTGCGCGGCGACTGCGACACCAGCACCGCCATGAGCGTCGCCAAGAACATGGAGAACGTTGAGGCCAGGTAGGATAACGTTTTGGAAACATTTCCGGAATAAATTCTCTATTTCTAGTTTGTGACTAATGCGATTTCTTCTGCAGGTGGAAGAGCGTCTGCGCGCTGTCAGCTGAGCGCAAGCGCACCATCCAGGACCTCTGGAAACTACTGCAAGAGCTGATCGAGTTGTGCGCCAACCAGCGCAAGTGGCTGACGGGCGCGGAGAAGACGGTGCGCGACGTCAAGGCCACGGTGGAGGGCGGCCGGCTGGCGCGCCGCGACCTGGCCAAGCTGGTGCAGCGACTGGACGGCGTGCTCCGGGAGGTGGAGGGCCGCCGCAACAGCCTCGGCGTCGTGGAAACTTCGTACGGCCGGCTGTCGCGCGAGCTCACCAACTGCCCGCACCTGCTGGGCGAGTCGCGGGCCCTGGCCGAGCGCTGGGCCGCCGTGGGGCCGCAGGCGCAGGAGCTGCGACAGTACCTGCTCACCCTGTCCGCCTCGCACGACAACTTCGAGGCGGCGCACCGCGAGGCCGTGCTCGTCCTCACACAGCTGGACGCTCGGCTGTCGCAGCTGCAGCTGCTGCAGCCGGCGCGAAGGGACCCACGGCAGCTGCAGGTTAGTCCAGTCAAACGAAAGTTATCAGGGAGAAGGAGGGGGCATCAACTTTAGGAAGAAAAAAAAATGAACATATACCAGAAAGTTCGAAGTCAGGCAAATATTTTCTGATTTTTTTTTTAAATACAACTTTAAAAGCAAGATAGCTTTAAAAACAATCAAACACCTTTTTTTTTTTTTTTTCAAAATATCATGCATGATGGGCGCACTTCGGGTGGGATGAAGGGTGTCGGGACCCTAACTCTAACGATGTTCTGACCGCTGCTCACCCACAGGCCCTGACCGCTGACCTGGAGAGCCGCAGCGCGCTGCTGACCACGGCCGACCAGCTCAGCCTGGAGCTGATGCGCGCAGCGCCGCAGGACGAGGTGGAGCGGCTGCAGGCACTCGTCGACGAGTACCAGGGTCTCTGGAGGGACATCGGCGCGCGCCTGGAGCAGCTCAACCAGCAGCAAGTGGACCAGGGCGTGCAGGTGGCCACCTTGCGCTTCGAGACCGAGGCGGCCGTCCAGGTGGACACGCTGCCCAAGCGGTTAACGGCGCGCGACGGCTACCTCCACGAGCTGCAGTCCGGCCTGCGAGAGCTGGGTGCCACGACAGACCACCTCGAAGACCTGCTATCGCAGGGCCAGGCCCAGGCCCAGGATGGGTCGCTGGCGTCGTCGCGCGCCCTCGGCAAAGCGACGGCGGCCTGCGAGGCCTCACACGAGCTGGTGCGCCACCTGCACGCGCTGCTCGTGCAGCAGTGCAGCATGACCCCCGACGAGGCCATGGCGGAGGACGTCCGCGTCCTGGAGGAGCGTTTCCTGGCCCTGAGGGATCAGGCGCGCGCCCGCGAGAGGGAGATCCGAGAACTGAGGTGAGTGCAGACCACGCCTGGACTCAGCATGGCGTTGTTGATAAAACAGTCATGAATGCGCCAAAGTTGTCCTTATTTTTCCTGGTTTCGGTGTTGGAACTGCTCCAGTACTTAGAAGCATGAAAGCTTACTTTCATCTGTATTATTTCGTTATCGAAAAAATAAAACCCTTCGTTTTGACTTGAGGGTGGTTGTGGATTGGTACGATTGGTACGATTAACATTGATTGCAGATTTTAGATTGAATGTGGCATCTAACACAACCCTTTTTTGCACTTCTTCCCTCTCTTCTCCAGGTCATCCTATATCAGAGACTACGCTTTATACTGTATTCAGTGAGTGCCTCTAACCTTCTTTCATTTTCCAAACTTTTTTAACCATGAACATAATCGCTCCTTCGGTTTTGGTCTTGCAAACTGAAATTTAAAGAGTGTTCTCTGGTACCGAAGCAACTTGTCTTGAGCGCGATGTTCTCACGTTCTCCAGTGGCAAGTTGACCTGCCCGCTGTGCTCTCGGCGCAACTGGCAGCAGCTGGACAACGACCTGTGGCGGCTGGAGAAGTGGCTGGAACACGCGGAGGCGGAGCAGTCCCTGCAGACCACGCCGCCGTCCAGCATCGAGCAGCTGGAGGACATCATCCAGGAGCAGAGGGTAAGGCGTCAGCGGCAGCGGCAGCGCAGGGCCAGGCCAGAGAGCGCCTGCGAATGCCAGGGTAGGCCAGCCCGCACGGCACACGCGCATTCAGCTGCCGAGTTTGCCTACCCAGCAGGCGGCATTCGCTGGGCCGCCCTTTTGTCGGGGTCGTTTGACGTACTTTATCGGCTGTTCCAAGTAACTGAGGTGTCTGGTTGTGCTCCACAGGAATTCCTCCTGAACCTTGACAGCCACCGGTCGATCGTCAAGTCGTTGAACATCGTCGGCGTCCACCTGGCCGACCACACGGACGACGAGGACCGCGCCCGGGAGCTGCGGACCCGGCTGGCGAGCGCCAACAGCCGCTGGGAGGCCGTGTGCAGGGCGGCCGGCGTCTGGCAGACGCGGCTGCAGTCGGCGCTCATGGAGAACGACGAGTTCCATCAGATCCTGGAGGAGCAGACCCGCTGGCTCATCACCACGGAGGAGAACATCCAGAGCACCGAGCCCGTCGACGTCACCGAGGACTTGTCGGTGATTGAGGCGAAATATCTCAAATTCAGGGTGAGTTTTAGAGTGTGTATGTGGTGTTTCGAGTGGGAAGTGTGTCGGCGAGTTTCTCATCCCCGCACGGCTCACGGCTACACAGGACCTCCACGCCGAGCTGGAGCGGTACGAGCCCCGGGTCATGTCGCTGCAGGAGGCGGCCGACAGCCTGCTCAGGCACACGGACGCCCCCGCCGGCGCGGGCTCCACGCTGCAGCGGCTGACGGACCTGCGCCTGCGCCTGCAGTCCCTCCGGAGGCTCACGGCCCTGTACTGCGTCAAGCTGGGCGCCGTCCTGGGCCGCTCCCCCAGCGAGCTGGACGGCTCCGCCCGGGCAGCCTCCCTCGCCAGCCTGAGCAGCGAGGTACGCTTCGGTGCAAACAATTATGTGGGATTGGTTCTAACTCACCAGTTTAATGTTGATGACACCAATGAGAGCGTCGTGGAAGCAAGGGCGGGAATAGCACATAGTGCTTTGGATTTTAGATTGATGATAGACCTGTTCTCCCATTGTCTGGCTACGCCACTTTATTTTGGTTAGTGAAATAGACTGTGAACACACGTCCTTTCACACATCCGGTCTTTTGTATTTTTTATTGCAGTACAGAAAAGTAAATATAGCAATCAGTTTTTAGTAACTTTACGTAAAATAACGAAATTCGACATTTTGTCACGTTCAAGTGGCTACGGGACTGTGAATTACATCTCCCAGAACTTTTGCAAGCACCTAGCTATCCACCGTATTTATGTGTATTTGTCCACTGTGCTTCCCCTAGCTATGCGCACTTGACTTTTTTGTTGTTTTTTTATTTTTTGTCTCCGTGGTTTTGTGTGAGAGTGCAGAGTTATTTTTGTTTCCATGAAGTATGTTGTGTCATACCTCTACCTGCACACACGGAGTTCAAAATATCCCGATTAGCCGGCACTGCGCTTAGCATGGGGAAGCCCACCGTATCTGTAGTGCTTCTTTTGCTTACATTACCTTTTGTCACATTTTCTGCAGCTTTTGGACCAAGCCAGTGGAGGCCACCTTCAAGCTTCAACACAGTCCGTCCAGGCAAAGTATGTTTCGACATAGTTTTATTTTTTATTTTTTTTAAAGTTTGGATATAAGATTTAATTGCGAGCACAGGGGAGGCATGTCGTCCATTCTCGTCGAAGCGAAGTGTCACTAATGCGGTCGCCCCTTGTTAACAGTGCTGACAATGGCTTGGGCGGCGACGCCGTCGACACCAGAGTCCTGACCCGGGGTTACCGGTTCCTGGGCCGCGTGTTGCGGGCGTCCCTGCCCATCCAGGCCCTCATGCTGCTGCTCCTGGGCGTGGCCTCCCTCATGCCCGCCGACCAAGACTACTCTTGCGTCCTCTCCAACAACTTTGCGCGGAGCTTCGAACCCATGCTGCGGTACCCCAACGGGCCGCCACCCATCTAAGTGCATCGACCAGGCCCTTCGTATTTCGGAGCATACCGTCTCCGATTTGACATGATTAATATTTTTTTTTATTCTAAAACTTGTGATACGCACATTCCTGTTTCTCGTGAATCGAATAATTTTGAAGCTGCATGATGGAGTTTGTTAATCTCATACCAGTGATTGAAGAGCGTTTTAAGTGCCACTGGCCACCTGTTATTTTTTTCTCTGAAAGCAGGGATTTTAAGGGGAAGAGGACAATGAGCCACAGAGTGGCGCAAGATTTTTGTATAAACTATTTTCTACTTATTTGGAAAGAAAACATGACTGTAAAAATGTAAAGGGGGAACAGAGCTTGAAGCTCTTTGATGATGTAACATATCTTAATAGTACTAAGTTATCTTCTACACTGTCCGAAATTTGGGCTGTGTTAAACGGGTTGAACTATTGGATCTAAAGAGAACGTTGAAACAATAATAGGGTTGATACTTGTGTAATCTATTTGTAAATATGTATGTATAGCAACACATTGATTTTTCTATGCGTATTTAAGAAGTGAGTTTTATAAATAAAATGCTTTATGTTTTAGCGTAGGAAACAAAGTTTTATTTATTCAGATAAATTAAAATGTGTTTTGGAGAAGAAGGAGTGGAACACTTCTTCTCTGTCTTACATTTATGTAGAAAATATATAGAAAAGAAAAGTAACTTTCATTCATGGAGGAGTGGAACACTCTATGATTGCAACTTACTTTGAAACTTTTGTTTAGAAGTCTCAAAACTCTCATTATTGATTTATAGAACTTTGTTATTTGACTTTGTAAATAGCCTACATACAAGTTTCGAAGTGTAAAACAGAATATGTATTTATGTCCAGGATCAAATGATTTTTTTTTTTAACTTTATTTAAGGCTACTGAATTAGCAGACAACTAACAAATGACGTACTTCGAAACAATTGTAAAATGATGTGATTATTTTGTAGATAGAAAAACAATAAATAATTTAAAAATACCCTGCCACACTTTTCAGATATCCCAGTCAGACCTCTTCACAGTTGTAAAACCATTTTCCAGCTAAGGATCTCCGAAGTCCGTCCTGCTGTAAATCCCACCCTCAGCTGCTCAGCAGCGACCGCGGCCCCGTAGTTCTTTGCTTAGCACTTAGCAGATGCCCTACGTCGATGAGCGCCTGGTGGGTAGGCATCCCATCCGATGGCCGAGTGAAGCTGCAGACCTGCGCTACGGCGCGAGGAGGGGAGGGGGGGGGGACCGGGAGGGGGGAGGGTTGGGAGGGGCGCACCTCGACGTACACACGGATGAGAAACTTCTACTCACGTTCTTCACATGCGCACACACTGACAATTTCACAAGCAGACCGTGACTTCTGTGCTCATTTTCTTCTCATCCCGTTTGTGCTCCAGCTCTTTGGTCCCCGAAATGTTTTCGTACCGACTGTTTTATTTTGCTGGAGAGCAGACTGACGCGCAACAATTCAAACCAAAGGTCTCCACGCGACGCCCAACTGCCGATGATATTTTTTAAGGAGTGTAGAACAGGAAACAGTTTGCAAGTCGAGGAGCTGAAGGTGCTAACACCCCCCCCCCTCCCCTTTCCCCTTTCCCTACTTCGTTTTCAAGTCGAAAAGCAACAACCGCAAGGCCAAGGACGTATCGCCGCGAAAAATCCAAACTCTGACGTCAGCATGTGTCTCCTGCTACGGAGAGTGGAGCCGGACCCAGATGAGATGGAGGTTTTGGTGGGAAATGGCTTCTCATTCTGCGAACCCCTGCGGCCCGCCTCAGCTCCGGTCCGGCGCAGCCCCGCGTGTCGGCTGCTTTGGGAAATCAGCTGCAGTAGCGCAAAAATCCACCGTTTCCACTTTTCGCCCTCCTCCATCGACTCGCATATCCCGCCTGGATAATATCTGGAATCTGGAAAATAGTCAAACAAAATAAAATGAGACAGGTGATGAATGTTTCTATTTGTTGTCCATGTCGCAAACTGATGAAAAGTAAAAAATAGGAAAAGAAACCGTCCCGCCCGGTCCCGCCCGCGCCTTGGTTTTCTTATCCTCACAGTACATAAGCTCTTCTGAGCGCGAGCAGCGCGGGCCGCTGCCGCTGACGTCAGCCATCCGAATACAATGTGGCCGTGCCGTGCCGTGCCGTGCCGTGCCGTGCCGTGCCGTGCCGTGCCGCTCCGTGCCGTGCGCGTGTAAATACGCCCGCGCCGCCGCTCCAAGTGCCATGCCCCCTCCGAGGGTTTTGTCCACTATTTCTGTTCCGAGCAGGGTCAGTAGCGGAAGCGCCCACATACGGCACGGCGGGGCACCGCACCTGTACTGCCTCGAGTAATGGTTCAGGTCTCCACCGCCATCGCCTTCCGGTGCGCGCGCGGCGGTAGTGAGGGTAGCGGGGGTAGCGACAGAGCAGTTGCTGCGGATGAGGCAGCAGCCGCAGCAGCCGCAGCAGCCGACGCCAGTGACACACGGCCACCACTCCACTACCACCTCCACAACCACTACAGCGACACACCAAACGTTGGCGCGCAAACTTTTATCGCGTGCGCACGACCATAGATATGCTGCCCTCACACTTGCTCCGCGCTTTGCACGTGCATCTGAGCGAGATCGAGAGGGGGAGAGGAGGGGGAGGAGAGAGAGAGAGAGAGAGAGAGAGGGACAGACAGAGAGAGAGACAGAGAGACAGTGAGAGAGGCAGTTTGGAAGAGGACCCTCGACCTCGAACGGTGACGGCACATTGACGCAGCAGCAGCAGCAGCAGCAGCAGCAGCACGTATACGTATCGCACCGTGCAGGCGCTGGTCCTGAGGTACGCGTGGTGGCACACACACTCTCACACACACTCTCACACACACACACTCACACACACGCGCGCGCGCTTCAAGTCCAGTCACCTCGCTGCGCGGCGCGGGGCTGTCTGCCTCGCTGTGCTGCCTGCTGCCGTTAGCGGGCCCGTCCCGCCCCGGCTAGTCCCGGCCCCGGCTCGGCTCTGCGCTCTGCACTCGCGGTGCTCCACTCGGCGGCGCACGGCGGGCGGACAGGCCAGGCCCAGTAGGTCCCGCGTCCTCAGCTCTTTCGCGCGCCTCTCCGTAGTCCCCGCCGTAGTCCCCCGACGCCGATACGTCCGGATGCGTTGCGGAGTGTCCGCGGAGGCTGTGTGTGTGTGTGTGTGTATACCCCCCGCGCAGCGCTACGCCACGACATCCACATCGACGCGAGGCTTGGCGCGTTTTTTTTCCCGCCAGCGTCGGCGGCCATCGACGACGAGGGACCGACCCGCCACACTCCCCACGGATTACTCCACTCGGCAGCGCGCGCACACGCGCGCGCGCGCGCGTGTGTGTGTGTGTGTGGCATTTTACTCCATTCATCCCGAAGACCAGCGGCCGGTCCTCCGCCGGTTGCCGCCGGTTAGGCCCCGCCGCGCGTGGACAGACACGGCACGCCTTCAGCAGCAGCGGCCCTCAAAGGGGTGACGTCGGGGGACCCCCCGCCGCCAACATGGTGAGTGTGTTGTTGAGGCTGGTCCGGCCCGAGGCCCAGCCCAGCCCAGCCCCGAGGCCGCCGTGGCGTGGCTACCTGTTGGTGTGCACGGTGACGTGGTGAAGAGGCGTCGAGCGGCCGGGTGCTGGGCGCCTGCTGGGTAGGCAACTCAGCCTCTCCGCATGCACGCGTGTCGTGCGGGCCGGCCTACCCTAGATCTCGCAGGCGCTCGGGCGTCTTGATTTGCGGTTTGCGTTGGGCGAGAGCCCGGTGGTGGAAGCTCAGGAAGGAACAGTGAAGTGGTGTTGGGTTCGGATACTACTCCCCCTCATAATCCGGATGGTGAAAATCGCAGTGGAGTCGGTACTTGAACCCACGCTGCTCCGACCCACTCCGGCTCCAGCAGGCTGCTGCTGTGACATTCTTGGCTGCCGGTGTCGGTCCGGGACGGTCCGGGACGGCCCGGCCGCTTCCGTGCCAAAGCCGGCCGGCCGGCGACGGCTCACTCGAGGCGTGTCCGTCCAGTCACCCGCCCCCTGCGGCCCGCGGCACTCCGGCATCAGCCGGCCGCGGCCACTTCCTGTTTGGGCCGTCCGTCCAACGGAACTCATTTAGGAAAGTCAGTGAACACCCTTTTTAAAATTATTTTTTAAAAAGTCAAGAAATATGTTTAGAAAACCCTAAAGGGCACAGTTAAATTTTAGAAACCGATTCCAAGTAGATAAAGTCTAATTTTGAGTATAAATCGCAATGTTGTATCATGAATGACGGACCCCTGCGCAACCCTTCCTTGAAGGCTGTCCAAAGGGGTGTGGAGTGGTGTCTAGGGCCTTGACTCGCGCTGCGGCGGTGGTTGTAGCGGCGGTCCAGCCTGTCCAGTCGAGCATGGTCGAGCCAAAAGCCAGCGCCGAGCCGGGCGGGGAGGCGGGCCCAGTGGAGCCGGCTGGAGCGCCACTACCACCACCACCACCACCACCACCACCACCACCGCCGCTCCGCCACACGCCACACGCCGTCACGCGGCACGGACGGCTCGTCGGCGGCCCCGCGGCGGCCCGCGGCCCCGACGCGGCGCTCCAACCGTGCCATGACGTCAATCCATGACGTAAGCGCGCCCAGCGGGAACCTGTTGGATGAGGAGGGCCGCCCCCGGCCGCCCCTCCCTCCTCCCCTCCCGCTCCGTGTCCTGCTGGAGCCAGCAGCACCAGGCGTGCCGGGCCGGGCCGTGGATCGTCGTCATCGGGGCCTGCCAGCCGCAGCCAGCGCAGCCAGCGCAGCCAGCGCAGCCAGCGCAGCCAGCGCAGCCAGCGCAGCCAGCGCAGCCAGCGCAGCCAGCGCAGCCAGCGCAGCCAGCGCAGCCAGCGCAGCCAGCGCAGCCAGCGCAGCCAGCGCAGCCAGCGCAGCCAGCGCAGCCAGCGCAGCCAGCGCAGCCAGCGCAGCCAGCGCAGCCAGCGCAGCCAGCGCAGCCAGCGCAGCCAGCGCAGCCAGCGCAGCCAGCGCAGCCAGCGCAGCCAGCGCAGCCAGCGCAGCCAGCGCAGCCAGCGCAGCCAGCGCAGCCAGCGCAGCCAGCGCAGCCAGCGCAGCCAGCGCAGCCAGCGCAGCCAGCGCAGCCAGCGCAGCCAGCGCAGCCAGCGCAGCCAGCGCAGCCAGCGCAGCCAGCGCAGCCAGCGCAGCCAGCGCAGCCAGCGCAGCCAGCGCAGCCAGCGCAGCCAGCGCAGCCAGCGCAGCCAGCGCAGCCAGCGCAGCCAGCGCAGCCAGCGCAGCCAGCGCAGCCAGCGCAGCCAGCGCAGCCAGCGCAGCCAGCGCAGCCAGCGCAGCCAGCGCAGCCAGCGCAGCCAGCGCAGCCAGCGCAGCCAGCGCAGCCAGCGCAGCCAGCGCAGCCAGCGCAGCCAGCGCAGCCAGCGCAGCCAGCGCAGCCAGCGCAGCCAGCGCAGCCAGCGCAGCCAGCGCAGCCAGCGCAGCCAGCGCAGCCAGCGCAGCCAGCGCAGCCAGCGCAGCCAGCGCAGCCAGCGCAGCCAGCGCAGCCAGCGCAGCCAGCGCAGCCAGCGCAGCCAGCGCAGCCAGCGCAGCCAGCGCAGCCAGCGCAGCCAGCGCAGCCAGCGCAGCCAGCGCAGCCAGCGCAGCCAGCGCAGCCAGCGCAGCCAGCGCAGCCAGCGCAGCCAGCTGACACGAGCGCAGCCAGCGCAGCCAGCTGACACGATATTTGTTTACGTTCTGCCAACCCGCGCCAGCCCAGCCGCCGGCCGCACGAACACAGGCAGCGGTTCCGCGGCGGTCTGTCACGCACCCCGCCGGACCCCGCCGGACCCCGCCGGACCCCGCGGCTGCTGCAGGGCATGCCCAATGCTGCCTCGCTGAGTTCGCCGGTTCCTATACTCCTTCTCCGTCCCTCATATGCTGCAGCTGCTGCTGCTATCGCACTCATAGTTCCCCGTTCATAAAGTCTCTGTCCATCTGATAGCGCGGGGACATTGGAAATACGAGCAGCAGTAGCAGCAGCAGTAACAGCAGCAGTAGCAGCAGCAGTAGCAGCAGCAGCGGCTCTGATGGCCGCTCCGAAACACAACAAACCAATCTGCTCGCCTCTTTCGAAAGCTTTTTGCGCCGATAACGCTTTGCAGCGTTTACATAATGTGCGGCCATCCTTGGCAGTGCTGGGCGCGCGATCCGCGCACTTGCTGAGATACGAGTCTAATCTGCTGTGCTCTGTGTCGGTCCGTGACGCTGATCGGAACGATCTGCCCCCCCCCCCTCCCTTTCGAACTCCCGTCTTCGAGCTGCGGGACTTCCCTCTTGGACGAAACCGCATCTCTCGCGGAATAGAGGATTCCAGTGGGGCCTGGAAAAGGAAGTCGAAGATAAAAACTCTTCCATGTGCTAATTTTTTATTTGGCTAGGAACTCTCGAGGGCAGATATGAGAAACTTGAACGGTATTTTGAGTGAATTTGGACGTTATTTCCCGTATGTGGCGCGGCCCTTAAGCATCAGTATTTCTCGTGCCTTTTCTCGGGAGTTTCCGGTCCGGAAGTGTTTTTGTTCTTTACCTTCCACTTCTGAGCCGCGTTGGAAACCTCTGTTCTCCTTCCTCAACTTCTTTTCTTCTTCATCGTCGTAGACCTGTTTTTTACGGGGCATCCGTTGGGTCGAGTGCGGTTCTCAGGTGGGGGACTGATCCTCTGACGTCATCGCTGAGTTCACCATTATCGCACTCTCGGCTCGCCAGGCCCGACAGCCCGAGGCCCAGCGCCACTGCACAGCTCAGAGCTAGCAAAGCTAGCAAAGCGTTGGTCATGCCCCGGGCGCACATACGACAACAAACACCGCTCTCCGAGCAGCGGCTTCCGTCTCTTCCCAAGTCCCCTTCTATCCCTCTTTTCCCGTCTCTGTCTCTCTCCCCATCCCCTTTCCTCCCGGACCTGTTGCCCGTTTAGGGTGCGCGGGACGTGACAAGAGCGTTGCGTCCTGTGACTGGGAGCGCCGGCCCTGCCCGGCGGCGGCAGCGGCGGCGGCGGCAGCGGCGGCGGCAGCGGCACCACGCATGCCTCGCCTCACCACGCCCTCCTCTGTTGTGAGTCACGGCCGGGATGACGGCGATGACGAGGTCTTGGCGCCTCTTTTTCAAACGGGAGTGAGTGAGAGGAGCGCCATGGCCGCCGAGCGAAGCGGCAGCGGGAGGACGGGGACGGGGGGAATGCCACTCCGAAGTCATGATTTGTCCGTGCGGTAACACTCGGCCTGCCCGAAGGAAACTTAATTAATCGTCTCCCGACAGCATCACACGGCTGTCGCAGCCAGCAGTGGCGTGTGCTGCTGCTTGGCGGTCTTGGCGGGGGTCCGCGGGGGCCTCAGGGGCCGCGGGGGTCGGCGGGGAGGCCCTCCTCCTGTTCCTCCGCGCGAAAAAGTAGTGCGTCCTCGCTGACAACCCGGAGGCCTCCCCCGGACGGCGTGCCGAACCTCAGGTCAGGGCTGCACATGCGGGCCCAGACCACCGAGGGCCGTATTTAGGCCGCGTGTCCGCGAAATGACATTCCCGTTTACCGCGGCAGCAGGGCCGCATCTGTTCCTGTATTGGGGCTCGGCCCGCGTGGCCCGCGCAGCGCAAGCGAGTGCCTCACGCCCCCAAGGTCGCGGGCCTGGCCGCGAGCGGGGCGGGGGGCGGGGCGGGGCACGGCGAGCTGCAGGCCGGCCCGAGGCCCGGGCTCGCGGAGGGATACCGCGGCGGTCGGACACGGACCGGACTGGCTCGGCTCTGCTCGGCTGCGCGGCTGCTCGATCTGCTCGGCTCGGCTCGGCTCGGCTCGGCTGGGCTCGGGGCGAGGCGGGCTCGACTCAGTGTGTGACGCGAGCAGCGGGCACCCCTACCCTGCTCCCTGCTCCTGTGACGAAGGCTCAGAAATTTTTGACGTGGCTGCTACGTACTAGCTGCCGTACCCACTCCCAGCCCACCAAAGTGAGTGACGAGATATACGTAACTGGTAAGTGCAGCTGCAGCCACAGCGGACTTGGGCGGGCGGCATAATAACAACTAAGTGCGAAGTGCGTGGCCAGCCGGGCCAGCCCTGACGACCGATCGCCAACATTTCTCGGGCGAGTGCGGGGCAATCGCGAGTGGGGAAAACGTGGAGGAAATGTTGTTGCTGCTCGATTAGTGCGGAATATGGCGTCTTTTTCTGGAAATAGGACCGTGGACCTGAGATGAGTGCCGGGCAAACACAGACGGTTTTGCGTCGTTTCGCGGGTTTGCTGGAACGCGAGGAAAAGTGAGAGAGATGCCGTATGTTGGGATAGTTGTGCAGCGGTGGACTTCGTGCTGTGACGGGCAGAAACCCGTACCCTTTCGACGGCCCTACACTAAGCTCTAGCGAGCCCACCGTGTTGACTCTAGTTTCAAGGCCGTGTGGCAAATATATTATTATTGGATTTAAAGTAAGACTCTGCTTGCGTTTCCCGACTATTTCACACTGGTCTAGGGCGAGAGAAATGTCTGTCACGCGCCAAATGTGACCTGATGATTCAAGTAAGCACGGACATAACCTCACCTAACCAGTTGAGATGGCCTTTCTGTTTGTTTGTTTTGCATGCAAGTCGTGACGTTTTGGACATAGACTCTACAGATGAAGCCCTGGGTCTGCTTTTGTGCCCATAATTAAATATAACTGTATGCATTATTCTAATAGTGATGTTATATCTAACTGTTTGGTCTGTGCTTTTACATCTCCATTCAAAACACCCTGATTCCAAAGGATTTTTCAATGAAATGCTGGTGTTAAATTCTGATTACCCTTTAGAAATCGGAAGTGTCAGTGACGTACATGCGCTGCTTAAGACATTTAGTTTTTATATTTCTGGTGTTCTGTTAAAATTTGTACTGAGAAATTCCTTGTGCTGTTATCTATGTTTCAGGCTTAGAGCCATTGGGCTATGGACGGAATGGTTGAAGAGAATGGCGCAGTTGTAGTCGATCCACTGGCTCACACCGCAGCTGGAGGAAACGCATCTGCCATCATAACATCGGTACAGCCAGGGATACAAGGGATACAGCCTGCCTTGGCTGTGGCTCAGTCTAATCAGGCCCAGCGCCTTGTCACAGCTGCCAGCATCATGCAAATCACAATACCTCAACAACTCAGTGTGGCTAACGCAACCGATGCTCAGGTACCCCTTTGTTGTCCATTGACTAGGCTTATTTTCAGTTAGATATTACTTTACCTAATTTGTACAGAAATTGTGCATGCTCTCAGAGACAGTTAACTTTGATTTACTCATTGATTTAGAATTATGCATGTTAGTTGAATACTGAAATGTATTGGAAGTAAACGTTTCTTGTCATTTTAAAGTAATTTTCTTGAACTTACTGCTTTTCCTCTTACCAATTGTACTTTTTATTTGGCTTATTAATGTTTTTTCAACTTTGATATACACTCTTCTTCTCATGTCATAGTGATTTTAGTAGTTATGTTATGAATTCCATTCATTGATATTGCATAAATGACCCATGCAGGATAGTTATTAGAAGCATTGTCGCAGTTGTATAGATATGGAAGGATATGAAAGTTCTGACCCTTATTATTATTAACTGTTAATTTTCTGTTCCTCAGTGACAACTTACAGGGGGTCCTTTGTCTCGGTTTGCATTTTTCAGAATACACATTGTAATTCTTATGTCAAAATTTTACACTGTATCCTATGTTTTCAGACATTTGTGTTTGTTTGTGATTTGCTGGATGCTGGTTTGTATTTTATTTTGTAGATATTGCTAATTTCCTATATGGCAGTAGTCCATATTTTGTTAAAGAGTCTTCTTACTTCTGGATGTATTTAAAAGTGCTGCTCTTCATTTTAGTAATTTTAAGAGAATTATTGTTGCAGTATTTTTTTTTTTTTTTACTGACTTTTGTTTTCTATATTTTGCAATAGTATGTGCCTTCTCCAAACTCATTCTAAAACCTTAGATTTATCAGATATTATCTCTATTTTTCCACTTTTACTCCTGATATTGACGGTTGATTGTGTTGTTTTCATTACCCTTAACAAAATTGCTCACTAAGTGCTAGTTATAATTCTAACAGAAATCTTTTTTCTTTTTTCAAATCTAGGTTCAGTCAGTGATACAAGCCAACAAGCAGTCTGTAATTCAGACTGCTGCAGGTATTCAGTTGAAGCCAGGAAATGTTATTTTGGTCAAACCAAACTCAGTCATTCAGACAACACCAGGAAATATTCAAGCATTACAGGTGTGTTCCTTTCCATTCTACCTGATACAATTGTATTGCTAGAGTGGCCTGTAACCATGTTCTAAATTTTAGGTTGTTGATGCTGATAGTGATGATGACATGTCCCCTAAAAAACGAAGAGACGTATTAAGTAGACGGCCTTCATATCGAAAGATTCTTAACGAAATTGATGAAATAGCAGGTAAATTTTATTTTGCTCTTATATTGTTATTAATATTCATGCCAATTATTCACATTATGTACTGAAGTATTCCTGTACTGTTCTTTATGTTTTGGTATCGTTACTTCTGCAGGTAACCCTGGACACAAAGTGGAATCATCATCAGAGTGTGACTCAAATTTGGATAGTGAACTGTCTTCACATTCCCTTTCTACTCACTACTCAACAGGTAGGATTTATTTCTATCATATAAGTGGTGCCATGTTCTGAACCTCGAGATGCTGCAGACCTCTTTTCTTTAAACAAGTCTTTGAAGGAACTTGTACTTAGGTTCTGCTAGTCTGAAACCTAAAAGTAATGACTTCTTGGATTTTGGTGTACTGCGTACTAAATAGGGATCAAAATAATTCCAGTGAATGCCATGCTTTTGAAGTACTATATAAAGTCTTAATTGGCATTCTGCTCCTCAACTGGTGGATGGCATGCACGTTGGTCAGGCTGGTGGTGGTACTTGGTATACCTCTAAATTTACTTATTTTTCTGGGATTGCATTGAAGCCAAATGCTTATTTAACTAGGATTTTAGCTTCTAGCTATCTTAATCTGTATGTCAGGAAGAACTGAGTTGTGTTTTCATTAATGATTTACTGGCAGAGCTACTTAATATCTTACTTTACATTAGATGTTCAAGTAAATTTTCCAATTTCTCCTAGATTAATTTTTGACTTTGGCTTCAATCCAGTGTCATTTCTTGTCAAAACTATCTGAGGGTGCATATGTAAAATTAGACAGCTTTCGGTCAATATTCTTCTGGGAGGAGGTTTTCTTAAGGATGTACTTGAGGTAATAATTGGTCACAGTTCAATGAACCAATCTTGGCCTTTCCGAAAGTTGATTTTTAAATACTTTTTGCATGATGTAGGTAGGGCCAAGTTTGCTTCATTCGGTGTCCTGTTTGCAAGAAACTAAAATCCTTCTCTGCATGCTGTCAACCTGAAAATGTGAATCCATAGTGGTACAAATCATTCTTCTTTCAAATTTACGGGAAATTGGACTAGTTACATAAGAACCTGAAGGGATTTGTAACTCAATTGAGAGCCTCGAGAGCATACCAAGTCATCTCTGTATCCTAGAAATTGACAAGAAAACCTTGTTGTTAGGAGTTAGAGATATGGTGTTGTTGCAGTGATTCCAGCAGGAACTATTCAGATCAACAGTCAGGGCGAAGCAGTACAGGGACTGCACACTATCACCATGACCAACGCCACCTCTGCAGGTGGGCTGGTGCAGTACACCTCAGGGCAAGAGGGCCCGTTCTATGTCCCAGGTGAGGACGGACAGTTGGCCACCATAGGTAGGGACACATACTTTCTTGGTCAAGACACGGATGGCCCCTGCCTTGCCCCTGGCACTGAGTTCCAGTCCCCTTGTCTGCCTTGCACAAAATTATTTTAGTCCTACTGGGATAACTAAGACTTAAAAATTTAAAAAAAGGAAATCTGTTACCCTCGCCACGTTGTAAGCTATTTCATGTGTAGGGTTGTGTTCTGAGAATTTGTGATATTTCTCCGAGGCTTTCATTTTTATTTAATTGGTGGTGGTTGGATTTGTGGTGTTACCTCTCATTACATAAATGGACACACACAGTGATGACTTTGTACTGCAATGTGGTATTTTAGTTGTTTTGCCTAAGTGCTTTTGCCTGGTATTATACCCACAATCTACTTACTTTTAAAGAATGTAATACTATACTATCCACCACAGTACGAAGTTATCATTGGCATGTTGGCTTTTCTTAACCCCTAGGGCTTTAACTAATCTGAATCTGTCGTTTAAGATGGTCATTCATATGTGTTCTTACAAAGTTCCTTTAGCTTACCATCTAGGTGCGATATGTCAGTTTCCTTCTCCTGATATCTTTATCATTTATTTGTATCTTATCACTCCCAGCAATTTCCAGGTCTGAATACCATCAACCTCTTGATGTCCTCTTGCACACTTGAAATTTTCATGAAATTTATTTTGTCCCATTTTAAATGAACTCCTTTCTTTTTAAAACATGAATATGAAAAAGCATGTGGCTGACAAACTCTGACTCAATTGCTATGGGAAAGGTACAGGGCCTCGTGCAATATCTTCTTTTTTATTCATTTTCTTTTTTACTTCAGCTTGTTAGTTGTGATTTGAAGTAGATTTGATGTGTGTTTCATTCCCTCTAGTATAGCCAGAGTTATTTCGAGCCTAGGCTGGAATTTAGGAGTTCTAGGAAATTATTGTATGACAAATCTTGCCTGGGAAATGCATTGCAGTTTTGGGTAAAACTCAGTATGAGACTTTCTTACTGAAAAAAGGGAGGGGGGGGGGGGGCTACGTCCCTAGGCCTTCAAAATGCTTATGTTGGTTAAACATGCATTTTCAACCTATAGCTTTTCCAATATGTGCGGTTCTTTCATACACTTGTCTTTATATTTTTCTGATAAGCTCTGCATGGTAGAACAAACCTGTGACATACGCTTCATGAATATTTCAGTAGTGCACTTGCTCTGTAGCTTGCTTCATTCAAGAAAGAAAATATTAACGTGGGTTATTACTAAATATATAATGGCAATGACAGGTTGCTTTAACATTCAACAGTAATTTACTGCTTTTGTTTTTAGTGCATGCCTGACAGTTGTCAGCAGAGAAATCAATTTATGTGTATCCTTCTTTGTCATTCCATTCCCCCATCCTATCTCTTCCCACCTGGGATGCAGCTTTCGGATGTGACTAAAACAAATGTTCATGTGGAAAGTATGTGAGTCATTCTATTCATCTGTGTTTAAATGATAGCCCTAAGTCTAATTTTTTTGTTATAGATGTTAGTATTCATTGTGATGCATTACGTGCCTCTGAACATATTATATCACAAGCATCTCATTTGCAGGTTCATTATTTAGTTAAATTTATGTCTGAACAAACTGTTTTAGCAGCACCTTATAATTTAATTTGTCTTTTTACAGTAGTAACACAAGGAGGTGGACTAGGCGGAGGTTCGGTCATGCCAGAAGACCAGTCAAGAAAAAGGGAAATGAGACTCCTGAAAAATAGGTAACTCTTAAACTGATTGAACTGAACCGAGTATTGTGGGGTAAGAAAACATCTCATTTAGTTTAATTGAACATTGTGTTTCTTACAGGGAGGCAGCACGAGAATGCCGGAGGAAGAAAAAGGAGTACATTAAGTGTTTGGAAAACAGAGTAGCTGTTTTGGAAAACCAGAATAAGGCTTTGATTGACGAGTTGAAAACATTAAAAGAGCTGTACTGTCAGACAAAAACAGAATGACCAGCCGGCAATTAGTTGGCAGTATGTTGCTCCAATGCTTTCTGTGATGATGCTGCTGATGTGGTTTCCACATCAGTTGGCTGTTAGTTGCCTGGGCGTCTGGTAACCACTACCTTGTCTGGTATCATACATCTTTAGTGATTGAATGTGTATGACTTTGTTGAACATATAGTAGGAAGATGTTATATTTACTTAAGTGAAAGTCATATCTAGGGGGTACTTTTCATTGTAATTCTGTTTGTGTGGACATGTGAGATATTTTTGTGAAACATAGCCCTTTAATCAGTTAAGTACTCCCTTTTGCCATCATTTTTTCAAGTTATTTTGTCTGAGAGACTGTCAGCTTTACAATGTGACTGTTACAATGCATGGGGCGTGTTTAGTCAAATGGAAATCTTTCTTGTGATTTTAATGTAAGTTCGCAAAGGTGAATCACCTCTTGTCCCATATTCTAGTACTTCTGATTTGCATATTTACTGTTTAAAGATGAATTAAAAGTGCAATGAGTCTGGTATGGATATCAAGTTGTGGATGCCTGTGTTACTGACCTAGTGATTATTATTGTGACACATGAAGTGTACCATGGCTCTGCACAAAGCATTGTCACTCTTATCTGCTGACAGTGCCCTCTAATGATAAATTTACTGGTCTTGTGACCAATAATAATCATTGGTCTTGTACTCTTTTATTTCAGACTATGAGTGTTAATGTGTTATACATGCAACATATTCTGAGATTTCAATGGCAATCTTGATCTGTGGGTTAGGTTGTAGGGTAAGCTGCTGTGTTTGATGGCTGTACCTAGTAAGTGTTTTAATTTATTATTTTGTTTCTTTGTCCCTTCTCCTTCTGCTCCACCCATTGAATAGATAAATGTCTCATAGAGAGTGCATTTATCGTGAAGATTCTGATAAATTTGTTCTGGGATTGTTTATTCTACTGGCATTTTATACTTACATTTTTTTTCATTTAACGGAAAAGTCCTCTAAAATTTTATGACCCTAAGTGCTTTTGGAACATCAAATGTTTCATGTATTACAAGTGTCCAAATTTTATTTTTTTTGTATTCACTTGCAGCAGATGCTTCTTCTTTCGTTGATGTCTTTCTTCTTGCTCAAAACATAAAAGCCTTTTTTCCACTAAATCTGAGCATCTGTAATTTTCTTTGTGGAAGTGATACTGGTTTTTGACTTGAGGTCCCGTTTTGAACCTATAAATTATTGCTTTACATGTTGTTAGTTGTAAGTCTGAGAATGGTACAATATTTTGGTGAACATGCTATTTTAATACTTTGTTTAGTAGACTTTGAGACATGATACTATTTGTGATTTAGCTTTTCTTTGTGCTTCTATCTTAAAGCTTATGAAGAGCTCCAAAATCTCCAAGGAGAAGGGTCAGGGTGCAAAGATTTTATATTCTAATGTATAGAGAGATTTGTTAAACAAAGAGTGAAAATATCCACCGCACATAAATCTTTATAAATGTATAGTTCACATACATATGTTATTATCTATGTAATGCTTTATTGAATGTTGAATTCTTTGTGTGCTTAAACATATTTTTCACTTCTCAATTTTGACAGCTATGGTTAACCTCCCATGTGAAAGAATTTGACTCTATCACATTCTAACTGAGAAGTGGAAGATGAATTATGCTGTTATAAAGGCTGTAATGATTTGTTACATGTTTTGTTGCTGTTCTTCTAACACAGTTGCTTCTTTTAATGTGCAGTACACAACATATTTTTCAGTGACATTTTTGACTTTTGCTTGTGTACTGTATTGACTGTTACATAGCTACTATTCAGTATGGATTGTTCTGTTCTCCCTATAACAACTGCCCCGTTTGTTATAGCTTATGCCCCTGTAATTAAGTTTTTAGACTTTGTTTTACAAGCCTTAATAACAGCATTTTTATTTAGTTCTTGTGGTGCTCTTGACAACCTTCAACCGTAATATAATTTTGACCTGGTCTTTGTTGTTTCATGTGGTATCATATAGGAGTTATTGTTTGATTTCACACCTGTCTGTATTTGTTATTGTAAATAGCCATAGGTATTTTTATTATAACTTTTTTTTTTTAAATTTTGTTGGTATGATGTTTATTTCTCATGTAAAAATTATTTAGTTGTAAATTTTGTGAAGATTGGAGGTTCTTTATGGAATCTTATAGGCATACCTCACTCTTTCCCCTCAAATCTCCTTATTTTGTGGTACAGAACAATCATGTGCCATCCTATTTTTGCAGCGCAATGCATGGGAAAAACAGGGATAGAGATATAAGTTTATTTGTGGTCAAATCTGAGTCACTCGTAGGACCTCTATTATTACATTCAAGGTTGTCACAATTTTATTTTGTGAAGTTTTTGGAGGGTATCAGGTGTGATTAACAGAATAGTTATAGCTGATATGGTACAAGATAGTTTGTTAATATTTGTTGAGGCTCAGTTAGGTTTGCACGTATTATTTAAGTGATATTCAAAATTTGAGTGTCTCAATTTTAGAAGAAAGTGCAGTTGGTTACCATGTTCACCAAGCATTTTTCTGATTATGAGAACTTCTTGAGTGGGGGCTTGGGCAAATTTCTTGGCCATTCGAAGGCAAAATTTCTTGTTTTCTTGTCTGTATTTTGTAAGAAGTGTTATTGCCCGCCTTAACACTCTTTTGACCGTACAGCCGTCTCATGATTGAATGCTTTCTGTCGCCTAGCATTGAATTTAACCAAAGACTGGCCAACCATGCAAGGAAATGGCTACTGCATAAGATAATTAGCTGCACACACCTGTTTGAATGTTACGTTAGTCCCTTCTAGATCTGTATTCATAGCTCAATCGGATGCAAAAGTTTTTCTGACAAGATATGCCAATGTTTCAATGCCTACATAACCACTATGAATACACTTATAGTTTAGTACCACACTGCATAAATCCATATTCATCAAAGAACTGAAGCCAGCATGATGTATAAACCCGCTTATTTTTGAGAATCAAATCTAATTTAACTATTTTCCATTTTTATCTCAACAAGGATATCTGTTGCTACCCACATCTTCAGTCGATTTGTATACATGAACATGTTTTCCATGTTCATTGAGGGAACAAAATCTTGTTTAAGATCTCTTTTACTAAAACTGTGTGTTGATATTGGCAGCAGACTCGCTTCAACATTGTGTATGTATAAATGTTTGTACATAGTTTTGAAAATCGATTATTCGAGTTGCTTGGAAAAGAATCGGTAATATATTGTAAATAATATATGTATTTTTACATATCAAACCTGTGTTTCTTTTTCCTGTTTTTTAAAGTCCAACTTCACAAACATAAGTAAACAGCTAAACAAACAGTTCATTTAGGATGAGTGGAAAGCAGGGCTGCTTTATTCTACACAGAACTGATCACATATAAAACTCAAATTAAGGAGTTTGAGCAATTTACAGCAAAAAGAGGGGGACAGGGAAAAGCGCGACGCACGCGGTAGTTATCATTATCAGTCATACATTTTTGTCGCGATTGCCTAGAGGGTACGGCCTGATCGGCGACATGGGGAGGTAGGCTGGTTCCGTTTCGCTGCTGGCCGCGGTTTGGTAGCACTTGGCGGCGTGCAAGGTCTTGACGAGGCCCATTTGCACGTACCCGTCGACGTCCACAGCGGCGCAGCGTGACAGGGACAGGCCTGAGTCAGCGGGACATCCGTTGGTCCTGGAACACGAACAGCAACAGCATGAGACGATGGGACAGCAGGGAAATATCCAAACAGATAAGACGCTCGAAGCGTACCTCGTAAGCAGCTCGCTGATGGGGGTGAGGTTCTGTCGCGGGGGTAGCGGGGGCGGGGACCTGTCGGCCTGCGCAGGCGTGCTGCTGCTGCGACCGGGGCCGGGGCCGTGGGTAAGGAGGAGTGCGGGGTCCTCGTAGTGGCTCTCGTACCGATCCTGGCCGAGGCCGGCCGCCACGGCCGCGGCGTTCTCATACACGCGGTCGATTACGACGACTGGCGTTCCCGGTGCCGTGTCGATGGTCTCAACCGAGTCCCGGATCTCCTCGTAGATACCCGACGCCACGGACACGGCCGACTCCCTCCGCCGGTCGAGGGCGAGCGACGCCAGGACGTCACCGACGGAGTCCATCTCAGGATCTGTGCTCAGCCTGACGGGGGGCGTGTCTAAGTCCTCGTCGGCGTCCAGGTCGTTGTCTTCGACCTCGCTGCCCCCGGGAGTGGACAGGATGAGACCCAGGCCAGCTGAGATCAGTCCCGACGCGATCTGCAAGCAGGGAAGCGCACGCTGTAGGGCCATGGCCATCCATCGCTACGGGCAGCGCGGACGCGGGTACACATGCAGACCTTCCCCCCGAGCAGAGACAGCGTCAGCGGGGCCGGCGGGGACGTGGACAGCGTGTCCATGCAGGACGTCTGCACGTCCGCGCGGAGCGTCTCAGCCCGGCGGCGGCCGTAGAGCAGGCGGAATGGCTGCCGCAGCGGCCTCCGGCCCAGGGTGCTCGTCGACGAGGCGTCAGTGGTGGTTCGACCACTACGGATCTCCCCCGTCGACGGCACCCGCAGACCGGGCAGTGTGCCGTTGAGGCTGAGGCTGAGGCCGCCGTCAGCGTCCAGGTCGGCCAGCAGGTCTCCTTCGCTGCGGCTGAGTCGTCGACCCCGGAGCAGCGCGGCGCTGGCGGCGCTGAGGCCGTGGCCGAGTCCCCGGGGGTCCCGGGGGTCCCGGGGGATGGGCACGGACACGGCTGGCATGCCGGTGACGGCAGCGCGGCAGCCCACGGTGCCCGCGGCGGCGCGCAGCACGGCCATCCAGTGCTCCGAGTCCGCCTCGGAGCGGGCGGCCAGGAACACGTCGCCGCTCACTTCGGAGCAGGCCGGGCCGGCGCACGGCGGGGACGGCGTGGTCGCCGCGATGACGAAGGCGTGGCCGCGGGAGCGGGACGCCGTGCGGCAGACCGAGGCCCCCGCCGGCACCCGGATCACCCCCGTCTCGGTGCCCAGGCGCGCCGAGCTCAGCACCAGCTCCACGCCCAGCTTCGGCCCGGAGTCGTCCGGTGCCGTCCGTACCTCCACCCAATGGCGGCGCCATGACTGGAACGAAAAGCGGTTCAGCCGAGATCAGATCAGCCGGCAATGCCAACGCCGACACCAACGCCAATGCAGCAGAGGAGCCAAGCCTTTAGCCAAGCCTCCTGTTGCTTGCTCCGGGGGCAGGGTAGGCCAGCCCGCAGCGCACGGATGCTCTGCGGGTCGGTATAACCGCTGCATGGCAGGGGCTCCGAACCCTTGACTCACCTTCCAGGAGCCGAAGCGCCGCCTCCTGTTGCGCGCCGGCAGCTTGACATCCAGGTAGCCGGCGATGAGCCCGAGCCTCCCGAGCCCGCCCAGCTCCGCGTCCTTCTCCTTGGTCATGGCGACCGCGGGGGCAGCGATGGCAGCGGCTCGGCGAACCGGCGGCACCCGCTACCGCAGACCGAAGGTGACTGCTGTTACTGGCGGCACCCGCTACCGCAGACCGATGGTGACTGCTGTTACTGGCGGCACCCGCTACCGCAGACCGATGGTGACTGCTGTTACTGGCGGGGGTAGCAACGACCTCGCATAGCCCCTGGAAACACAATACAGAGCCCAGACGATGACTACGCGTCTTTAAACGGCAAACACCTGAGACCGTTGGTTTCACTGGGTTTCAGTTCCAGACTGGACATTTTTATTTCAGTATTTCCGCGCTCGTTTCCCGCCGGGGCCAAAGCAATGGCGCGCAAAGGCGACTAAGGGGGAGGCGATTTCCGTGCCTTGTCGTGTCGCATGAGCGACTCGATTCGGAGAGTCGAGTCGCGTCGTGTCGAGTCGGTGTCCTCCGCGAGTCCCAAACCTGAGGCGGACAGCGAGGATCCGGCCCGGCCGCGACAACCACAGAACAGACCACAGCGCACGACGTGCACGTCACCGCTGGGACAGTGGTGCGGACCCTGGCCGAGCCGGGGGTGGGGGGTGCCGCCGCAGTAGGGCACTGGACCAGGCCGCGGCGCACTCTTTCCCTGAATCCGTTTCACCTCCTTTTTGCAGCCCGCTGCCCGCTCCGGCAGCAGCTGCAGCGGCTGCAGCGACTTCGGCAGGGATATACTGAGAACCGATCTGCCCTGCTCCTGCTCATGCTGCCGAGACAGAGACGTCTGCGACGTGCCGCGATTCCTAAAGACTCTGTTCTCCGGCTCCGGCGGCTCCGGGCTGCGGCCGCGCCGCTGGGGCCGATCTGATCCGGTCCAGTCCGGCCCGGCGTACACCGACGCCGTCGTGGGCTGGACCCGAAACACCCGGAGCCGACGCCTGGAGTCTGCCGCCCCGCGGCCTTCAGCTGCCGTCCGCAACTTCCTCTTTCTCTCAGCTTTTCGTCTTCGTCCTGGCACAGGAAGGACGGCGGAGGACGAGGAAATGAAATGAATTGGCCTTAGGCTAAGGGGACCGGACCGGGACCAGACCGGCGTGCACGCAGCGCCCGGACCCGAACAGGGTGGGGCGGGGCAGATTGGCTTCGATTTCATTATTGATTACGGCGAAGAGTGATCGGCGATCGGCTCTGGACGCTGAATGAACAAGGCAACAGGCAGCAAGGGCCTTGGACGACCGGTGGCTGGGGCCTCGGGAACACACACTGGCCCTCTGTGAGCGTGTGCATGTGTGTGTGCGTGTGCACAGCAGCTGCCGGTGTGGAGTGCGGTCGTTGGAGAACAGCTTGTTTTCGCGGATGTACGGATGAGCATGGGCCCCCGAATAAAAGAGAGAGAGAGAGAGAGAGAGAGAGAGAGAGAGAGAGAGAGAGAGAGAGAGAGAGAGAGAGGGGGGGGGGGGGGGGGGGGGAGGTTAACCAAATAAAAGCAAACGTCGTTGCGCCATACCATCAGGACCGCCAGCGCCGTACCAGGCCATGCTCGTCCTGCTCGTCGATGTCCTCCTACACCTTATGCTCCTATATTAGCTCTCTCGCTCTCTCTCTCTCTCTCTCTCTCTCTCTCTCTCTCTCTCTCTCTCTCTCTCTCTCTGTTTTTTCTCTCTCTCTCTCTCTCCACAAACTAGGAGCCCCCTGTCCTACCCGTGTCTGGCCACTGCCCGGCACAAAGTACTCCTGTACCCGGCCGCCACCGCCGGCTGCCTCCCACTCCGACTGCACCGCCACCCGCCCGATGACGTGGGTGTGGGTGACATTGTGTACACAGGGCTGCACAGGGCGCGCGGTGCGCCCCGCCCCGGACACCCGCGCAGCGGGGCGGCGGCGCGTCTGCCGTCTGCCCGTCTGCCTCGCGGCGAAAACAGAGTCAATAGCAACAGACGAATGCAGCACGGCGACAGAGAGTCGAGTCTAGTCAGCCGACAAGGCAGACCGGTCGAGGGCGGGGCGGGGCCGGGCCGCGCTCGCCCCTGAGCTGAGGTCCCGGAGGTCGTCGTCGCCGTGGTCGTCTAGCCCTACTCGCGGTCCGCGGTGTGTGGTTGTCGTGCTGCAGCGGGGGCAGCGGCGGCGGCCCGATATGCATACTGGCCAGGTCAGGTACCTCCGGTATCCGACAAGCACGCTGACGACCTTTATCTACCGCGCTACGGTACAGCGCACGGCGCCCGCCACGGCGGACGGCGGCGTTCCCTGGGCGCACGCGATAAGCCCCCGCCGGACCCCGGCTGCCGCCGCCGCCGCCGCCGCCGCCGCCACCGGCCTCTGATCACGGGCTTCACTCGTGCTTTCATCGAAATGCGCGCGCCGCGACAGCATCGGTCACGAAAACGGCGCCGACGTGAGGCACGACATGAGGCATGAAGTCATGAAGCATGGGGCATGAAGTCATGAAGCATGGGGCATGAAGTCATGAAGCATGAGGCATGAAGCATGAGACATGGAAGCATATGAGGCATGAGATATGGAAGCATGAGACATGGAGAAATGAGGCAGCATGGAGGCATGAGGCCGCCGTTCGCCGTGTGGCTCCAAGTCCAACGCGAGCGAGCAGGCGGCAGGCGCGCTCGCTTCGCCTTCGCCGGTTTGTTCACACGTTATTTTGTTTCCTTCTAAATTGCTTCGGAATACACTGGGTCTCTCGCTGACGTCGACGGGTGTGTGTTTTGTGTTGACGAGTGCGTGCGTGCGAGAGAGAGTGCGAGAGAGAGAGAGAGAGAGAGAGAGAGAGAGAGAGAGAGAGAGAGAGAGAGAGAGAGAGAGAGAGAGAGAGAGAGAGAGAGAGAGAGAGAGAGAGAGAGAGAGAGAGAGAGATAGAGAGAGAGAGAGAGAGAGAGAGAGAGAGAGAGAGAGAGAGAGAGAGAGAGAGAGAGAGAGAGAGAGAGTGCGAGAGAGAGAGAGAGAGAAAGAGTGCAGAGAGAGAGAGAGAGAGAGAGAGAGAGAGAGAGAGAGAGAGAGAGAGAGGGGGGGGGCCTCAAACACCTCAATTCCCCGCCGTGCCATCGGCACTGTATTGTCTTTTCTTCTGTATGCAAATGACCGGACCAGGCTGGGCGGGGCTGGGCGGGGCCAGACACTTGGGGGCCATGGACACGGACAGGCCATGGGCAGCCATGGGCAGGTCATGGGGAGCCGAGCCGACAGCGTGGGGACCGGGGGCCGCAGGGGGGTTAGGGGGACCTCTCTGGCGTTCGCAGACAAATAGGTCATACGGAATGCTTTGTGCTTCGCCCTGAGGGTGGTTGTGGTGGTTGTGGTGGTTGTGGCAAGGGTTGTGGTGGTTGTGGTTACGTGACGTGGACATGCGGTGCAACTGCCCCCGACCCCGACCTCGACCTAACCGGCTGTGACAGGGAGTCTCCTAGCTCTGCAGCGACTACAGGCGGTACAGACACACACACACACACACACACACACACACACACACACACACACACACACACACACACACACACACACACATGCAGGCCGGCACGACAGCGATGCCGACGGTATATGAGGTAATTTGTACACATTCCCTTTGCTTCAGAGATGGCGTTTCGAACAAGAAGGATCGCCACCATATTGCCACCACCGTGCCCCTGCGGCCCCTGCGGCCCCTGCGGCCCCAGCCTCCGGCCGGCCTCGACTCGACTGCTCCCTGCGGTTTATCCAGCATCCAGCGTAGTTGTGAATTATACACGCCGACGGACAGTCTTGCAGCGCCGGCGCCGTTACAATAAAACTAAAACAGACGGTGCGGATATTTCTTTTTTTCCTGCTCGGCGTAATTTATTTCTATAAACGGTGCGACGGTTTTTGTTTTTTCACCGCGCGGCGGTACTGTCCTGTACAACAAAGAAAGTGTGACTATCGGAATTTTCCGGACGCACTTGTTAGACTCTGGGGCTTCTCCGAAAGCGACAAATGTCGCGCCCGTGTGTCACATTTCGGACGCGGCCGCGCACCTGTCACGATCCGGCGACACCTGTTACTCGCCCGGCCCGTTTCGGCTTGAGGCTAGCCGCCCGGTTCAGAGCCGACCGGCAGCGCGGTGTACTGCACCGTAGGCCAGCGCTGCCATCCGTACAAACATTGGAGACGAAAGGGGAAACATTGAATCAAAACACCGGGTCTCTTCCTGATTGGACGATGCGCGGTTGCTGTGCGAGGGCAAACATTTCTCTTGAAACAAGCATACTTTCTTCTTCTTTTTGGAGTGAACGATGCGACCTTTCTCGTCGGAGATATGGGGGTGTTGCCCCGGGGCAGGATAGGGCAGGGGGCGTATCGGGTTAGGGGAACATCGCGTTTAATGACAAACGTTCATTCAGCTCTCACGTTGACGCATAAAAAGGGGGGTTGTCTCCCTCCACAGATTACACACACACACACACACACACACATATTATGCATCGCGAGTGTATGAAACACTGCGGGCGCGCTGCTGATGCACACTTCTGTCTCCATTCCATGACCATCGCCCATCGCCGGCCGAACGCAGCCGTAAAAGAGACGTATCTTGGCGAGACGGGGGCGCACTCAACAGCCTCCCCCGGTCTCTCTCTCTCTCTCTCTCTCTCTCTCTCTCTCTCTCTCTCTCTCTCTCTCTCTCTCTCTCTCTCTCTCTCTCTCTCTCTCTCTCTCTCTCTCTCTCTCTCTCTCTCTCTCTCTCTCTCTCTCTCTCTCTCTCTCTCTCTCTCTCTCTCCCTCCCTCCGACTCGTCCCCACCCTTCTCACCCCCACACCTCCCCAGCAGCGGTCCAGTCCACCACGAAATGGTCGGAAAGATCGCCCCAGCCCCGACGCCCTGCGCCCCGCCCTTCGCCCCGCCCTGCGCCGCTGCGTGTCCCCCCCCCCCCTTATCCCCTCTCCTCCGACCTGTGCTCTCACAATTTATTGATAAGCCATCCTGTGCTACAGGCTATGCTACGTTTTTCCTCTCTTCGCTTTCGGCATCTATGTGGCCGTCAGGGCCGTGTTTCTCTCCCCCCCCCCCCCCACCCCCAAGCAGAAGCTCACCCAACCCTCCTCTACTCTCCCCACGGGTCACTCGCTATGTATAATTCTCATAAACTACATCGGAAAGGGGCGAGGCTGCGGAAACTGACGCCTGCTGGGTAGGCAACCTCCACTCACGGCAATGCACGCGTGTCGTACGGGCTGGCCTACCCCAGCGCCCGCAGGCGTTCGTAGTCAGCTTCCTCCTCTTGCATTTTTGTTCGTTTTTGTTTTTTTTTAGAAAGAAAATTTGGATGTACTTTGTGGATGGCTCCCACCCTGCAGAGCCCCAGCGCGCTGTGGTCCATGCCTGGGATCTCTCCCCCTCTCTCTCTCTCTCTCTCTCTCTCTCTCTCTCTCTCTCTCTCTCTCCCTCTCTCCCTCTCTCTGGGGGAGCTGGCGCTGGTACAGCCCCTTGTACAGTACTTGTTGTGATTATTATTTCGCTGTTGTGCTGCTGCCGTATTCTTGTTGCTGAGGTTGTATCCTCTCTTGCCCCCTTGTGTTTGCAATAATGGACGCCCAGACTGCTGAGCACGGCGCGCTTAACTTTGGACAAAACTATTCTGAGGGGGAGGGCGTGGGTAGGGTCACACACATAACACTGTATGTGTGTGTGTGTGTGTGTGTGTGTGACTGTGACGAGACGACAGCAGCAGCTGGCGACAGGTAAGCCAAGGTGGCGGTAAACTACCTTGTCGACCGTATTACTCCCTGAATTATGTAATGACTCAAAATTGGTATAGCAAGCTGCCGCCGCCGGGGACCGACGAACTGTATGGGTTGGAAAGGGGGGGGGACTACCTCCGGGCCACATATTATGGAAGGCGTGTGCCCGTGTGCCCGTGTCGCGGCGAATGGCAGCAGCATTCGGATGGAAAGGTGCGGTAGGTCACGTTACCGCAATGCCGAGTCCGTTTTATATGAGGTACGTCGACGATGTTATCGTCGCAGGCGAGACCCCTTTGAGCCTGAGCGCAGATGGCGCCTGGTGGGTAGGCAATGCCGACTCCTGCATTGCAGGCGTGTCGAGCGGGCGGGCCTACCCCAGCGTTCGCAGGCGCTCAGCGCGTCGAGGAAATTCTGCTCCGTGGCGTATTTACTACGGACGCAAGGCTTATCAACGCACAAACACCAGACTGGGCAGAAATAGCCAGCACCGAGCCCGCTGCGGTTTTTCCCTCCCAGAACAGGCAAAGTCGTGTGTGTGTGTGTGCGTCCCAGGCGCGCCGGTGCCGTAGGAGCGGCTTTGGCGCCAGCCGGCGGAGGAGCCGAAGGAGGCCGAGGATTTAGAGGGAAGTGCGAGTGGCGTTCAAAGAACCACGGCACCAGGCAGGCCCCTGCAGGGTGCACCGTACGTTCCGCCTCTTATGCCTGCACACGAGCTGCCTACACACTCGCCTTCGCCCCCCCCCCCCCTCTCTCTCTCTCTCTCTCTCTCTCTCTCTCTCTCTCTCTCTCTCTCTCTCTCTCTCTCTCTCTCTCTCTCTCTCTCTCTCTCTCTCTCTCTCTCTCTCTAAAGACGTGCAACAGGCACAGTTCCTGCAGTTTTCTCTCTCTCTCTCACTCTCTCTCTCTCGCTCGGTCTCCCTCTCCCTCGCTCTCTCTCTCTCTCTCTCTCTCTCTCTCTCTCTCTCTCTCTCTCTCTCTCTCTCTCTCTCTCTCTCTCTCTCTCTCTCTCTCTCTCTCTCTCTCTCTCTCTCTCTCTCTCTCTCTCTCTCTCTCCCTTTCTCTATCGGCTACAGACACTGTCGTGCGCGCAGGCGGACGGCAGGCGCTTATTGACAGCGAGAGAGTCGGGGAGAAGGAAATCAGCCGATTGACCTCCTCCCAGGAGGATTGGATTGCAATTGCAAACGACGTGCGGTTGGCTGCTGCACGGACCCTCGTTTCCACAAGCGGCAAGCTGTTTAAGAGAAATTCGGCGCCTCTAGTTGCACCCAGAACGTCGGGTACGACGCGGCTGCTGCTGCTGCTGCTGCGCGGGCGACGCGCAGTCTGCCGTCGTCTGTATTGTTTCGCCCTTTCTGTCCCTGTTACTTTTGCGAAAAGGAAATGCGTATGTGAGGCGTGCATGGGTAATGGGCAGCGGCCGGCCGGGCCCAGGGCCGGGCCCAGCATTCCACCCGTCCCGTCACCATCGATCTCCCATGGCCTACCCCACTGTTTATTTCATCGACGCAGTCCGTGCGCGAGTGGTATGTCAAATCGATCCATTCCCCGGCAGAAATGGAAAGCATGTCTGGGCTTTCCGGTTTATATGGCGGAGCGAGAGCGAGAGACGCACAAAAGGGGGTGAGAGAGACAGAGAAGACTACATAAACTTGCCGGCGTCCTTCCGGACACCGTCCTTCCAGACTGCGGGACCGGGCTGGGCGAATCCGAAATCAGAGTCCTTTCCGCTTCACCTTCACTCTCCGCGCGCACCCTTGAATCCAGCCTGGTCCAAGCGTCCTGCGCACAACGCTGGTATCACCCTGTACTCCCTGAACCAAGCACCTTTGGTATCACCCTGTACTCCCTGAACCAAGCACCTTTGGTAGAGCAACTGCTAGAATTAGGCACACAGGGCGCGCATCCAGTCTCCGCGGTCCTCAAGAGACCGTGTCCTCCGGCCCCAAGGAGGCGAGGCCCGAGGACGAGGGCCTTGATGGAGGCCCCCGCGACAAAGGGACCCCCGACCACGAGGAAATCAAATTACCGTCCAGCTGCAGGAATTCCCTCTCCCCGGCCGCCCCCGGGACACTGCCGGCAGCCCTCCGTGTTTCTGGTCCCGGTGTCACTGGTTCACTTGACAGCTCGGATCGGGGAGGTGCGCTCGGATCTCGAGAACGGTGTAGCGCGTCGCACGGCGAGCGCTCACACGGTGAGGGTTGTAGGCCGACGCGAGCGCAGCTGCGCGGTGCACAAAATTTCTTTTTTGTCCGCTCTGTCGCCGGCCTCCTGGCGGCAACGACCGGCACCGGCAGCGGCACTGCACGGGGAGGCGGACGGCGGCGGCGGGCTGACTGAAGCCGCGGGCCGTGGGCCGGGCAGCGCGCCGCGAGAGACGAGACGAGCCGAGCCGGACCCAGCGCCGAGCGCAGCCGAGCCACAGCCGACCAGTCCGAGAGCCGGTGCCGGACGGCACGGTACGACGGGGTGGTGCGGTAGGGTGGGGGGTCCTGGCCTGGCGGCAAACTCTGTTCGCAGCTCAGAGTGGCCGGGGCTCTTGCACGCGTGCAGCGGCGCGGCCTCCAGGGGGGTGGGCGGGAGCTGGGCGTGCGAGGGGTGACGCATCGCACTGCGCCGGCTGGAGCGCGACGAGCGCAGGGAGTGTGTGAGGGGAGGGGAGGGGCGGGGCGGGGCGAGGCGGCGAGGGGTGGGCAGGCGCAGCCAACGCAGCCCTTGACAGACACACCAGGAGGGGGAGGGGGGACAAGCCGCGCTGGTAAAACCGAACCACCGACCAGGTCTCGAAGGAGGCATTGCCCACAGAGGCCGCCGCCGCCGCCGCACCGTCCCTCCTCCCCTCGGTGCGGGGAGTGCTGCATCTCTTATGTCGTTCACGTCTCGCCCCACCCCCTTTCAGATTCCCCCCCCCCCCCCCCGCCGCCTTATTTGTAACGCCGTGGCAGGGGCGGACCCCGCGCGCACGGCGTCGGAGAGGAGGATGTCCGGGACGTCAAAAGCTGGACACTTCTGGCCAGTGCCGGGCCGCGTCGCCTCTTTCACAGCGGGATGCCGACGCCGGCCTCGACTCTCATGTTGCCTCGCTGCGGGTCAACGCGGTGTTCAACATATTGTACGTCACTCATATGCAAAATTCGGCTGACCGCTGAGCGCAGAGCGCTGCTCTGAGCTACCCTGATGAGTGATTCACGCACGCACCCAGTCACCGCCAGGGGGCGCCAGGGCGCGCCAGGGCGCCAGTGGCCGCCAGTGACCTCTAGAACAGCTCCGAACACTTCTCCGACACGCAGTCGGTGCACAATGTCTCTGTTATCTTTGTATTCTGTACGCACCCCGCGCCCGTTGTGAGCGCCAGTTAAATCCAGGTAATAAACCCCTTCTGATGCGCACCTGCCGCCGCCTTGTTGTAATGATGGGCTGCCAAGCGGCCGGTTTGCAGCCCCGAGCCTCTCACCCCCTTCCCCTCCCTCCCTCCGACCTTTCCCCTGCTGCTGGCGTGCAACGCACGAGTCGCAGAGTAAAGTGCACTGCAGAGGAACTGCAGGGGACGGGGTAGCGGCTGCACGCAGGGGAGGAAAGGGGAGAGGGGGGGTGTGTGTGAAAGGGTTGCTCGACACAACAGCTACGTTGCCCTACGCCTTGTAACAGACAAAAATAAAATGTTCAAAAAATTTCCTGTTGTTCCGGGCTCGGTAATTGTAATCCACTGGTATTCCATGTGGGTGCAAGGACTAAAGCATGAGACAATATATCCATTTCTTGAGCTATTGCAGTGTTGTTAATGGCCGAAGGGTGGGTGCGTGCTGCAAAACTACTGTCGCTGGTGAGGCCGAAGTCACCCCGATTCACGCTTGGTGGGTTCGATTCCCACGGACGGTTACCAGCACCCACCTCTCGCGTCCGACAGTTCATGCAAATTTTTTTGCAACTCCCCATGGTTGCTGACCAGCCCTCCCTCCCCCTTTTTCATCTGCCATTTTCTTGAGGATGGTGGTTGTGGGTGGGTGGGTGGGTGCTTTCTCAATAAACACACGACGCGGCTTATGAAGAAAAGCTCCGCTGGCGCCCATATGCCCGGTGCCCGGCCCATGCCGGGCCCAGATCCGGCCGGGCCGCCGCTTCTCCGTATGTCGTATCGCAGGCCTGTCGACGCCCTGCCCAACTGTGTCAATACGACGGCCACGGGTGACAACGGGCACCGCTGTACCGAGCCAGGGGGCGGGGGCCGGGGGCAAGGCGCCACACACCCGCCCCGACGTCAGTGCGACGGGGGCGGGTATACAAGTCCTTTGAACTGGTTTCAAGTCAAGAGAACTACCACCCCCCAAAAAAAAAAAAAAAGAAAACAAATAAGTAAAAAAACAAAGATGTATTTCTTTGCATATTTTAAAAAAATGAAGAATTTAATATTTAAGAAAACGACCGGCAAGATTTGAACAACGAACCTGTCTGTCACCGATCGGTCCGCCATCGGTTCTGCTCTGCGGGGCCAGTGGCTAAAGTACCAAGAGCGCGTTGCCCCTCTCCAACGGAGCTCCATAGCGTAGTGGGCTAGCGGACTGGTTGGTGACCGCAAGGTTCAGGGTTCAACTGTTTGCCGGAGTAAAAAAATTTCCGAAGGCTGCCGACCGAGGTTGATGGGTAAAATATACCAAAAGAAAGTATTCAAAGTGTGTTGTCTGATTGACCGCGGACGTTGGGCCGCGGCCATTCCCCGGAGGTTGAATACACTGCTGAGGAACAGTGGTTCGACGCCCAAGCAGGGGAATGGTACTTGCCAAGACTCGGCAGAAGTTAAATGCAGAGGCCTAGTACAACTCCTAGTACACCGGTTTCCATCCGAACACCGTTTTTGAATCGTGATCGTGCGAGCTTTTAGAGCCGACTTGGAGGTGCCAAAAATCCGGAAAAGGAGCAAACTGAGCCAAACTCTGGTCCGGGGAGCAGGAGCTGGCTGGTGACACCGACATCGGCGAGGTTGCAGCGGTGGCCGTTGGGGAGGAGGAGGTCAGCCTACCCACCCCTCCCACCCCCACTTTTGACTAATGAGCGTGACCATTCCGCGAGTGGGAGAGCGATTGGAGACCCTTAAGCAGGAATGTTTCCGGTCGGAAGTCTGGGATGAGGTAGGACCCACCCATTTTTGCCTTTTTTTTGTTTTTGTTTTGCTTTTTATCTGCAGGGAGCGTTTTCTCAAGGATTCAATACCCTAGCGAATTTTGAAAAATAAATAATAAAATTAAACGTTTTCTACCAATTACTACAGAAAATAGAACCTCATCCTAAGACAAACGACCGCTCATCTACGTTCTCTAAAACGGCTGGAAACGAGATTTTCTTTTAAATTTTCAAGATGTCGTATTTTATTTTCAACAAGCGATCAAAATGTCGCGCAAACGCAACGCTTGCGTAGCCTCGCTAGCTACGCACGCGCGCAGATACGCGCGTCGCCAACTTTACGGACGGAGCCCAGTGCGGTCGCGGTGGACGCCGTGCCCCGTGCCGGCTGGCCGCCCATCGTACACGAGGCGATCACGGGCTGCCTATGCCGAAGACGGCAGGGACTTACCGGGCCTCCGCTCCCGGCCGCGGGTAGAGTCAGAGTGTATGAGCGCTAATAGCTCTTGTGATGGCGGGAGAAATGACAGAAGGGCAAAGGGGGGGGGGGGAGGTCGAGGGGTGGCCTCGCCCTCCGTCCTCCCTCGGCCGCAGTCGCAGGGCGTTGGCCAGCGATCACTGACGGGACGGGATGTCCGACCGCGCCGGCACCGGCCTCGGCGTCCTACCCCCGCCGTCTGTGACGAGAACCTCGAAGGCGAAGGTGTCGAAGCGGGCGGTCGGCGACGTCATGGCGTCGTGCCTGCGGCACCTCAAGACCCCCGTCCCCATCGCCGTCGGCGCTGGCGGCGGCGGCGCGGACACCGACACCGCGCTGATGTTCGCGGCCTTCAAGCCCCTGTACATCATCACGGTCGCGTTCGGGGTGGTGCCGGTCGCCTACAAGCCATGTGGGTGCAGCTTGTTGAGGTTGTCACTGTGATGTGTATTCGGAGAGAACCACGGCCTCCATCCCCTTCTCCAGGGCGCGACGCGACGCTCAGCTTCCACCCCTGGCGGTCGACGCTGCCCTGGGCGCTGCTGGTGCACCTCCTGGGGCTGGCGTCCGCCGCCCGCGTCGTCTATGTGGCGCGCCGGCAGCTGGACATGGACAACCTGGTGACGGCGTGGGACCGCTTCCCGGCCCTGCTCGGCGTCACCCAGATCTCCAACTACGTGCTGCTGCCCGCCATGTGGGCGGAGGCCCCCCGCTACAGGAAGGTGATGCGCACCGCCCGGACACTCATGGTGAGGCAAAGCCGTGTCCAAATACTACGTAACAATCGACTAGCAGCTGTCCGTCACGAAAACCCCGGGTCCCGGACACGCAGCGATACGTCGGCGACGACGCCCTGAGCTCGTGCACGTCCTGGCCGCGGCCCCGCACCCTTCGCTGGTCCCGGGCCATGGCCCTGCTCCTGGCCGTGTACAGCCCGACCATCACCTGCGTCTGGATGTTCTGGCTGGGCGGCGAGAACGGCGGCGATGTGCTGCGCGTGCCTGCCCACTGGATGGCCAACGTGATCATGATCTCGGTCACCGGTGGCTTCAGTCTCCTCTGCCTCGTCATCGGGGACGTGGCGAAAGTGCTGTCGCAGCGCCTCGCACAGGTGAGGAGTGACAGAGTGCGAGCATCAGTCCCCGATGACCTGACCCGATCTAACCGTGGCCTGCAACGGCGGCCTGGCCTGGCCTAGCCTGACCTAGCCTGGCCTGCCTCGCCTAGCCTGGCCTAGCCTGGCCTGGCCTGGCCTGGCCTGGCCTGGCCTGCCTGCCTAGCATGGCCTAGCCTGGCCTAGCCTGGCCTGGCCTGGCCTAGCCTGGCCTAGCCTGGCCTAGCCTGGCCTGGCCTAGCCTGGCCTAGCCTGGCCTAGCCTCGCCTAGCCTGACCTAGCCTGGCCTGGTCAGAGTCGCGGCCATCGCTCCTCGGGGCTGTTGGCTGTCAGCCGGAGGGGGTGGGGGCAGTTGGGGCGCCTCCCGTGGGGATAGCATTGTACACACCAACTCCCCCGGGTCTTAATTATCATGCAGTGTCAGGTTTTTATAGTACTCGGCAGCGGCGGGGTCGCCGGGGTTCACCAGTTCACCTCGCCCTGTAGGCCACCATGAAAGCCTCGAAATACCAGGTGTCCCATTGGCCCCGTGACAAGGAAAATATAAGCAAGCCCGCAAAGCACTAGCTTCGTCTCTTTCTCTCTCACGCGTCCGGCCGAGACAGAAAGAGCTAGTGCGATGCGGGCTTGCCTAAAGTTTCCTTGTCACGGGGCAAATGGGAATGGGACACCTGGTATGCCCGGAAGATTTCGCGCAAATTTCTTGCCATTTTATGTTTCTGGGGAAAGCCTACTCCCGCGTTTGTCTTGTCCGGACCCACGGTAACGGAGGTCACCAGTGGCGTAATTCGGGCCGATGAAAGGGGGGGCGATGCTTTACGTGTTGCCTACCTTCAGGGGCAAAGCTTTACGGGTTGCCTACATTCGGGGGCAAAGGTCCCCTTCGGAGACACAAAAGGGGGGGCGATCTCCCCCCCCGCCCCCCCCTAATTACGCGCCTGGAGGTCACAGGAGGTCATGTGCGGTCTGTGCTACCCAGGACGTTGCCTGCGGCGGCCTGGCCGCTGCCGACCTGGTCCGCTACCGGCGCGCCTGGCTGGCGCTCTGCGACCTGCTGGAGGGTGCCGCGGCGGCGCCGGTCACGATGACGCTGTGCTGCGCGCTCCTGGTCGTCAACAACCTGCTCTGCATGTACCACGTCCTCAACGCCGTCCTGTCGGGCGCGTCCATCTGGCAGTCGCTCGGCCTGTTCGGCTGCGCGCTGCAGGTGTCCGTCGCGTTCCTGTCGATGTGTGCGGCTGCGGACCACGCCGTCAACTCGGTACCTCCCTCTCCCGGGGACTTCGTGACCCGCAGAACTACAGCCGAGTGGCCCCAGTGCGTTGAGAGAATTTACTTCCTATCTGTGTTGCAGGTCACACACTTCAGCAAGCCGATGCACTACTTGGAGGCCAGCGACGTCTGTGGCGACACAAACGTTCGGGAGATTCTAAAGGCTAGTAGTACAGCGCTTAATTTCTTACTCAGTATATTTATTACTGTGTACCCCCCCCCCCCCTTCTCCCTGTCGCAGGCATTCCGTGACCGCCACTGCCAGGTGCCCTCGTCGGTGTGCGTCGGCGGCTTCTGGTACATCAACAGGCGCTCGGCCACCTCGGTGTTCTTCGTCACCCTCACCTACATCATCGTCCTGATCGAGTTCCGGAACGGCGAGCAGCACGGCTGCGCCGCCAACGGCGCCAACGACACGGCCCGGTGAAGTCAGCACAGCAGCCAACGGCTGGGCCACGAGGGCCACGAGCCGGGCCATATGGCGAGGCGAACACGGCCCGGGCAGATAAAGCACTGCCCGAGATAAATGAAATGTCTCTCGGCAAACTCCGCCTCTTCTCCCCCTCCCGGAGCCCCCTAGCCTACCCTGTTCCAGTGGGGCCCCTCCGGTACTGCGGCAACGTCTCCCTGGAGATGAACATTCTCCTGCTGAAGTCTGATGCACTTTTTGACGATGGCTGGAGAATCTTTGGTCACAGGAGACGCATGGTGCATGTCTGTTGTTATTGAAATCGGGCACGGGAGGTCACGTCGCGCTTTTTGCCTACTTACAGGCTGAATGCCATGTGGGTTGCCTACCTTCCGGGCGGGGGAAAGGGGGGGGGGGGGGGGGGTCACGACCCTTGACCCCCCCCCCCCCCCTAAATACGCGCCTGGCGGGTACATGCTGGAAGCGCAGGAGGCCACCCTGGCGGAAGTCACGCCCCCGTCAGTATGCTGGGCCCAGCCCGAGCCACGGCCAGCCGGGCCGGAAAGCGGCCTAAGGCTTTAACCAACCAACAACCAACCAACCTCCGGTACTGGCTTCGATCCATCGCGCAGATGAGTACGTTGAGGCGCCGGTAAGCTGTCAGTCAACTGCCTGCCGCCTGCCATTATGTTTACGCCGGAAGGTTTGCCAACCCTACGTTCTCTTGCCACCTCGGCCCCGCCCATGTCGACGCCCATGTTGTACCAATTTGGTGTTAGGGAAATGATAGGGTGAACGATTTAAAAGAAAATCGCAGTTTTGGAGAACAATTCCGCGGTAATTGCAAGTTGCTGTAAGCTCCTGTAAGCCTGCAACAAAACGCGGTCGGTGGGGCGGTTTAGATTCAGCGTGGCACCCCGCGAGCCCACCCCCCAAAAAAAATCACGCCAAGGGACTGGGCGGTCGATATCTAATGAATACTGAATAAAAAGTACCAAGGGTGCAGAGGCTGCTAGGAGGTGGAACGGAGCAACCCTCCTCTGCTCGAACTGCGAGCGTTCGGGGTGAGGGGAGGGAGCGGGGGGGGGGGGAGAAGGGGTGCGAGCCATCCCCGCGACAATGCAGCCCGCGCCAGCCCCGCGCCAGCCCCGCGGGCCAGCCGAAGGGTGAGCGCCCAGGGGTGGGCAGGGGCGGGCGCCGCGGGGGAGCGGAGAGGGTGGTAAGGGAGAGGGGGCACTAATCGCGGAATGGCCTACCAGCGGCTCGCACGGCCCCTTCCCATCCGAACTCTCACCGAAATTAGCACTTTTCTCAAACATGTGGTACGACATAGGGTCAGTGTGGCCAATAAAAGTACGGAGTAAAAAGAGCACGCCCCGCTAGAGGTGGCATTTAATTAGTCCGATCGCTCTCAGCATGGGAGATGAGGTAAATAGGTTTACGGTGAAAATGAAACAGCGTTGCCAAGTATTATAAGTTACGGAAGGTAATAAATATGTATTTTTTTCTGATGCTATCTACAGTTTTCTATGTACATTGGTCGTATTCATATCACATTTTAAGGTTCCGGAATGGGAATCTGGTTGCCATTTGCACTCGTTACGTTATTAGGTAGTGAATTCATACTTGTGCTCATACCCACACACACACACACACGCACTCACTCATGCACACACAGAAGTCCTTCGTCATCTTTGGGTTCATCATCAGGTCTCCCCGCATCACGGGGAGGGCTCAACAAAAAAAAAATGAATACATCTAAACACGTACACTATGTACACACACACACACACACACACACTCCCACTCAGACTTCCGTATAATCTCGTAATCGTTGGGATGAAAAATATCTCGGTCACTGAGAACTCGCCCCCCACGTGGACAACTCCAACTCCAACCCGGCTTCTTCACATATGGCACGTTCGAAAGTAGTGTCCTCAATTCGAGTTCCGGAAAGTCGATTAAACTAGTTGATGTGCTCAAGGTCAAGGGTCGTGCTTGGCCGCTTGGCTGCTTCGCTGCTTCACTTCACCCAGTGCGAGCGGTGCAAGGTGAGTAAGGGGGAGCAGAGGGCTCTGTTCTCACTGGGTGTGTCCTGCCGGGTCGGGCCGGGCCGGCGCTCACAGCCCGGGCCGGTTCTCCCTGCCGCGGGGCCGGAACCGCCGCCTCGTCTTGTCCTTCTCGCTGGCCTCGGTGGTGGCGGCGGCGACCTCATCGGCCGAGGCTGAAGACGGCGACGGCGCGAGGCTGATGCTGGCTTTGCTCTCCTCCCCGGAGGTGGTTGACGAGGCTCCGCTGGCCTCGCTGGCTTCGCCCTCCTCGGACACCGCCGGCGCCGCCCAGGTCGTCCCCCAGTCACGTGGCTGCTCCGCGTCGTCCGTCGGCGGCGCCTGCTTGTCCTCGGCCTCAGCCTTCACGAAGGAGGCCGCGACCGGGGCGAGGGCGGGGGCGGGGGCCGGAGCCGGGGTGGGGTCCGGGCAGAAGCCGTCGTCTGCGCCGGCCTGAGGCCCGATGCACGCCGCGTACGCCATGACGTAGGGGATGACGTTCTGCTCCAAGGACCCCGTCAGCAGGTGAGCCCAGGGGCCGAGGGCGAACACGGCCACGTCGTCGCCGCCGTGGGTCTCCGTCTCGCGGGGGAAGACGCCCGGGTACGCGTACTTGTCGCTCTCTGCGGAGGAGACGGGTTCGTTAGGTTACATTAGGTGAGGCGAGGCGCGGAGGCGCTCTGGCGGTGCTCATGCTCACCCATGTCGTCGTTGGTCAGGTCGTAGCGCTGGCCCGTCTTGGTGGGGCGCTTGTACCCCGGCCCGTTGGCGTAGTTGATGGTCGTGAAGGGCTTCTTGTCCACGTTGGACATGCCCGCCAGCCCCAGTATGTCGTTGCCGCGCGTCGGGTAGCCCGAGATGGACATGGTGTGCGCGTGGTCCGCCGTCACCACGATCAGTGTGTCCTGGAAGCACAAGGAGTGGGTACAGCACTTGAACACCGTCGCGGTCCCGGTGCTCAGCGCCCTCGGCACTGCAAACTCACCTGCACCGAAGTCATCTCCTGGGCGACCTGCACCGCCTTGGCAAACTCGATGGTCTCGTCCAGGGCGCGACGCGCGCGGGCCTTGTGGTGCGCCAGGTCGATCTTACCGCCCTCGACGAACAGGAAGAAGCCTTCCTTGCCCTTGCTGAGCACACGCACGGCCGTCCGCACCATCTCAGCCAGGGTGGGCTCCGTTTCGGGGTCGGCCGCCATGTGGTACTCCATGTGGCTGGCGTCGAACAGGCCCATGAGGTAGTCCGTGGCGGCGGGGTCCACGTCCAGCAGCCCCCGCCGGTCCCAGACGTAGGTGCCGTTGGCGCGGCGCTCCTTCTTCTCCCGGCGCCACTCGTCGATGAGGTCGCGCCCGTCCTTGCGGTGGCCCTTCTCGCCCTCCTCGTCGCGGATTTTGCTGGAGCGGAACTCCCGCCGGCCGCCCCCCAGGATCACGTTGATGTTCCGGCCCGTCTCGCCCGTCACCAGCTGCTGCGCGATGTCCGGGCACTCGTCCGGGTCCACCTTGTCCTTGCGCACGTCCCGGTCGCTCTCCCAGTCGCGGGTGGCGGCGTGCGCGTACGTCCCCGACGGCGAGGCGTGCGTCACCCGGGTCGTGGTCACGATGCCCGTCTGCTTGCCCGCGTCCTGCGCCCACCGCAGGATCGAGTTCACCTGGTTCTCCGGCCGCAGCGACGCCGCGCAGTCGGAGCGCGGCACGGCGGCCGTCACGCCGATGGTGCCCAGGTTGGCCTTCACGCCGGAGAGGTACGCCGTGGAGGAGCAGGCCGAGTCCGCCACCTGGCTGTCCACGCAGTACGTCTGCAAGCCGACAACGACAGCCATGACACGGCGGCCAACACCACGGGGTCCTCCCCCCGCGCAGCAACGACAGACACCCCCTTACCTTGGACAGCGCCGAGTAGGGGAAGCGCTCGAAGGACAGCGCCGAGCTCTCGCCGCCGTTCTGGATGCGCGCCGCGGTCAGCGTCGGGATGGACATGCCGTCGCCCAGGAACAGGATAACGTTCTTGGCGCGCGTCCGCACGGGCTGCTCCTGCAGCTTGGCGCGCACCCGGCTCAGACCGGCCTGCCGCCAGAACTCCGAGGCTGCGGCAGAAAAGGCAGGACGGTCGTCACACACACGCACACACACACACACACACACACACACACACACACACGCACGCACGTGACGCCAAGGCTGAGTGGGGTTGGGGCAGGTCAGGCAGAAGCAGAAGCCGCTGGTACGAGACGGGGCCGGGACCGGTCGGGTCAGCAGCCCCATCTCGGCCCGACCCGACCCGAGTACGAGTCGCGAGTACGGCGTGGAGAAGAAAAGGAACAATAAAAAGGAGGAAAAATGTGCCGGCGTCCCGTCCACTTCCTCATGGGCTCGAGTCCAGCCAGCCGGGTCCGGGCGGGAGTCCAGCCGCGTCCAGCCGCGTACGGATGGGACGAGGCGGTGCGATGCGACGCGATGCAAACGCACGTTGCGCAACTCAAGGACGCGGCGAGACAAGACGAGAGCGAGAAGAGACGCGGCGATCGGGATCGGGGGCCGAGTCGATGATCTTTCTCACGCGGGATCCTGGAAGTGTCGCACTGCGGGAGCGCGCTCCGGGCTCCGGGCTCCGAGCTCCGAGCTCCTTGCTCCGGGCACCGGACTCCGGCACACGCCTAGGCTTATCCTCGGCCATGAACTACGTAAGAAACGCGTCATCTCTGTGGCTGGAAACGTCTGCAGAAGAAGCGCTTCGAGGGTCGTTAAGATGTAATGTAAACTCCGGACTGTCGTTTCCGTAGTTTTAAAGTGACGAGGGAATCCGGCTGGACCACGTCCAGGTACAGCGGGTACAGCACAGCGAGCGCGTTGTACAGCACGGCGCACACAGCCTTGACGTGCCGCGGGGCCGGGCCGGGCCGGGCCGGGCCGGGCCAGGCCGGGGCAGGTGGTGCCGGTGGCGCTCCGCGGCCCGTCCTATCCGATATGACTGGGGCCGGCACGGCACGCGCCCGGCCACCCGGCCACTCCCGGCACGCTCACAAATCGCGCAACGATGCCCCAACGCGCTGAGGTCTAAAGAGCTCGGCGCAGACGTCCTGGCGTGATGTGTAGTTTTGGGGACGACTCCACAAGCCTGACCATGTTTTGGACGACCCCGGCCGGTCCGGTAGCCGCTCCGCGTCTGTCGGCGGCTGTGGCGTCACGCAGGGGGTTTTGCCGTAGCGGCTGCTACAGCTCTGAGGGGGTGGTTCCCCCCTCGAGAGAGTGGTGAAAGGTGAAAAGTGAGAGGAAAATGGAAGGGAAAGAGGCGGAAAATGAGAAGAAGGGAAGGAAAGGGAAAGAAAGCGCACTTTGAAAAATTCCACAACGATCATCTTTAAAGACAGTTTCTAACCCATGTTTTGCTCACTTTACTCACAGACAGCAGATTACTTGTCAATCCTGGCACATAGGTTACGTTACCAATCTTGGTCAGCCCGTTGTGTTTTCCCCCGTTCAGCAGGAGTGTGCCAATCCCTTGTGTGTGCAGTTTCTGGTCTCCAGCGCATTCAATTACAGTACAAGTCCAATTCTGGTTTGCGAATCGGGGGACAACGCGAACCTAAACCAAGAGACCCAAAACGTAGAACACGTGTTGCAAGGGTCGTCGCGAGGGTTGTCACCGGGCTGTCATGTACCTGGGCGCCACACCTGGCCGTCACACCCCCGTCGGCATTCCCGCCACGCCACGCCCACCGCAACGACAACTTGGGCACTTTCTCGCATATTTGGTATGAGGCATGCATGTCACGTGTTCGACGGGCCGGTCGCCGCATGCATGGGCCGCTGCAGCGCGGGGCGGGGCCGGGCGGGGCAGGGCAGGGCGGGGCAGGGCGGGGCAGGGCAGGGCGGGGCGGGGCGGGGCAGGGCGGGGCAGGGCGGGGCAGGGCGGGGCAGGGCGGGGCAGGGCAGGGCGGGGCAGGGCGGGGATGGGCGGGGCCGGGCGGGCCAAAGGGCACGGCGCGGCAGGGCACCTCCAGGCCTTGCGGAAGTCGGTTGTGGGCCCCGCGACACACTGACTCGAGCCTGCCATGCCACTCCTCGGTCTGGACTGTATACTTACTCTGCTCCTCCTGGGCCGCCTCCGTGCTCCGGGTGGGCCGCACCGTCTCCCGGTGGTCCTCCTCAGCAGAATCATCCTCTGTCGCAGGAAAAAAAAATGTGAAAGGTCAGAACAACAACACAGCAAAAAGAAAAACCCTTCCTCATTTATTAAAAAAAAAAAACTAAATCGTTGTACAGCCGAACAGTGTCGCCAGGCGAAAATATTCCCACGGTGCACAGAGATGTCGAGGTTAACTATCGCAGCCTCAGACTGCTGCCCGCCATGCAAATTTCTCGCAGCATTCACACGATGCGTGACAGAAAAGGCGCCCGCGTTGAGAAAATCACACCTTCGAGGCGGCGTTTTGTAAATAACCGGGGCACTCTCGAACTACCCGACAAACTTTTGCGTTTGTTAGCCTAATGTTGGCTTCGCCGCACACTGCAACGAATTGTCTTTTGGAAATGGAACTTTTCGCGACTGTTCCGTGAAAAATTTCAATGACCGACTTTCTCACGTTTTACTATTGCCCAGCTACTGACAAGATATGCCATGCATAGAAAAACTTGTTTCTATAGATTTTTCGGAAAATACACCGGCATACTCACCGAGCTCGAGGTACTGCTCGTAGAGGGACGGCGCCGCGTCGGGCTCGGGGCGCGCCTGCCCCCGCGGGGCCCACGGGGCCAGCACCGCGGCCAGCACCAGCACCAGCAGCGCTGCCGAGCGCATCGTCTGCAAAAAGACACACAAATCAGAGACACGCAGGGACCAGTTTTATAGTACATACTTTTCGAGGGGGACAGAGAAACCGCATCAATGGCCTCCTGACGCGAGCTCTTTGTCGCACCGGTACTTGACCCAGTTTTTATTTAGGGCACTCACTCTACGATGACATGTACGCACGGTGGAAGTGCGCGCGCGTATCAGAACCAATCACTGCATGCGCCTCTCTTCTCCACGAGAGGCTGCACTTCAGGCAGCTTCATAGCCGCTCCGATCGATTTTGTTAATTTTTATTTTATTTTATGTTTTCCTCTGAAGATGCGAAGGAGCACATACACAAAGTGTCGTAAAAGTGTCGAAAGCCTTTAGGTGTGCGCTGCCGATTCGCGCCGCGCCACCAACTCGCGCCACCAGCCCTCGGCAGCGGCCACAGACAGAGTGCAGCCCTGTGGACGGCAGCCCGGCTTCACCCAGTTCCCACACGTGTCCCACACGTGTACACGGCAGCTCTGCGCGCCTCAAGCCAGCCGCCTCCCGGCGCCTGGACACCTGGACGTGAGCTTAGACCCTTTAGCCGCCACAGACGGCCCACGAGACACAGCGCACGTCTCAATCTGCTCCACACGGAGCGCCTGCGAATGCCAGGGTAGGCCAGCCCGCACGACACGCGTGCGTGGAGGAGTCGGAGCTGCCTACCCAGCAGGCGCCGTGCGGGCTCGAGTCCTCGCCTACCACTTGATCGGTATGTATGTGAGTGTGTGTAAGTGTGTGTGTGTCAGTGTATGTGTGTGTGTTTGTGTGTGTGTGTGCGCACGCGCGCGCGCGTGTAAACTGTCGCAGAGGCGGTCGGGTACTGAGAGCAGGAGTGCGCTTGGCTACTGAACTCCCTCTGGCTTTGCGCAATACAAGCCGGCGGGCGCGGGTCTCATGGCACGCAGCCCATGACTGCACGCTGCCCGTGGTCAGTGCATCGTCTGCCATCAGCTGGCTGCCTGCCGCAGGCTTGTTATAGCCACGGCGGTGAGGAAAAAAAGAAAAAGAACATAACGCGAATTCCATAACGGAGCGGAGGCCCCGGCTCGGTGCCAGTGTTTTGCCGACAGACACACGAATGAATGAACTTTCGCGAAGACGTTGGTCTGGGAAACACGTCATTACTGCATGTGCGTGCCGCTCATATGAGTGTACTATTTTTGGAACTCGGCTGCGGCGCTGGAAAGTCGTGTGTCAATAAATCGGGCCGAGATGGTGGTGGTGGCGGTGGTGGTGGTGGTGGTGGTCTGTTTGCCGGTTTGACGACGGCGGTATCTCGGTCCGGCTGCTGCCTATTCGCTGGGGCCGCCGGACCGGGCAGCGGCGCAGCAGCGGTGCTGCAGCGGCGGCAGTGTGCTGCGCCGAGTGTATGTCTACACCGATATTTCAAACATGGCTGATTTTGATTTTATCTTATCTCCCTCGGTCAAGAAATTGATTTACTAATAAGGAAAATGGTACGTACTGTACAGTACATATCGAGGGTGGGCGAATTCCAGCGCCACGGCAGCCTCCCTGGGCCGGTGGTATCAGCAGCAGCATAGCCCAGCCAGGAATAGACTGTCGGAATTGTACCAAATCGATATCGATGGTGCCGACATTTTGTCGGAGCTCGGTTTTTTTCCCCCATTGATTATTAGTCGAATTGACACAGAAAATCGACTTCCGATACCATTTCGAAATCGAATCGACGGTGGATTACATCGATTTATCTGAATTTGTCGATATCGAATCGACGTCGATTCGATATCGTTTCGGCAGTCTAATCCTGCCTGGAAGCTCAGACCGGACCGGAACCCGGTGCAGCTCAAGGCGCCAAAACGCCTCATATGACAGTTAGCGTTACTCTCCGAGGGGGGAGGCTGCCCGTCCCGGTCCTGACTCCCGGAAGCGCGGCGGCAGCGGCGGGACTGCTGTCTGCAGATGATGTCTCGCCTCGCTATCGGTGGCCGCTGGGCCGCTGGGCTGCTCCCCGCTACCACCGCCGCCACCGCTCCGCTCCCCGCTACTACTGCTCCCTCCGCCCTCCCAATCCCACGATGCCGTCGCGCCGCGCCTGGCTTCGCAGGGGGTCGCTGGGGATGTCTCCCGCCCTTTCTCAGACCACGTTAAGCTCCACACGGTGGCGACAACGCGGCAATTCGATCCACTGGTAAAACCAGGGCGTAACCTTACGTCCAGCCAAGATTTGACTGTCGGAACGATATCGAATCGGTGTCGATTCGATATAGACAAATTCAAAGAAATCGATGCAGCGTTGTGCTACCCTACGACAGTATCTGCCCCGCGCTGACGCGCTCTGTCTCTGTCTTCAAGAGGTGACATCTCTCTCGCTCCCACCCTCTCACCGCCAAGGCCGTTGGGGGATCACGGGACACCATCCGCCGTGTTACGCTGTTTATGGACGACCCCGTAACGGGGATTCCGTCCGGACAGCCAAATGCGTTTTTCCCCACCGGAGGCGCTGGGCCCCTCTTCGCAAGGACACCGAGGATGCCGGATCCTGCCCTCCCCAGCTTCCCTACGGCCTTTGTCCTCTCACTTTTCGTGCGCCGCAATTGGAATGCAGATCATTTCTGTACGGAATTCTGAAGTATAAAACAAATTCGAGCGCATCCCTCTAGTGTTCTGCATCGGCCGGGCTTGGCTCGGTCATGGCCCATAACTGAAATCTTCTGTCTCTGTCTACTCGTGAGAACCTAGTGAGTGCGAGAGAGACAGACGACGCTCGGCCATAGCCTTGCCGTGCCATGTCCGGCCGATGCAGAACACTACATCCCTCCCCCATCAGTGGGCCATTCAGAGCAGCACATGCCGGCAGTGCGCTCATCCCGTCCCGGAGCACACATTGCTTTACAGCACGGTATACCCTGATTATAAACCCATTTGAAGCACCGCCGCGTATACACGGTGCAGCTGGCCTAGAATTTAACAGTCGCCGCGAAGCACTGGTTAGAATAAAACGGGTCACCGAACCCGCGGCGTACAGCACAAGCGCCACCAGCAGCAGGGGCCAGTGGCCCGCGGCGGATTTGGCAGCTTTACACCCGCGCCGCCCCCTGTCAAAATAACCCAGTTCCTCTGCTAACGGGGGAGCACACGGACGTGACACGCGGTGCGCGCCAAACGGCACGACCCCCAGGACACACACACACACACACACACACACACACACACACAAAAAAAAAAAATACACACGCACAGTATCGACACTCGCCTACCTCTCCTGCGCCTCCTCGAGGTGTCGTTGGGTAGACTGTTCCGGCCGACGCCTCGCTGTTGAGGGCGCACGCCCCACGCGGCCGACAAGTGCCCCACGCAGCCCGCTCCGCTCAGCTATCCGCTCGCGAGCTCCGCTTCGCACCGAACACGCACACCAGCAGCGCACGGCACTCTCTGCTCCACGATACTCCTCCGAGAACGAGAACTCCGTACCGCCTGCGAACGGATCGGCAATGGTACTCCTGCCGCTTCCCTTCCTGCGTTTGTATTCGTACTCTACGCCCGGCCGCGGCCCCGCCGTCCCCGCCGCCCGCGCCGAGCCCCGAGCCCCGCGCTGCTGGCCGGCCGGCCTCATGCGACGAGAGGGAGGGGGAGAAGGGGGAGAGAGAGAGAGAGAGAGAGAGAGCGAGAGAGAGAGAGAGAGAGAGAGAGAGAGAGAGAGAGAGAGAGAGAGAGAGAGAGAGAGAGAGAGAGAGAGAGAGAGAGAGAGAGAGAGAGAGAGAGAGAGAGAGAGAGAGAGAGAGTTTGCGTCCAGCAGCCGCGTGCCGCGTGCAGCACTCGGCGCCGCAGGAGAACAAGCCGCACAGAGAGGGGTGGGACGTCAACATTGAGGAGTGTGAACGGGCAAGAATAAGAGCAGCAGCGCGCGTAAAGGATCGGCACGGAAGGAGTCGCCGACTGCCACGGCAGCGAAAGGAGAATAAAAAGAGGGGTTCCGCGAGCTCTCCCCCGAGTCCTGGCAAGGATGAGGATGAGTTGTAATAACACTGTGATTCAAATACGTAATCAAGGGGTCCCTCACTCAATGTACTCGGTGTACATACAACTTCATACTCCTAAAATACACATAAAATCTCACGCATACTCTGAAACAACTGTCAACTATTTAAGGTAACAAAAATTTTGTTGGGGTTACAAAATTTTAGTTGCATCAACGCAACGGTTGTTGCTCCAACGCAGACGTTGAAGGAGCAAAAAGCAGAAAAAAATTGTTTAGTGCCCGCAACGAACCTCTTTGATGGAGCAACTAACGTTTCGTTGGTGCAACTAATATTTTGTTCCCCCAACAAAATTTTAGTTCTCCGAACCAAAATTTCCCTGCTTGTCTGAAACTCAACTTACAAATTGTGACCACTAATCTTTTTTCTACGTGCTTACAGACCTGGGACGAGGCGCATATGCATATGCAAGTAACTAAACTTTCAGTAATTTTCAATTAAACGCCCCTTGGGAAAAAAAAAGAGCTGGGAGGAGCTAGGACCCACCCATTTTTGCCATTTATTTTCCGAGTACGCTGAGAAAAAAAATCTCCGGTAGGGCGTCGAACAAGTCACACATGCATGCATGCGGGGGTAGGCATGTGCGTGGATTTACTCTCAACATCGTTTCGGGAGCTTTTATTTTTATATTCCGACGCCTGCGATGGTGAGAAGGTGAGAAGTGAATCTGAGGATTGTGCACAAGTTCAGACCGATTACAGTGTTGCGATCGTTCCGTACAGTCGCCGAAACTCTGGAAACTGCCGTCGTGTGCGGCGCATGGGCAGCCCAATTAGAGAGAGATGCCGTGCAGGTGTGCCGGCTGTGCCAGCCTCCTCCCTCCTCTCTTGCGCTGCCCCTCCTGCTCCGGCTTTTCCTAGAGACTCATTCCCTCCGATGGGACCGCCGCTTAGCGGAAGGTGCATAGCGACTCACCTCTCTCGAAATATGTGTGCATTCGGGTTGGCTATCCTGCGGCGTCCGTCAGGGACCGCGTGAAACAAGTTCTTTGTGACAAGTCCCTTTGCAGATATGCTCCAGCGATTTCCCGCATGCACAATAATTCTCTGCCTCCTGTAAGTCTGTCATTTTTATGTTTGGCGCCGCATTTGTGCTTGCCGCGAGTGGCGCCCATTCTCTGTGGTCACGGTCATGGCCTGTGGCTGCTGTGTTGCTGCCGGTGCAGCGCGCGGAGGGTAAAATCACTGGCGATTATGGCCCCGCTACACAGCTACCTTCTACGACATGCTCTGTCTCCGTCTCGCACAGTGAGACCGAATAGGGAGTGACGAGGAATGGACGGTAAACGCGCAAAGCCGAATGAATCAATGGGAGCCGAGATGGTCGGGAAGCAGCGCTTCGCTGTACGTCAGCCGGGAAGAGCAGGCGGAGGGACCGCCCACAAACCACGAGACAGGATCGTTGAAATCGTCGTTTAAATCCAATTAACGGTCTTCCAGGGGGGAAACAGCGTCGGGAACCGCCTGTGGGATTCGAACCCACCAGACCTGGAGTCGGGAGGACACCGGCTCGTACCAATGACAGTAGTTTTCTCCCAGCACCGCCCCCCTCATTAGCAAGGGGGGGGGGGTCAGAAAATAGTATTCTTGCGTGGTTTGTGAACGCTCCCTTAGCGCAGCCGAGCTTCTGGGAACACCCTGTACGGACCAATCTCACGTGGGTGTGACTCGGCCATGACTGTTCGGATTTTCGGACGTCACTATGAAATACAGTGACGCAATCTATCGAAGTCGTTTAATCGGACAACTCGTCCGAGGGAAGTCCTCTTCATGTCATCCCCCCCCCCCTTTCCCCTCACTCACTCCTGGAGTTTCAGACAGTTCATGACACGCGCCATGGTTCACGCAGGGGTGGTTTGTGTCATGCGGTCAGTCGGTGCCACCAATCGGAAGCTGCTGATTTGCAAATCCGACTGATATTGGGATCAAATGGAGGGAACCGGTCCCCCCGGCCCGGACCCGGTAGGGCCGCACGTGTGACAGCCAGGGACAGCTCCCGGCCTCGGCTAGCCTCGGCCACCCGGGCCGGCCAACCTATGACGCGGCCGTCACCGATTCACATTCACGAGCCGTGCCGTGCTGCGGCCCGCGAGAGGGGAAGGGGGGGGGGGATAAATAATAATAAAGAAGAAAGGAAAGTTAAAAATCTGGTCGGCCGCGGCGGGTGGCACCGCGCTGTCACGCGAAGGTACCGTAATAATAGAGACAAAGACAAAACCCTTCCCGCCGCCGCCTGACGCCTGGCGTGTGTGTGTGTGTCCAATGTGGTTCGGTTCGGAAACGAGCTTATATTTTGCTCTCTATCCCCTCCCCCCTTTCCCTCCGTGGTGCCTGCTGGGTAGGCAACCATGACTTGTGCTTGCACGCGTGTCGTGCGGGATGGCCTATCCTGGCGTTCGCAGGCGCTCGGCCGGACGGCGCCTAGAAGCTCAGTCGAGCCCAGTACATTATTTCTCCCGACCGCGTCTCGCAGCGCAGGCAAAAAGGCGCGACTTGGTCTCGGACTCGGATATTCGATTTCCGGACGCGTTCCGTTTGGTCCGGTCGCGCGGCAGGGCGTCCCTGAGGCATCCCATCCCGTCCCGTCCGGTGTCCGCCGGTAGCGCCCGCAGCCGTGTCCGCTTCGACACAGGGGCGTCCGCACCGCGGCTAGAGGGGGGGGGGGGTCTAGCCAGACGACAGCGTTGCGTACCCTTGTCCTGTGCGTGCGCACTCTACCGAGTTGTGGTGCTGGCTGTGCTGGCTGCTGCCGCGGCTGCGGACACTCTGACAGAGCAGGAAATCAAAAACTGACTCCGCACCTCCCCTCCCCTCCCCTCCCCTCCCCTCGCGGTTATCGGGCGGATCGGAAGTGCATGGCGATACTCCGTCCGCGTGCTCCGCAGTGTCATTGCCTCGGGTTGCTGTCGTGGTGTGTTGTGTAGGTCGCAGCGTGAGACAAAATATGACCCGGTCCTGACGGCGGTGGTGGTGGCGTGCACCTCTGTGCTGGGGCGGGGCGGGGCGGGCCGGCATCGCGGCATGGCCTCCCGGAGCTCCTGCTCCCGGCCTTCTGCCGCGACACCGACCTTGAACCCCGACGCGACCTTGCATGGCCGCGGCAGCCAGCTCGGCTCGGTTCGCTCAGTGCGAAAATGCACGCCGCGAATCAATGGACCGACAGGACAGGATGGGACAGCGGGAGCAGCGAGCCGCCGGCCCGGCTGCGCTACGGCCGCACCGGACCGGACTGTATCTGTGGTTCCAGACGGAACTTTTTCGAGCGGCAGAGCCGAGAGTCATTCCATTCCCGGAAAAGGGCCGCCCCTCGCCTCGGCCCTGCACTCTTTATCAGCACAGCACTGTTCTTCCGACGCCCCGCCCCCTCCGCCGCCCAGCCCTGTCCTGTGCCTTCCAGACCACCATGATCGGGCGATTTCACACGCCCTGGAGAGCACGGCGCCGAGTGCTTTATTTGCATGCGTTTTTGCTTTGTGTAATGGTGGCAGTGGGTCAGGAGGATGGGTGGGGTGACATGACAAGGAAATGGCCGTGAGTTTTTAAATCTGCCATGAAGGCCTTCCCTGCAAAATGTGTGCATCTGTGTTGAATGGTGAAAAAAAAAAAAAAAAAGATATTGGAAAGAATAAAGTCACACAGCCATGGTTTTTTGATTTCGGTAAAACACCCAATACATTATTTATTCAATATAAGACACAATACAAGGTTAATGTACATATTAAATAACAGTAACTGCTTTCTGGAAATTAAAAATTGAATTTAGGTCATTTTTAACATTTTTGTTGGTAGTCAGTCTTTTGGTAACACAGTCTGCACCATGGTGCTCTCCTTTATCGTGACAAACAATATGAACCAGTTTCAAGTTTTGAGAAGTGAACAAGAGAGTAAAGAAATACAAAGAATTGATGTCTTCATTTTTCTGCACAGCTAGCTTTGCAGCTTCCAAAAGGGCTGGACCAATCCTCCTGGACCGTTCTATTCTGTCAACAGAGAGAATAGGTCTGGTAATTTTTATCATCATATTTAGATGTCTGGAACACATTTTCAACACAAAAATTGAAATTACCTATGGTCTAAATTCCAAGTTGAGAAAACTATTCTAGCCTCTTTGCTCTCATATGGATTTATGAGATGCTTTGCATTTCCGACAGCAGACAAATTATTCAGGTGTGAACATTTGTCTTCATTCCATTTTCCCTGACATTCAAACTGGCCACTTTCATCACAGTAACTTTTTAAGGAACCTTCATTCTAACAGAGGAAAATATAAGAAAGTTAGAAATAAAACTTACTACAAAACTCTATTGTTTTGAGAAGGATTAAAGAAAAACATCCAAGAAACAAAATACCTTATAAAATTTTCGATTGAAGTAACAGCCAAAATGGTTCACCTTCTTCAACCAGACTTTGAAATGGTTTAATGAGGTGTCTAGCTTGCCACGTGCCTTGGAATCTTGTAAATAGAGGGAGGATTTCTTAATATCATCTTGACTTTTGTATAAGTATCCACGGATCCTCTCTTGACTCCTTCTAAACATAAAGTCCTCTTTGGTAGAAGCTATGGTATCCAACCCTTAACACAAAAATTACTGTAAAGAGATGGTTAAAAATACTTTTGTAGACGAAAAAGAAGAAATTAAAAATTACCTTCAAACCACAATGGATCCTCCTCCTTCTTGCTTAGTTTAGATCTTTCTTGCGAAGATTGCAATTCTATTGCAGATGATAAATCTCTTATTTTAGCTTTCAGATCTTGACTCATGAAGTCTGCTGCCATTTTCCCAACATTTAAATAATCCTTGTGCACTGAACAAAGCATGTTGTACAATACTTCATATCCTGTAATCATCACCAAATAAATGTCTTTATTTTGTTCCAAATAACAAACAAAAAAACAAAACAAAAATCGAAAAATGTACAAACCAACTGCGACAGGTTGATTCGGCGGTGAAAGAATAAAGAGTGTTTGTGGTGGCAGAGTTTTAAAGTACTCATTTTCGTCTACTATGGTGCCATCTTGTAAATGAATGATTACATTGGATGAGTCCAGCTAAAAGGAAGAAAACACAAAGATTGTAAAACCAGAGAATTTAAACCATTATTGAAATGAATGTAAAATTCAACTTATTGTACCATTAATTTTAAACATCCTTTCTGCTTCAGCTGATCGAGAGATTTGCAAGCTATCCCACATATCCGTGATCTCTTTCCATCGGTGACCTTGTATCCATTCATTTCCTGAAATATTAACGAGTTTGTAAATTTGTGAACCTGGAAGCCTTGAACACTGGTGACACACATTCATAGTTAACATGCTACTCGTATCAAGCACGTGCTGAAAATAGCAGAAGGCTACTATGAGAAACTAAAATCTATTTTTAATTCTTTACCTTCAAGAATGAATAGCATCACAGTTTCAAATTCAACATTTCTTCCCAAAGATAAGTTGATGAGGAACAGCTGATTCTGCTTTTCTGGTGAGCCCGCCACCGAGCTCTCTCGTGCCTACCTCCCCTCGCGAGCTAATTTCAAAATACTTGTAAAGAGTGCTTTTTGGTCCAAAAAAATATAAATTGCCGTATGTTGGACTGATATGCGAAACATTAAAGAAAACCTTAAGAGCTCCAAAGATCCCAATTTTTTTTTTTTTAAACCGTCAAAACCGTTATGTTGGTGTGAAAGCATCATGTTTGAGAAAAGGCTGTGGGCTTCTGCAGAGGTTAGAAGCTTCTGCTAGGACATGCATTCAAGTTTGAAGTTTTGTACTATTGTGGCTTGAATTAAGTAATTTAAAAATGAATATTTCCGTTCGCTGTCTGCGGTTTTTACCTAATCATCTGTGGCATTCCGGAAGGTGCTTAAATGTCACCCGTTCGGTGTCTTTTGAGAGTTCCATCTCTCTCAGAAATCTGTATCCAACTAGTTCTCTAACAATCAAAACACCCTCTCCAACGGAGGTAAATTTTCAGTTTTTAAATATTACAGATTTTCTCATATCGATTCGTCCTTGAAATCAGCTTTAAATGATATGTGTCTAGTAAATACGTTTTCTAAAATTTGCACTGTGGCTTCAATTTTCAGATTCCTCAAAAGGAAGGGCAACGATTTAATGGATACATTCCAATAGGTTTGTATTAAATGTGCATTTACATCGTCATTACAACTGAAGGTATAAAATGGTTAACATCCAATTTTCTGCGCTGCAACAGAACAATTAAAAATTACTGCAACACGAAGCAGTGGGCCGGGAGGTCAGCATGCGAACAAAGTGTGCACGAAAGTTGATGTGCGCTTTCGCATTGATGATGCTAAGTGGCTCGATGATGACATTAGACAAAAAGTCAAATCTCAGGTGAGGGTCTCTGTTTGTATCAGTTACCTGTAGTATATCATATAGTTGCTTTTTATTTATAACTTATTTATTTGCAGTGGAAAACACGCATCACTTCTGATGGTTACTTGTTCGTCACATCAGACAGAACCAGGTCAAAGCAGTTAAATATTGCTAACTGTTTAGAGAAATTGAGAGAGATGATCTGGAAAGCTGAAGGACCAGAAGTGATGGAGCTAAGTGAAGAAGACAAGGCACTTCAGATGAGGAGGTACCAAGTCTCTCCATTCATCTTGAATTGCATGTTTTTTTTTCCTGCTCTAATATTATATATTTTTTTTTAATTTTAGACTTGAAGCTGCAAATAGAGAACGCCTTATGAAGAAGAAAAGACGCTCAGAAGACAAGCAGCGTAGGAGTAAAGCAGATTTTGACTATTAGGTTTAAGAAGAATTTTTTTTCAATGTGTATTATGTGTTGTTTTCTTCATGCATTAAATAGTATAAATTGAAGGACATTTCCTTTTAACAAATTCTCTCACACTCAAACTATTGGGTATAAGTTAAAGAAGTCATGGGGAAATAAATTGTTTTATTTTCAGAATAGCTTTACATGCATTATGACACACTGTAATTCCTCGATACAAAATAATACTAACAGTAGTAATAAAATAAAATCTTTTGGGATGGCAAAAATTGTTGATCTTCTGACTTTAAAATCTCTAATCTGAAGTTGACAAGCTCTACACATGTTCATACTAGTGCTTTATTGGCAGTGACACCTCATCAGGCTATATAAAACTAGTATCATTAATTGTACTGGCAATCTGCCTCTTCCAACCGACGATGACGAGGGTGGTACAAAGAAACAAGCTGTAAAAACCACAAATCATGACCTTGGGGTCACATCAAACGTCCGCCCTCTTTCTCCCAGGCACCGCGGTGCTGACATGATCTCAGCTGATTGGTCAGCCAACTCCCATTACTCCCAACTGGCAAACAGGTGGACCAGCCACAAGTGGCCACAAGCACATAGATGATGACCACTGTCCTGTCCGCAAATCCCACTCTTTCAAGTTGATGCTACCGAAGCCGTCGAATTCGCTTCTTCGGTGAACCGTTAGGTCGAGATCCTACGGATCCCCATTGTTGAGAGGGGCACGGAGAGGGGGTTTCGCTCGTTTCGCTCTCAGCCTAGGCCAGACCCGAAGCCACGCAAGCTGCCGACATGGACTCCCAGGACGACCTCAAGGCGGCCATGCACGACATCTACAACTTCTCCCCTCTCATCGGACTGGAGGGTGAGTGAAGCAGCTGAGACTGATCTGTCAGTGTTTCCGCACCCCTTCCAGCCCCTTCCCTCCCATTCAGACCAGGAGCTGCTCCAGAGCTGGGTCAGGCGGCTGGCGGCGGCGGCGTCGGACCCGGGGAAGCACCAGGAGCACGCCCTGGACTACGCGCGTTACCTCGCGTACCAGCTACAGCGCAAGCAGCTGCGCTTTCCCTTCTCGCAGCCCCCAGCGGAGGGGCCGCTGCCGAACCTCAAGGACGTCCTCGTGAGTCGGAGCTGCAGTGCAACTGTACCTCTGGAGCCTCTGGCCATCCCTACACGACTTGCTCTTGGCCCGTGTTTCAGTTCGGGGCAGACTCGGTAGCAGCCACCGACGCGCTCAACACTTCCTTTCAGCTCACTAGCCTCAAGAAGGTGAGGGCCAGGTCAGGTCGGGGTCCTCAGCCTCGGAGGTCGGAGGTCCGAGGAGACGACTGCAAACGGGACTGTTTCAGAGCGTCCGGGACCGAGACCGCTCGTTGAGTGACAAGAACCGCAGCCTCAGCCTCAACGACAGCAGCAGCGTCGCCCCGAGAAGAAGCAGAACCTCTCCCTCGACCTGGGACTCCTCCTGGGACAGCCACTGCGGAGCGTGAGCATGCGGCGTGTGACGGCCTGCTCTAGAGAGCTCCAAAGCTGGCTGCGGCAGCTGACGGCCTGCTCTAGAGAGCTCCAGAGTAGGCTGCGGCAGCTGACGGCCTGCTCTAGAGAGCTCCAGAGCAGGCTGCGGCAGCTGACGGCCTGCTCTAGAGAGCTCCAGAGCAGGCTGCGGCAGCTGACGGCCTGCTCTAGAGAGCTCCAGAGCAGGCTGCGGCAGCTGACGGCCTGCTCTAGAGAGCTCTAAAGCTGGCTGCGGCAGCTGACGAACTCTGCCCCCCCCCCCCCCCCGCATGCCCGCCGGCTCCAGCCTGTGGGACAGCCATGTGGTCGACCCCAAGGGAGCGCGGGACGTCATGGTGCACTTAGAGGAGCTGCCGGAGGATGTGAGTCCTCGACAGACCTTTTACCACCGGACCGGAAGAGTGCCGAGGCAGCCGAGGACGAAGGCCGTGTGTGTGCGTGTGTCGCCAGGCGGCCCTGTGGCTGCTGCTGACGCGCATCTGCCCGCACACGCGAGACGGGGGCGCCCTCATGCACGCCGTGGTGGCCGAGGAGCTCGCCGAGTGGTCGGCGCGCCTGGCCGCCGAGCAGACGCTGGCCAACCAGGACGAGGACGAGGAGTGGGCGTGGGCGGCCAAGGCCGACCACAGGGCCGACTACTGGCACGAGGTGGTCAGTAGAGCTACTGCTAGAGCTACAGCTAGAGCTACAGCTCTGGGCGCATGGGTCGTAACGTCATGTCAACGTCTACCACTGCTTCACTCCTCAACAGCAGGAGGAGGTCAAGCAGAAGCTCAGAGCTACGGACCCGAAAGCAGCCGACCAGTTCACAGCAAACGTCGACATGTGGCTGAGGCAGCAAAGCAGGCAGCTGCAGGTACACGAGACTCGACTCGGTGGTTAAAGGAAACAAAGCATGAATGGGATTTGGATGAGAAATTTTTCAAATGGATACTACTCTTGGGCTGCAGGCCGAGCACGCCCAGCTCATCGCCCTGAACGAAGAATTGCAAGGGATGAAACGGCAAATACAGCACAACCTAAAGTTGAGAGAGTCCCAATTTACAATGCAGAATCGCGTGCTTCAGGCTGAAGTTGCAGCTCTTAAACAAAGGTGCACCACAAAATATGAAGCGTAATTTACGCTTCAGTTTCAGTTGTATTCCTCACAGCTGACTATCTTCTTTACAGCATCTCCAGCTACTCCAAAAATACGGACAATCTCAAATCAACAGACATGTATGTGGCTAAAAAGAGATTAGCTGTTAGCCAAGACAGCTTGAACACATCTAGTACCACCAATAATGGGAATCACTGAAAAATTTTTAACAGTTTTATTTGTAAAAATAAGGAAAAATTGACTGCCACATCAACCAGTTTTACTGGTGAGCTTGAACTAGATATATCTAATCACAATAAAAATGTTATCTGCTATTTGACAATGACACAAAGATTAGATAAGACTGATGCATAAAATCACAAGAATATAAACAAATGAGGAATAATTACATAAAGAGAGAATGGAGCTTTTTCCTTTCTGGATAACACACTTTAGTAAGAGGACAGAAAAATTAATCCTTAGAGAACAAAACATAAATCCAGATAGAATAGAAATGCAAAATAAATAAGTGATAAGCGAGGGAAAAATGAACAACATGAACAGTCTGTCCTGCTACTGAAGGCAACATGCAAATATTGGACCTAGTCAAATAAATAAAAATGTCATAAGTTAAAATAAAACCATCACAATGCATTATTTGGTTGAGACAAAACCTTATGTTACGGTCTTTGCCTTACTTCATAATAAGTAAACAGAATAGAAACTTCTTTTTCACACCAATAAATTATTCATGATTATAGTCATCTTAGAAAAGGACTAAATTGTTAAGTTGAGTGTGGGTTCCTTAGTGTTTTCACGGTTGTCTATAAATCTCAAAATCATGGATATACACATTTACGATACAAAATTATGACAATGACAAAACTAGGCACTTAGGAATGAACAGTACTACAAAACAAGGGTATGATAAAAACACTAAGGAAAAAGTAAACAATTCAATCCGAAGCTGATAACAGCATGAATGCGAACGCCATGAGATTGCTCACTATTTACCTCAAGATTTATAGAAAAAAAAAAAGAAAAAAAAACCATTGAAGGGATTAGAATACTTATTTCTTACTTCCCATTCTTCCCAATGGGATTCATAATGGGAAACAATACATAGCATTTGTTGATGCAATTACTGCATCGGATTCTTTGGTTGGTAAAATTCTGACCTTCAGCTAAACAGTCATCACTATAATACACTGATCAAATTCATTGTTCTTTCAAATCTAAAAAAAAAAAAAAAAAAGACACATTTTGGTACCCCATCAAGCTGAATATGTCACACAAAACTGACGTTTTCAGATCTGTACATAAAGCTTGTTGTTGCATACTTAGTACCTTGCTGCCACATAAAAGCATAGGAGTCAATTCATTGAACAGTTTAACCTACATAGAATTAAGAAAAAATCACATTCTTAAAAATAAAAGAAAGATGAATTAAATTTCAGTGACGAACTTTCAAAGCCATTTACCAAGGAGCATTCGCAATGCTCAGTAACAATAAGAACAAATGCTAAATAACAATGAAATACACAGTTACAAGTTGCTAAACTTAGCAAAATCAAAAGTATTAAAAGATGGTATAAAATAATTCGTGGAAGATCTAGGCAGCAGAAGGACTGCAGTAATGCACAAAACAATGCAAACAAACCATATCATACCATAACCCACAATTTATTGCTTCACCTCTGGCCTGTGAAGCAATAAAGAGACACGCTGAAATAATCTTTCCTGTCTTAACATGTTAATATTCCAGATAGACCAATCCAAACTGGAACATTAAATAATAACACAAATCAAAAGAAAATTTCCTCTCATAAAATTATGATCTGGATGCGGGGTGGCCGCTGCCTGCATCCAGGTCACATTAGACACAATCTGTACAAGTTCGTAGAATTGTTTGTTTATGATGTTTTCTTTTCTTCAAACGAAGCATTACCTTTTGCAGAGCTATATCCTGCTGGGGTAGTGGCATCTCTGAAAAAGAAGGTACGGGTTGTGTGTTTGGAGCTCAAAACTAGTTTCGAATTGTTCTGTTTTAACAACATTACTTACCCCTCTGCTACACCAGAAGGGGAAGCACTAGATGATTCTTTCTTATTAGAGAACATATCCAGGCCCATCTCGGCAAGCATTTGTAATGCAGTCAAGGCAGCCTGAACGAAATTCAAAGTATATATTAGTAACTGGTAGACACGACAGGACTTGACAGTAAACTGCCTGTAAACTTACTTGATCATGAGATGCTTCAACTGTGTGTCCAGCTCCATGACAAACATGTGGAGGACACGTGGACAAAGTTACCAAACTAAGATATTCACTGTGATTACCCTAAATATAGAAAGAAACAAATCCAATTTTTTGAAATGTGAAACTCCACACTTGACGCTAAATTTGTATCATTCTAGTTTGCACTGTACTGACCTTAGGGAAGTCAGAGAACTGGACTTTGAAATCTAGTAATTGGGCTAGATAAAGCAGCTGATCCTTAGGACTGACTACAGCAGTACTTTGAGATGACTGAGAATCTGAACCAGTTTTACCACTTTGAAGTAATTCCTTCGCCATGGATGATGTTGCAGGAGATATGACTGTGAGACAAATGGTTGACCTATTTAATGGTACACATTACAAATAAAAGGAGGTAATGGTAATTGGCACTGCAACTCACCTGTACCCTTGACAGGAGGGTTGTAACTTGTGTCAGGTACAAGTAACAAACCTGGCACTAGTTGCCTTCCACCTGTTCCCCCAACTGAGGGTGTATCCGTCAGCTTTCGTGCTTCTTTTCCATTAGTAGATTTGGTACTAGGGCCTGTAGTGGACCCTGCTGGGGGTCTGCTGTAACCTAACTCCAGTAGCATTGCTTCTGCTGCTGCTCTTTTAGCTAACTTTTTATTTGGTCCAGACCCCTGACAAGAGAGTTCACCTATTTTCACCTGAACAAACATATATAGGCAAATTAGGGTTTGGAAGGTGAACCATTTACAAGACTAAGCAAATTACTGATATTATGTATACTAACAGCCATGACAAATTCTCTTCGTCTGGGAGCACCTTTCTCTTCAACAAGTGTATATAAAGGTTCCTGTTCTTTCTTGGCCTGTTGAATTTGAATTAAACGTGATATTGGGTTCATTTCATCTTTCTCTTTATCAGCTGGAGCAGTATGAGATGGACTTTCAACAGGTGTAGCAGGTTTAGGATCCTGTATTAAAGTTAAGGATTGAGTTACGGCAAGCAAGTACTTTACACTAATGTAAACCAATCACTGCTTTCTCACCTTAATAAGGTTCCTAGATTTCTTCTTTTGAGCTGGTTTGCGTTTTACTTTGGCATTTGCAGTTGCTGCTGCAGTTGTAACACAAGGTGATTCAGGAGGAAGTTTCTTGAATTCTTCTAACATTTTCTCTGACGCTCTTTTTTTAGATAACTAGTGAGGGAAATGTGTGTATTCAGTCATAAGAAAAACAATATTCACCATTTTCAAGGAAGCATGATTTGTTCAAAGAAATTATAAAATTAAAATGCAATAAGTAACAAACCTTTTTGCCATTTCCTATTCCTTCTGTGGTGAAATCCCCAACCATGCAAACAGTATGAAAAGATCGCATATGTGGTGGTCCCGAAACCCTGACGACTTCAAACTTTACAGTAAGATTCCGTCGCAAAGCAACCTCATGTACAAGGGAAATTGGTGACTTTGCTTCTGAACCGTCCTCTTTAGTTGATGAAGATCCTGTCAAAATGAAGAATTTTAGGTTTTCAGAATGTCAAACTGGGGAATGAAATGAATTCAAGACATTAATGAGGAGTTTTCATACCATTTTCAGACACAGAACTACTTCTCTCATCTGGCAGGGGAAGTTGACGAATTTCATTCAAAGCCTTTGAAGCTGCATTGTGTCTTGCTAACTGAGCTGTTGCTCCCTCTCCCATAAACTCACGGGATCCAACTTTAACCATTACTGTGAAGGTTGGATGACCTCCTGGATAGATTGATGGTTTTGCATACATACGCTGCTGACAATACATTGAAATGATTAACTTCAAAACTTGGCCAATGGCCAATTAAAAGAGTGGCACTATTTTGATACATACCTCTTGCTGATGTTTTGTGAGAGGAGGTCTTGCAAACATGTTAATCGGAGGTCGAGGGGGTCCCCAAGAAGCCATTTCCCCACAGGCATTTGGTGGGCGCATCTAAATGAGAGATAAAACAATCACTAATGCCATGATTGAATAGAGGTAGATACAATATTTCTCAATGTGTGCTACTTAAATTAATGTGCTACCTGATTAAACGCTGGCCTGTAGTTAAAAGCTGGAAAAGTATTGAAGTGAGGAGGGGGAGGCCCCATTGGTGGCGGCATGAAATTTGTCATGGGACCCATATTCGGTGGAGCCATGGCTGGACAAGGAGATGGTGGAGGTGGTCCTACTTGGGCCATGGGTGGTCCTACTTGGGTCATTGGTGGTGGTGGCGGAGGCAATGAGTTGCCAGGCAGAGCATGAGGTGGTATCAGAACATAAGTAGCCAATTCACCACGTTTCATTGCCCAAGCATTCAGTTCCACAGTTGGTGTTATATTATCTAAAGAAGCAAATTTGAATTTTAAAAATTAGGATAGTCATAAAAAATAAAAAAACCTTAAAATTTTCATGCCAGAAAATATGTTACTTCTTCCCATCCGAAGAATCGATCTAGGTTTAGAAGGAGGGTGTTTATAATTTGTCTTGGAAAGTGCAATGCTGGCTGCTTGGTGTTGAGCCTTTTTTATGCTTGCTCCTTCTGCTGTATACTCTTCATCACCTAACTTAAGTGTTACAGTAAATTGTTTTCGATGTGCTGGACCTTGTTCGTTTGTGAGCCGGTACTGATGAGGTATCTAAAATTTAATAGATATCACAATTTATTAATTGAACATTATTTCACCACAGTCCGAGTAGAAGCAGCGAATGAAATTAAAATTAACCTTATTGTACCGTGCCAGCTCATTCACCAAACACATAGGTGTCTTTTCTTTATTGTTTGCCAACATGTTATTAATATTAGTCGCTTCAGCTCCACCATTTTCCTCCGTGTCAGCTTCATTTGTTTTATGTTCTGAGAAGAAGAAGAATAAAACGTAATGATACATTTGAAGAAAGAAATGCATTAAACAAATTTTTGAACAGCATTCCATGAGCATGCCTGTTGGTGATGAAGCTGTGTCAAAACGTGATGGTTGAGCTGGGGCAGACTGCACCATAACAGGGGAAGGCATGGTCGCCAGAGTAACTGGAAAATCAAAACATAGTTGTTAAAAAACGGATGTAAAAGTATTTCAATACCCCTTAGAACTGAAATACGGGAGGGAAAGCAAAGGCAAGAGAGGTGGACACAAACCACAAAACTGACAAGGTGAAACAACAGAAGATTACGAAGGCTTGCTAAGAAGTTGCAACAAAATCAGCAACTACTTTTGATGTTGTGCTACTAAAACATACCAGGCCTTCGACCGAATCCAAAGTTTGAGCGAAGTGTCATCCTGTAAACAGAATATGTTTAAGAACCAACCACCAGCATGCAAGACAAAACCAAGACACTTACACATGCTGACAACAGCAAAGAAAAAGAATCCAGAGAGAATCAGAGCTAATACATTTTAGAGACAATACCAATGGACAGAACCTCCTAAGATAATTAAATGAAGGTCTAAAGACCTAAATATGTGACACTAAAAATCAAATTTAGAAGCTGACAGGATTTATTTAAATAGAAAAAGATTAAAAACAGGTATCCATGTTGGAAACCTGTTGCTAATGAACAGTGAGTTGTATGTTCTGGGGGAAGAAGAAAACACAGTGCAAAGGGAGGAATAATGCACAGAATTAAAACCAAAGGAAAGATTTAAAAACATCTCAGCAGCACCTTATCATGCAACAGACTCATCATCAAGCAGCATCATAATCAAGGTTACAAATAGGTTATAGTTCAATGTAAGTGACAGATCTAGGCCCTAACAGCCATACAACTATTTAATTCAGTTCACAAGGAAAACAGTCAACAACTTAAACGCCTTTAATCCATCATCACAGTTGTAAAACTCTAAATGAAGTTCACAATGGCATTAAGCATTCAGGCTTAAGGACTTTCATTTCTCACCTGTGGACTCAGACTATGGACCTTAAATGAATGGGGAAAGGTCTTTAAGGACGGCTAAAGGCGAAAATGCTGCATGTCAAACAACGCCAGTAGTACTTTTCACTCAAACTCATCACTCTTCTTTCAAAATGCCTGGGAACAACGTCCACAACCCCCAGAGGCAGCACTTGCCGGTTACAGAATTTGCGTCATTTCAAGTGACTGACGTTCCCATTAGCCAACACTGCTGCACAGTATCATGTTATGAAGAGAGCTCTGTTCGGCGCGCAAACTTTAAATGGCAGTCATGAAGCCCTGCTTTCAAATTTTCGCTATAAAATATAACAGCCAGTAGGTGGCCTACTTCAGCGAGAAGTGGAGCACTGTGCACCGTTTCCTACATGGGTGCTCAGAAGGGCGCCCAAAGTAAGCCTTTTGGTACGTACTTGTTTTCGTCAACCTGAAGACTAACTTCGGGCGTCAAAACTATTCGACTCAGCCCCCTTATTGTTTGGCAAACATTAAAGAAAATCGTGCGGCCACGTATGCTCTGCAAGAATAATCTGCACAGCCTTCTCTACTGCCCCTACCCTTTCCCTCCTCACCCTCCCTCGCCACTCACCACCTTTCGGCCACCCCTCCTCCTTCCCTCCTTCCATTCCACCCCTCTTTCACCTGCTCTCGCCCTCTCGTCTTGCCCCGCTTCTTTTACCTCTTGTCTTCGTAATTCGTCGCAACGAGGGGTGATGATCGCAGGAGGGGATGGAAAAGGAACGGGGACCGGGGGGGGGGGGGGGGGGGGGCTCCCCTCGCAACGGACTACCCTGCCAAATATCCGTTCACTTTCGGAGAGATATGAGGTAAATTAAATCAAGGGTCTGGGAATGCGATAGGAATTTTCTTTGACCGAGTTAGGGGAGGACTGATCCGAACCGATCAGACCGCATACTTCCCCAGCTCCCCACCAATCACGGTCAGCTCTTGTAAAACTCTGAAAGAGCAACAGCTGTCTGTTGCTGCATGGATGAACAGAGCAGGAGAGGGAGGAGAAAAAAAGGGGGTGGGGGCAGGGGGCTCATCACTCAATAAAACACAGATCCATGATGAAAATCATATTTTAATTGTGAACAAGGAAACAGGTTACAGTTACAGCCCAGCACAAAATGCTCAAACAGTGCATGGCAACAACTTCAATTGCATGGCAAAATGCTACCAAGGATGCCTGCAATCCATTACATATTCCTCAGGCAGTTTGATCCAAAGATACACAAGGAACTGAGCAAACATGTATTATTTTTCACATCTGCATTTTTCAGGCAATATGGTGACAACATTTTAAAATCCATATTTTTCAAGAAATGCAGTTTCAGCTTCATCATTAAATTGCACAAATTTCTATTTCATTATTGCATTACTCAACAAGTGAACAGTGAATGGAAATGAACACAAAAATAAAACTAGATAATATCAAAAGCCAAGAGGTATAAGAGAGCATTTAAAATTGTGACACAACACATCACTCACATCACAACCCTTTCATAGCTAAAAATATTTGACACAAACTAAAACGAGATAATATCAAAAGCCAAGAGTTATACGAGAGTATTTTGAATTGCAACATAACATATCACTCTCGTCAAAACCCTTCTATAGCTTAAAATATCCAGACAAAAATTACACCACATTAAATTACAACAGGGTTTTCACAGATAAAAATACAACAAAAAATGACCAGGATTTAAAATTGTTGGCCAACATAGGCATATCAGTATACTTGAAGACTGTTATTCTACACTTAAATATGGGTCAAAATTATATTTTGAGGTTTTGCTCCGGTCATGAAGAAATACTGCATAAAATCTACTACAGTTTCCGTCCATTACACTGGGCACCTACCAACAGTGAGATACAATTTTATTCCCTGTTATCATTCTTGTTCAAATGTATTAAACTAAATTAACTTACATAGCAAGACAAATTTTGTACAAAAGGGCAAGACTGACTAGCTTGATGCAACCACTCAATTTCCTGTGATCTAGAAGATCTCAAATCACAACCAAGATCTTGTATAAATTTAGAACTTTCATTGAAAAATCGTAAAACCACAATATACAAAGGCATCTTTAGATACAAAATAAAATGATGTGCACTGTGGAATGGAGAGAAACTTCAGTTCCAGTTCAAAAAGAAAGCAGGACGCAACAGGTAAAACCAAATTTACAACTTAATACTTTAGTAATCTGAAAATAAAGCATATAACAACTAACTTTAAATTAATTGTGCTGCAAATGTTAAATTAATTGTTCAGGAACAAAGTTCATCTTGAAACTTACAGAAGAGACTTAAAATTGAGCGAACAACATGGAATGTATCATGCTAGGGGAGGTTGATACGTAAAAATACTTGAGTGTATTGCCAGACTTCAAAGAGCAAATAAATAAATTGTAACAAGCTTCGTCAAAGGCAAATGAGAAAGAGAGGAGGAAAAAAGGAGAAACATTTCAGAAACTCATATCTAGAAGGAAAATGAATGAGCATGGTTCAGAGATGATTAGTGACACAAAACAGAGTGGTGCAATAGAGAGCAAAATCTGGTCAAAAGGAACGTATCGATTATGATGCAAGTCATTGGTGGACATAATCAATGAATAACCAGCCTCAAATGTGACATACTTCACAAAACAAGTCAGTTGCGGAAACAATATGCTGTTACCAATAAAAAGAATACCTCAAAGGAAATTAAAAAGAAAGAAAAAAAAATAAGGGAAATCACAAAACCATCACATTAATATAAATATTGACTAAACACAAGCATGAAATAGCACGCAAACTGTATGAAGCCCCACACATCAGCTAGAAAACCACAAATACTCCAATATGAATTGGACGCCAATGTTATTTATATTTAACATCACACTATGTATGAAGTGATGTTGTGAACAAGTAAAATTGGACAATGCATGAACCTTACATTCATTAAAGTCTTTATAATTGCCCATAACATGTGAAGGACGGCTTTGACAAATGGATGGATTTTGTCCAAGGAATTTTTTTTTTTTTTTACAAGGGAACATGGCAACCAATAACCATGGCATGAGGGGGAATTTTGGTTAAAAACCTCTCATAAACATAACAGGCATATCAAAAGAACATGCAGGTAAGATTTGATATTTGATGTAACAACCTTTGGTGATAAATCCAAGTGAGGGGATATAGAAATTCTTCAATGAATCATCAGAATATCATCAAACTTGTGGACGGTGATAATATAAAATTTCAAATATTATCTTCACATTTACCGTAGTGTGCATTACACTATCTAATACACACAACCGATAACCCTTGACCTCGTAAAAAAGTAACATGGTAATACAAATACATATAAATGCTCTAGTTTGACAATTAAATGCTCTGGTTTCACAATATATCTTATATTTATTAAAGTACTGGATGGATACGAGAGGTGAATGGAAGTCTGTTTTTTAGCTGGTTATCCAAAACCTTCACATTAGCCATATGCGAGAGAGCTTATTGAGAAATAAAAGGAAGAATAGGAAACAAAATTGATAAACCAAATCTCCAACAAGGCGACCGTTGCAAACTGCAACTTCCAAATCTCAAAACTGGGCCAGGATTAGATAAAGACAAGTACAAAGTGAGCAATTCAAGATCTTGTAATTATTGGGTCACTTCCTCTGTGAGCATTATTGTACCTAGTTTTGATTTACTCGTTCCAAAGAAGGCATAAGAAAAAGAAGGTATACGTGGATACACTCTTTTGGGCAGTCTCACAAAAAATATCATTCAACCTTGGCACATAAAGCATCAATTTCTACTACTTAGTATTATGTAAAATGGAAGCATAGAAAATGAAAAATGGAAGGCAAGTCTAAAAATTGAGAACATAAAAAATAAAAAGAGAAAGTAACTGTTCCTGTACTGAGGGGCAATAACACCATAACTCCAGGTAACAGCCTGTCGCTTTGATAGTCATACTTAAAAAGATAACAGTCATTTGCATGAAAGATTATTGGGGAACCTAACACATATTGGCACAAAAAAGGATAATTAATGACTACTTACTTAACACAAATAAATATAAATTCGTGTGCGCTTTTCTACCACAAGGAACACAAAGATACTTCTACAGACATTATCACCCGTCAAAATCCCTTTCACTTCTGGCGAAACACCAGAACTGCCCAGGCCATGTTATCACATAGAGTGTGCTGAGTTTAACCAGCCAATTAATTCACAGTAGCACCTCAAGGCTGGGCATAGATCTAAGACACACATTTGACAGATTCTGACACTTTCATCACGTATAATTCCTACAAAAATTAATATAACTAAACAACTGACGTTTGTTCACAATAAACATAAAATATCAACATCCCCAGTTGTTACAAACGCAGGCAACTATAGCTAGTGATGCAGCTATGGATTTAATTAGAGTAACCAATAAGATGACTAACAATAGACATGAATACATTCATAGCAAAATATCTTTCTACAAAAGTCTATAATCAAACCTCACGTTTTCATGTTTTAAAATAAAGGAGGAAAGTTGATGAACATTGTCATACAAGTTGCAATTTATCAAAAGTCTGACCAACAGCTAAAGAGCTAAGTGCAGAAACCACAAGCTCAGGCTCAGACAAATATCTTCAGCTCCAAACGAAACAAGGAATAGATGTCTCATAGCAAGCCTTTCAGACCCGTTGTGAGGTTAATTGCTTGAAAATCTAATGTTACAGTAATCATAGCTCCTCTCGGCTCCCTGCAAGAGGATGAGGCTGTGCGGGAACATCATCACCACGCAGTAACCCTTTCTTCTCCTCACTTGTTGTACCACTTGCTGTTGAGGCGCCAGAGTTATACATGGACTCATACATTGGGTTGGAGAAGTTACCCTACAAAGGAAAGAAAAAGATGAGATAAGGTTGGTTAAGCATTAATACAGGTTTGTTAAGAGAGAACAATGACCCGAGTCATCTTACCTTTACAATGGAATCAAGAGTGAAATTGTCACCATCATCATCAATATCTTCCCGCAAATACATGGGATTACTAATTTCCACATTTTCAGTCATACGTTGGTGTAAAAATGACTTCCCTCTGAAACAAGTAGCAGAAAAAAGAGTAACACCACCAAGAATAGTGACACATTTCTGATCAATTGAAGCAGTGCAACACAATAACCTTACCCTCGGCGTATTCTTTTAGTGACATAATAAGCTACTGCCACACCAAGAAGCAAAATTATGAGTATAGTTACAGACACTATAACTCCTGTAGAATTCCCACCACCTTCACTTCCTTCAGCTGATGGAGAATTTCCAATAACCGCAATTTCACAGCGAACTCCATTGAAGTCCCTTGGACAACTGTAAAGGCACAAATTATTGCTTGAAGAGGGATCCAACTAAAATAACCTATAATCATATTGTTATATCTGAAGAAGATTACTGACATGCATTTAGGTTTCTCATCTTCATTGGAACATTGACCAGAGTTTAGACAGTATCCTGGGGTACATGGAGATGTTTTGTTGCAATTTAACCCAAACCAGTTATCCAGACAAGAACATGAGGCATTTCCATGGCCGTCCAGATGACATGCTCCATCATTTTGACAGTAGTTCATACAAGCATGTCGAGTTCCAAAGTATGTTTCACACTCAGGTCCATTATAATCTGACATACACCTATTTCAAACAGAATTAATAACAAAAACGTGGCAAGTAAGCCAAGTTCTAATTTTGTCATACTACTTACCGACAAACTGGATTGCCCCGACTAAGGATACAGTCACCTCCATTTTTGCACATACCCGGTCTACACTTCTGAACAACATTCGATTTACATTCTTCAGGTGGGGGGAATATGCAGGGACATGGTTGACCTGCATTTTCATATGTTTCACATGAACAATTGCATAAATCTATTTCACACAGAGAACCAGTATACCTCGGTCCACAATGACACGACTGCTTTTTGTTTCCATGTATACATAGCCCTGTCAAGATAAAGCAAAACACATTGTTATTTAACACAGAAAACCCAGAGGTCTCAGCAATTTGCTTTCCTTCTGAAATGAACTTATCTACCACACATACCTCCATTTTTACAGAAGTCCTTACACTTGTCTTTCTCACACTTATCTCCTGCAAAACCAGGAGCACAAACACATTTGGGGCTTCCTGATGTAATTTTGCAAGTACTCTGAAACAAGAGTTATATATATCAAACCCAAAGTAAACAATTTGTTCACAGGATAATGTTTTAAAGCATTCTTACATTTCCTTTGCAGAAACCATCACACTTAGAAATTTCACAGTTTTTGCCGACGTAACCCCTTGAGCAGTTGCATTTTGGTTCTGACCCTTGCATGTAACAACTTCCATTCGGAGCACATTTAAGAGAGATGCAATCTTGACAGCGTGGTCCTGTAATTTGAAACATTCATACCGAAAGTTGAAACAGTAAACGGGGAAAAACAGTAAATAAAAAATACCATATTTCATTTATTTGTCATTATCTGCCATAAGAATTTTACCTGTAAATTGTGGTTGACACACACAATAAGTTACACCACGAGGTGTGGAAACACACGTCCCACCATTTTCACAACCACAGTTGGCAAGTGGGCTATCACATCGATCTCCTGTCCACTGAGGTGCGCAGGTACACTATAAGAAATGCAAAACATTGTGTTAATGATGAACGAACATTCAAAACAGTAAAAAGCTAAACAAGCCACAGGAAGGTACCCATACTTTTGGAACAGTTTTTCCGGAACGAGGGTCAATTTCTGCACCACACCTTCCATGGTGACAGTACTCTGAACAAAGATACTTGCTGCAAAATTCTCCTCCAAACATGGGTTCACATATGCAACGAGGACCATCACCAGTTATTTGACATTTTCCCATCCTGCAGTTCAAATTACATTGTTCTTTTGTTGGCTTGGGGTAGCATTCCACCTGAAGACAGAACGTTTACATAATGTAGTCACTACAAATAAACAATTATGAATATACTTTAAAAACAATAGGTATACACTTTGCAAGACCCACCATCATAGCACTTGAAATGGTTGCATTATAACCATCAGGACACAAGCAAGTTCTATTTGTGGAACCTGGTTGATTACCTTGTGGGACACAAAGCGCACTTGGATGACAAGGAGTTTTTTGGCAGACATTTACCACTACAAGAAAAACATAAGAAGCCAAATATTAGAGATGGGGAAATTTAAGAGACCTTCAAGAGCGTTAAAATATTTCTTCCTCTAATTTGGGAGGTCTTATGCCACAGAAACTTTATTTCATTGCTTACAAGGACGTGGATGTTTGTTTTCCTGCAACACGACAATATCTGGAGCACGTTGTTGTTCTCCTTGATATATCGTAGCTCCATCGAGGCCAAATCTACCAAACTTATCAAATCTCTTCACCATTACCGATTTCTGAGCACTCATACTGACAAAAATTAAATCTTCAAAAAGATCCATCTTGTATGGTTTTACTCCTACAAAAGCAATTTAGGGATGTTAATGCAAAACGTTAAGTTTAAGTGAAAATTATAAATGGAGAAAACATTTATAAAACAAACCTTGAGGGAACCTTATCACTGTTGTTCTCTGCTTGCCATCAAAGTCAACAGTTTCAATTGTAAGTTTTTTGGCATCCACCCAATATACACGATGAGCCTGGTAATCTATGGCCAATCCTGTTGGCCATAAAATATGATCTGACACTAATGTGCGCCGTAAATTACCGTCCATTTGCGCACATTCAATTTGAGGCCTCTTGCCAAAATCTGTCCAATACATTTTACTGCAAGCAAAAATTGTAATTGGTGAGAATTAGTTGTTTGACCAGAATGAATAATACTATCAATAAAAAAACTCAATAAACAAGGTTTAAAAATCTCACCCTTCTTGAGGATCTACAACAATATCATGAGGCTCATACAGATTATTGTCAATTAGTGTAACACGCCGAGTTCCATCCAAGTTGGCCACCAAAATAGCTGGGGTTCCAGAGTCTACCCAATAAAGTAACTTATGCACCCAATCAAGAGCAATACCACGAGGATTATCCAGTCTTGAAACCTGTTGCGGGGAGGAAAATGATGACCTTTGTCACAGGAAAAGATGTAAATATTTTCAGTCAGTAATGCAGTAATAGTAAACTTACCAAAGTGCGATTGTCTTGCTTAATGCTATGATGGTGAGAGTCAGAAAAGACAATGACATGTTTAGGTGGATTCCAGAATGCATCAACAGATTCAATTTTATTTGCAGAGGAAAGCTTCCCAGTGCTAAAAACATAGTCCACTGCACTATGTGGCTTGTCAAACATCTTTAAACCAGTATCTGTTGCAACAACGATCTGGGCAGAAAGTCCTACAAAAAATTGATTAAGACATGATTAAGACAAATAGGTACTGAAGACGAGGAAAATTTATTTGAGAGGTAAAACAGTACTATACCTTTAGCAACACAAGTTTTATTGCTATTATCACATGTTTTGCTGCCATTAACACAAGCAAGAGTATATCCTGAATGGCAACTGCAAGCAAAACTGTTACGCTTCTTAACAACACATGTATGAGAACATGTGCCAAATTTACACCGAGAGGAAGAGCAGTCACTTTCATCGGAACTGTCACCACAATCATTGTTTCCATCACACACCAATGACTTTGATATGCAATGTTTATTGACACATATAAAACTGTTACGACCACAGTCATGTTCCATGGCAGAACTACGATTACCTTCAGAGGACCAAGCAGATAATGATTCTTTTAAAATTGTAATATAAAATAAATGCAGACAAAAGTGATGTAAGGCAGAAAATTACTCACAAAATCTTTCATCCGAATGATCATCACAATCATATATACCGTTGCAGACACTGAAACCTGGGATGCAAACTACTGATCCATTTCTCCAACACCTTCAAACAAAGAAGGTTGTGTGAAATACAGTAACTTTTACAGCATATATTTATGTCATAAGAAACACATTTAATTTTACCTGTAACGGCCTGGTTCACAGGCAAAGTTGGTGCAATTTGTCTCATCCGTATTATCACCACAATCATCATCTCCATCACAGACCCATGAACCAATAACACATTGTTTATTTTGACAATGGAATTTGTTAGATGGACATTGACTAGCACAATCAGCTTCATCAGAGCCATCACTGCAATCTACATCACCATCACACTTCCAATCACTGTAATATTAAAAGAACGGGCAAGAAGTAGTGTCAGAAAGTGCCACCTCACAAAAAATTTCAGGAAATAACAAATGCTTCACATACCTAGGGATACAATACTGAGGTGACTTGCACTGAAATTCGCTGCTGCTACAAGTACGATTACATGTCAACTCATCACTACGATCATCACAATTGTATTCACCATCACACTTTTGAATTCCTGGTATACACCGACTGTCATTCAAGCACCTTATTACGAAGAGAAAAGGGAATTTACAATAAGCTGTTATCACTGAATCATCTTAAAACTGCTCATAAACAAAAGCATATTAATAAAATGTTTTACCTGAATTCTGATTCACTACAATCACGAGGTTTGCAACCAACTTCATCAGAATTATCCCCACAATCATTATCATAATCACACTTCCACCGCCCTGGAATGCACCTGCCACGAAGAGACATAAATTGTTATTGAACCACTAACAATTTGTAAACACTTATAAGGTTATTTTATTTAACTAAAACGCACTTGTTATTTCTGCACTTGAAATAGGTAGGATCACATGTGTGATACTCAGGATTTGAACAGTTATCTGGTTCATCTTCGCCTTTTTGACAGTCTCGGTCACCATCACAACGCCATAACTTTGGTATACATCGTCCTGTGCTGCACCTCAGTTGATCTGCTGAACATTTGCGCGATTGACAGTCCTTTTCATCTGAACCATCTACACACTCAGGGTCCCCATCACAAACCCACACATTAGGTATACATTTCCCATCAGTCTCACAAGAAAACTGAAATTTTAAAAAAGAAAATATGTTAGTTATTGAACATTTATGTATTCTTTGTATCCATGCTGCTGACCCGCAGCTGACCTGACCCCTACCTGATCTGGCGGACAAGTTTTTGGAGGACAGTCCCTTTCATCCTCTCCAAGGGGGCAATCAGTTTGTCCATTACAACGTAATGATCCTAAAATACAATGGTCTGACACTGTTCCATTGCCTTCACACTTGAACTGGGTATTAAGGCATGCATACTGTCAGAAAAATAGAAAGATATAATAAGGTATCAGTTTCCTGTTAAATGTCAAAACACACTGTCTGTTCTATTGATTTTAGGCTTCCAACAGATAATTCACTTACTTTGTCACAGTTTTCTTCATCTGAGTTGTCTCCACAGTCATCTCTTCCATCACAGAGATAAGATGGGTGGATACACTTGTTATTGCGGCATTGAAATTGGCCGGGTGTACATGCAAATTTAGGGCAATTATCAGGTTCATCGTAGTTATCGCCACAGTCATTTTGGCCATCGCATTTCCACCAAAATGGAATGCACTTGTAGGTGTTTTTGCACACAATGTTGATAGATGAACAATTTGCAATGCAGCTACTATTGTCTTTATCGAGGACAAAATTTCCAGGGCATGCACATTTACGCTCTCCGTGTGGTCGTAGTAGACAAAGTGTAGCACATCCTCCATTGTTCTCACATGGATTACTTGCGACGGGTAATTGGCGGTAAGGATGATAAACATGAATATCCATTGGGCGGTGCACCATAGTAGCAAGTCTCTTACAATCCTGACCAGTATACTTATTGCATCGCTCAACAGCTTTAGTCTCCCAGTCTGTCCAGTAAAGGTAGTCCTCAAACACAGCAAGGGCGAATATGTGATGCATCATTAACTTAGGATTTTTAGCCCGGCTCATAACAACTCTCCTATTGTTGCCATCTAAGTCAGAGACTGCTATATAATCTTCACGGGCATCGCCCCAGAATAATTCATTTGTTTCGTATGATAAAGTCAAGGCATTGGGCCATCCAAGAGAGTCATTAACAATAATTCTTGGTTCTGAGCCATCCATACCAGCCTTCCCAATATATGGACGGTCTCCCCAATCTGTCCAATACATGTAACCTTGATGAGGATCTAAAGTTATGGCTCTTGGTTCTTGCAGACCAGTGTTGATCAAAACATGTCTATATTGTCCGTCGAGTTTTGATACCTCAATTGTGTCTAAACCTTTGTCACACCAGTACAAATTTTTACCAACCCAATCAACTGCTAATCCATCAGGATTTTGTAGGGTTACAGAGTGCAAGACCTGCAAATATGGAAGATCAAGTAGATGTGTTATCTAAGTGTTCATTAATAAGTACTTGATAGGTGATTTTAGTTTTGAATGTAAAGTACCTGGAAAGTCGTATTTTTTCCACACTGCCGTTTAATGCTGCTCCCACTTGCTGTTACATCAGACCAGTATAAGCAGTTGCCAGCCAAATCAAAGTCTAGTGCAACAGCGTTAGTAAGGTTGTGTACCCTAAGACTAGTGCTTCCATTTAGTTCCATCTCTCGAATATAATAACGGTTTGAAAAGAGCAGCTTTGCAGGTTCACCTTGGATCCACAAAATATTAAGATCAGTGAACAAATTGTGAATGGTTACCTCACCTACTTCAAAATACTTAAAGCACACTCACTTGAATTTGCTTTACATGAATGCTTATCAGGCCGCAGAACATATCCATTGTTACAAGAGCAAACATATGAACCCATGGTATTTCGGCATATCTGGCTACATGGAGACTCTGTACACTCATCAATATCAATACAAAGTCTATGGTCTTTTGGACTTGTTTTGTATCCAGAATGGCACTGACACTCATATCCTATTTTCTTGTCGATACATATGTGGACACAAGTATTATTACGTTCACATTCATTGATGTCTGGAGAAAAAAGGTAACACAGCAAAACATTTACACAGTTTTAAGATAAAACGATGGCAGTACAAGCAATAAATAGGGGCACTTACTACAAAGATTCTCATCACTGTAATCTCCACAGTCATCCTGTCCATTACACAAGAGTGTTTCATTGACACATAGACCATTGCTGCAATGGAACACTTGAGGCCCTTCACATAATATGTTTGTTCCATTATGACAAGACGTCTGTTCTTCATCAGAATTGTCTCCGCAATCATCAACTCCATTACAAGTCAATGCTGCCAAAACACACTTCATCCCATTAAGGCATGCAAATTCGTTATCATGACAGCCTTGAATTCCACAAAACTTGGGTTCATCAGTGGCATCACCACAGTCATTTTGACCATCACAATAGTACTCCTGCAACACAAAAGATACAACATTATAAGCAATGCCCCGCTCCCAATATTAATAAATCCTGAGTGTCCACCAACTTCAAGAACATACTTGCGGAATGCATTTTCCATTGCCACACTGAAAGTGTGTGTCAAGACAGGGCTGAGCACCATGCAAACAATGATCAGCAGATTCATCTGAGCTGTCATTGCAATCTTTCTCACCATCACATAACCATGTTAATGGAATACATTTGACAGGACCATCTTCGCTCAAGCACTTAAATGATGATGGTAAGCAGGATTTTCCAGTGCAGTTTGCATGTTCATCTGCACCATTCTGACAGTCTGGGGTTCCATCACATTCCCAGGACTCTGGTATACACTCAGGTTGGGCTCCTGCATGATCAGAGCTCTGGCAATCAAATTGATCTTTCCTGCATTGACTTTTACAATCTGCTTCATCTGAACCATCACCACAGTCATCATCACCATCACAAACCCAGTATTTTTGAATGCATCGAGTACTTTGGCATCTAAATTGATAGCTTGGGCATGTTTCGGGAATCCGTTGTGTTGTGCTGGTAGGGCAATCCTTTTCATCAGAATTATCCCAGCAATCATTTTCTGAGTCACAAATCCAACTAGGATTGATACAGGCTGTTGTAGTGTTACAATTTATCAAACCTGGGAGCTCTGTACACTCAGGTTTTGAACAATTCATTTCATCACTGGCATCGGGACAGTCAGCACTCCGATCACAGACATAAGCAGCATTAATGCAGACAGCTCCATGAGTGCATCGGAAATGTGTTTTGTCTGAGCATGAGCAATTCACTTCATCACTTCCATCTCCACAATCATTGTTGAAGTTACATGTTTGATTCATGGGAATACAGCGCCTGTTGGTGCATGTAAAATGGCCTGTACGGCACTTTCTCTGGCCACAATAAGAGGGTGCTTCATCAGAACCATCACCACATTGATCAATACCATCACAAGTCAGATGGTATGGAATGCACCTTCCATTTGAACAACTAAAGGAGGCGGATGTGCAGTGATCATGGTATTTTGTACACTGTTTTCCATCAGGCAAAAGTTCAGAGCCCGGGAAACAACTACACTGGACACCTCCAGTTACATTTAGCCTGCATATGTGTGCACATCCACCATTTAGGATTTTGCATGGATTAGCAGCACCTGAAACGAGGCATGCAAAATATAAATTGACAAAATTACAGATATATGACCAAAGAATGCTCAATTATGTGAGATCAACTTACATTCATTAGTATCATTTGAGACAGCAACAATCGCCATAGGTCTCTGCACATCTTTCCGAAGAACAACCACATCATCACCGGAAAATTTATTCACACGAAGAACAGCATGAAGTACCCAATCAGTCCAAAACAGATAATTGCCATACACAGCAATATCAAATGGGTGATGTGTAATAATTTCAACCAGTATCTACGCAAAAAAAAGTACAACAAGGTTGACAAACCATTCATCACTCAAAACAGCACCACTTCACTGTCAGAAAAAGTTATATGTTTTCTAGTCACTCTTCAATAGCAGCTTCTAGTTAACTTACAACTCTGTTGCTTCCATCATATTCAGCACGTTCAATCTTGTCCAAACGAGCATCACACCAATATAACTTCTGAGTGCTATGTTCCAAGACAAGGCCATTAGGCATTCTTATTTCAGTAGAAATGATTGTTTCAACATCAAAACCATTTGTGTACGCTCTTTGAATGGAGGGGTTGATGGAGTTCCAATTGGTCCAATACACTCGGCTGAAATAATAATAATAAGAAATTATGAACATCACAAATGATTAAATCATGACGCTGCCAGACATCACTTCTGGAGTGCGATGAAGATAACTCACGCTTCACATGGGTCTACAGCAATACCCCTTGGCTTGTCGTTTTCCTTAAGTCTTACTATTGGCTCAACCTTCGAATTGTTCGAAGTAAGGTTAATTTTATTGATGGTCAAGTCATTATTACAAGTCCAGTATAAAGTGTTTGCGGATGCGTCAAAATCCAATCCTTCAGCAGCACCATGTCCTATAACATAAGTGATTTTCCAATTCATTAGATGCAGACTACATAGACAATAATAACAACTTTGAAATGTGGAGAAAATAAAAACTGTAACTTACGTTCAATGATGACCGTATGATTAGTGCCATTGAAGTGAACACTATTAATGCTACCTCTTTGAATGTCTGAGTAAAAGATAAGTTTCCTTTTATAATCATAGGCTAGTGCAATGCTGTTCCGCATGTACTCTTTAGATTGAATGGTTGGGAATGGTGCATTCAAGTTATTTTCATCAGTCATATGTATACTGTCTAGGCGAAGCACTCGAGAGTAAAGAAGGAAACCATCATAATCTGAAAAGGACAACGCTCGTGTTAAATATAAATTGTGTTCCAATAACAATAGTGAGACAGTGCAGTAAACATTACGTTGCTCACCTTCACAGGAATGCCCATCACTTGCAACCTTACCATGGGCACAAGCACATACTGGATGTGTTCCATTATACAAACAAAGCTCTGCACAGCCCCCATTCTTGATGGCACATGGGTTTGTGCCTTGTTGCTTCAATTTTGAGAAGATCTTTGAAGTGGAAAGGAACAGAGAAACAAAAAAGGTAACATTCAGATGAGAGGCATTGGCTATTCTTTTACAGAACAGCTAGCATGTATGAGAGCAAGAGCTAAATACTAGCTATTTTCTTTAAAATTTGAAAAAGGGAGAAAAAGGAAGACTTATATTGTTCCAAACATTACCTGTATGTCCTTTAAAGAATCTCCGATGTCCTTAAGCATGACAGACTGATTTGAAAGATTTGACAAAGGAGCTGACATAATACTGCCCCTGTCACGGGTCCTAAAAAAAAAGGTTCATGACATAAGCATTTCTATTTCAAAAAAACTATGCACCAGGTCAAAAAATAAGGATTAAAAGGATGCTAAAAGGATTAAAACAATATTAACTTACGTGTCAATCCAATATAGAGTATTATTGAACACAGTTAAAGCAAATGGGGTATCAACAGAACGTTCCAGCAGTACTTCACGGTTGCTGCCATCATAATTTATCCTCTCAATTTTGTGAGTGCTAGAATCGCACCAGTATATTTTCTTCTCCTAAACATTGAATGAAAACAGATAATTTACAGAAGTCAAGTAGCAATTACATATAAACACTTTCAAAATACCTGGAAATCCAATGTGATATCATTGATAGCAGTAACACTTGAATTCACTAAAACTTTGCGGTTGGAACCATCTAAAGCAGCGCGCTCAATGCGTGGTTGTTTACCAGCATCACTCCAAAACAAAAGACCTTGCACTGGGTCCACAACCACAGAAGTTGGCTTATCCAAACCACCAGTCACAACAACATAACGGAATGAACCATCTAATCGTGACATTTCAATGACATGGACTTTTGGATCTGTCCAATATAAATTGCCTAATAAAAGGGAAGGATAAAGCACACATGAGCATAAGTTTGCTTTTGTGAAAGTTACAGATGTAAAAATTCAGATGATTTCGTTACAATTCCTTACCTGCTATCCAATCAACAGCTAAACCTAATGTAAATATGGAAAAGACAGATTTTATCAGTATCAGTTAAATTAATGTAAACACTAACTGTCATTCTGCTTTGCAGTTCCAACTGTCAGATTAAGTAACTCACCAGTTAACCAGTCCATAGGAATGATTTCCATGGACTCAAAATGCTCTATTACAACTTGGCGCCCAGTTCCATCCCGCCGTATTCGGGTGACTGACCCATGATCACTATCCGCCCAATAAATGAATTCAGACTCTGCAAAGTTTTTGAAAAAGAGAGTAAGAGAGAGAGAGTAAGAGAGAGAGTAAGAGAGAGAGTAAGAGAGAGAGAGAGAAGAGAGAGAGAGTAAGAGAGAGAGTAGAGAGAGAGAGAGAAGAGAGAGAGAGTAGAGAGAGAGAGAGAGAGAGAGAGAGAGAGAGAGTAAGAGAGAGAGAGAGAGAGAGAGAGAGAGAGAGAGAGTAAGAGAGAGAGAGAGAGAGAGAGAGAGAGAGAGAGAGAGAGAGAGAGAGAGAGAGAGAGAGAGAGAGAGAGAGAGAGAGAGAGAGAGAGAGAGAGAGAGAGAGAGAGAGAGAGAGAGAGAGAGAGAGAGAGAGAGAGAGAGAGAGAGAGAGAGAGAGAGAGAGAGAGAGAGAGAGAGAGAGAGAGAGAGAGAGAGAGAGAGAGAGAGAGAGAGAGAGAGAGAGAGAGAGAGAGAGAGAGAGAGAGAGAGAGAGAGAGAGAGAGAGAGAGAGAGAGAGAGAGAATGAATGGTTAAAACAGAGATGAGATGAGGTAAGGTTGAATCACATATCACATATAGATTACATACCAGCATGAAAGTCTACACTAGCAGCCATAGATACACGAGATATTGGACCAAGTACTTGGGTGGTATTATCTCCTGATTTGAGCGAAAGTCCTTTTATTTCCCAATTAATTGAGTACAAAAGAAAAGCTTCGATCCCTGCTCCAAAAATTTAAAAAAAGGAAAGATGCTATGTAGATTACAAACCAACAAATCTGAAAACAAGATTTTTCTTACAAGGAATATCCGGGTACTGACCAATACACTTTGTAGAATCAAGAGGATCAACATTGTAGCCCGTTCCACAACGACATACTCGCTCCGTGGACGAAATAGGTAGACAAAGATGCGAGCAATTGCCCTTATTAAATTTGCATGCATTGCTTCCTTGCTGAATTTCGGGGTCGTAAATCCGGAGGGACATCACTTGAACTAGACATAAAAACAATATCAAACACGGCTCTGAGAAAGAAAGAGATGACAACTATAAATAAAATGCAAGAACCCACTTGTATTGGCTCGAAGAACAGTATCATTGAATCCAGTAGTCTTGTTTGCTACACGAATAGCCATGTCATGTAAGTCTGCATAATATAAATTTCCATGATAAACTACAGCTGCAGTGGGATGAGCAGCTCCAATTGGAAGACCATCTCTTCTCAATAAAACATCAAAAGTCTTTTGCAATCGGAAATCATAATACTGAATGCTCTTGCTCCACACATTGACCCAGTACAAGCGCCAGGCATCCAAATCCATAGATAAACCTAGAGAATGAAAAAGAAAAATTAAGCCAACTATACAATAGGGCATGATTAATGAAACAAGACATTTAGATCTAGAGGATTATAATCATGCCATTTCTGTAAGCATCATGGTATGCAAACTGATAACTCTTTGGTTTAAAAGGCATGCTAAGAGAAGAGGTGAACATGTTTTTCCCCCTTAATTGGGTTAAAACAATAGGAGAGGAAAATTGAACTAAACTTTTTCAGAAGTGGCACATGAATCAAATAGCCAGAAGCCAAGATGCTTTTAAAATGCCTCGAAAGCAAAATACAAGGCAGATGAAACTTTTATAAAAATGTAAAAGCCGTTCAAAACAATATTGCACAGGAGAACACAACTTCATTAAAAAAGCACATTCTACATAGGCCATTAAAAAAAACGTGCCAACCATGCAATCATGTTAGTTTGTGCTTACAAATCCAACTGTTCAATTGTTCCAACACGCTTTCTTGGCTCATTATCAGCGGCACAACCCCTGGAATTACTCGTCTCACCTTTTTCCCTTAAATCAAGCACACACAGATAATGTGCATTTATAGTAAACCAAAGACTTCCTGTACAAGGTATGTTTTCTAATTTACGGCAAGAGATTGATGCTAAGATTTACAGTTCCTGACCTTAAGGCTAGAAAGTACCAATTTAATGTAATGTAAATTTCTAAGCTTGAATAAAACCCTGAACAAAGTCTTCAAGGTATGACAAATAGAGAATTTATCAAATCAAACTTAAAAATAAGGATGAGGATACTCACTTCTGGGAGCCACACTGGCAACATCTTCAACTTTAGAGAACAAGATATGTTGGCCACTACCATCCATGTTGGCTTCTTCAATTATGCAACTTGTTCCTCTTACATGGCTGAAATACAACTTGCCTCTTGTTGGATCAAGGGCTAATGATTTGATTTGAGCTGGTTCTGATTTCAATAAAGTTCCATCAGAATCTGAACTGTCATGATGCTCCCCAAATTCAGATGGAGGTGGTTGAGTAATTGGTGAAGTGGTTTGAGTCGATACATTTTGAGGTGACAAGGAAGTTTCATTCTCAGGAATCTTGTTAGGAATTTTGATTATTCCAGTTATTATGTATTCACCCTCCAAATTGCACACAAGTATTTGATTATATATAGGTCCAGCTGATGTCACATACATGTTCCCAGAAATCCAATCAATGGCAAAGCCAGTTGGAGAATCAATCCCTGGAAAATTACCACGAACCATTTTAAAAGAGACTCTTTTTTTTTTTTTTGTTACAATTGTTATAAATAGAATAGGAAAAGTCAGGTACCTGTGTCTATTATACTTTCTGCACCTCCACCTGTTAAACCTGTGCGTTTTACTTCATTGACTTGTACATCAGTCCAATATATTTTTTTGGTACTAGCAACAAAATCAAGCTGTGAAGGAGAGAGGACTTGAGGAAGACTTATAGTGGGTATTGTGTGAAAATAAGGCATTTTCAAATCCACCCCACGAATTTCATTGGCCCGTGAGAATAAGAGAACCTGCTCATTCACTGCAACATTTGCAAAACAGACAAGGACAGACACCACCACTTTCATGTAAATCATGCAAATATATCATTTGTAAGCCAAGGCCAGCATGTTTAAGTGAATTGTTTTTCTATTAATGGAGTTGTAGCTTACCAACACATGTGTGGTTATCTTTATCCAATCTCATGACGTGAGGACAATCACATTTGTATGTGTTATTCACACTAAGCAAACAGAGGTGAGAGCAATTCCCATTGTTGACTCCACACGGGTTATACGTTCCTGAAAACATCCAGGTATAGTATGGTTTGTTCCAACAGTAATGAAAGACAATCCCATAATAGGTCGTCTAAAAGGATTTACCTCTGGGTTGCCTGCTTGGATGTAGAATTTGAATGTCAAATGGTTGAGTGAGTGTTCTTTGAATGACAGTCAAATCAGTACCGTTCCACTTATTTGCCCGATTAACAGAATTAGTTCTCCAATCAGTCCAGTAGACATAGTTATCAAACAATGCGATTGCAAAGGGATGTGATAGAGTCTCATGATTTCGAATGACTGTTCGTATGTCCTGGCCCTCATAAGTTGCGGTGTGTATGGAATCTGAACGAGCATCTATCCAATAGATTCGTTGTAACTGATAATCAAGTGTAAGGCCATTTGGCCATGCACCATCGGCAATTTGATCAACAGCGACTACTTTTGTACGAAAATCTCCACTCATACTGCAACGTTCGATGCGTGGGTTGTTGGCATCCCAATCAGTCCAAAACAAGAGTCTGTGGGAAACAGATCACATTATTTCAAGTTCAAATTTGACAATGTAATAAATTATGCAGTGAAATAACATTTTAAAATACTGACCCATAGCGGGGATCCAAAGCAATAGCCCTTGGAGATTCCATATCACCAGCTACTAAAGTGCGCCGAAAACTGCCATTGAGTTTTGCAACTTCAATCTGGTCTAGGTTGCTTTCCACCCAGTAAAGGTTCTGTCCAATCCAGTCAACAGCTAGACCCTCTGCAGTAGAGAGACCAGTCTGCACCACTACTTCAATGTTACTTAAGGATCCTCCAACAAGAGTTCCTCTATAAATTTTGTCATCAATAACATCAGTCCAGAATATTTTGTCTTCAGACTCTGAGTGATAGAAATCTAAAGCAATAGTGTTTTTTAAACTAGAAATAAGAGCCTTTGGACTGTGTGAATGTAAATCAACACCACGCAGTTCGTGGCGATTGCTGAAGATAACATAAGGTGTGGCTTTATCTGTAACAGGGAATAAATATAAGAACAGCACAGACTTACACCAACATCTTGAGCTCAGCTAACTTCTTGAATATGCGTACCATTGCTTTTGCATGAAAATCCATCAGCTTGTAAGGTATAACCTGGATTACACTTGCACTTGTGCTTGGATTTTACTGCTTCACAAGCATGAGCACATACACCCCACGTTTCACAAGGATGAGTAGCACTACATGTAACTCTATCAGGCTGCAGGTGCAGAGATGAAGGGCAGTAACACATGATACCATCAGGGGTATTTTGGCACAAGTGTGAGCATTCCAAATTAGAACCACAAAGTCTCAGATCTAAGAAGAAATTAACAAAATATATAAATGTTACACATACCGGCTAAACCGCAAACGAAAACAACAACAAAATAACTATGAGAGGGTTAACTGACCACACTGCCCGCCTTCGTCTGAATTATCATCACAGTTGGCTTCTCCATCGCAAAATTCCTGCACTTTAATACATTTTGTACGATTGTCACAAAATTTTGAAGGGAATTCACACTCAAGTGAGCCATTGGAATGATGATGAATATGTGACTTGTTCTCTGCAAAACACATTGTTTTATGAGATATGATATACAAACAAAGCATGACGATGTGATGGTTTAAATAGTACACATTGTAATCAGTTCTTACCACAAAACTTTTCATCAGAATCATCAAAACAATCGTTTTCACCGTCACACTCAAGTTCTGCAGGTATGCAAAAGCTGTCATTACAAGCAAACTCATGTGGCTCACAATGAGAAGTATGGGTTGGAGTATGAGAAGTTGGACAGTTCTCTTCATCACTATTGTCATAACAATCTCTTGTTCCATCACATCTGAAGTTTAGAGATAAACATGTATTGTTGGCAGCACAATAAAACTGCAAAACGAGAGAAAATTATGTTAAAATGAACAGTAAACAAGCCTACCTATCCATCAGAGATTCAAGTTAGAAATATCATTTTTAAAGAGAAAAGTTCATGGCATACCATAGTAGAATTATTACAAACTGGCACACAGTCACGTTCATCACTTTTATCTTCACAGTCATCATTGCCATCACAATAATAATCAAATGGAATACATTTTTTATTGGCACAAGTAAATTGAGATGGGTGACATTCTGAAAACACAATAAAAAGTATTATAAGTTTTCAAAATTTGTAAAAATTGTAAACAATTTAAAATAAAATAAGACAGATAAGCTTACGGCAATCACTATGTTCATCAGATGTATCATTTGCTCCACAATCTAACTCTGTGTCACAAGTCCATGTCATTGGTATACAACGACCTGATATCTTACATGTGAACTCTTCTGGTTTACAAGTAACATTACCACATTTTTTAATATCCTCATCAGTACCATCATGACAATCCTTGTCTCCATCACAAATCCAGCTCTTCCTTATACAAACATTTACATCACATTTGAAGAAGTCTTTTCCACAATTTGATTCATCTATGGATCATAATGAGATAGTGTTAAAAAAAGATACATGAAAATCAAATTTATATAACTCATAATTCTCTTCAGTAGGTTCAACTAAGATAACAAACAAACCTTTGGATGGTGGTGACGCAGTTGCAACACCACAAACACCTCCTGGACTTGTATCTTCATCTGAACCATCTGGGCAATCAACATCCTTATCACAAACATGATGACGATCAATGCAAGTCTTGTTGTTGGAGCACATGAACTGACCCGCAGTGCAATGGAATGGAGCAGTATAGTTCACATTTTGAACACACTGCTTCCCTTTCAAATCAAATCCTTCCCTGCATGCACATACCACACCGTTTGGAGTTACGAGACACAGGTGTTCACATCCATTCTTGTTCACTGCACACTCATTAGTACCTGCCAACACAAATTCCAAATTGTGACTAAAATGCTCATGGTTGCTTTTGCAATTGGCAAAACAAAACAAAAACTTTAAAATTTCTTCTTGTTACCCTTTTGTGTGCTGTTGTCAAAAACCCTTAATTCATAAAGAGGATTGTTTTCAATAACCAAAGTAGTGACTTTGGGTTGAGTGCGATTTGATATGTCCAGACGTTGTACAGTTCCATTTTGAAACTCAGTCCAATAGAGAAAGTTGTCACTATGAGCTAAGCCATATGGATGCTCCATTGGCGCTTTATCAAATACAACCTGTACAAATAATAAGAGAATAACTAACTTACAGACCTGACAACAATGAATTGAAAACTATACCTATGGCAACATAGGGACTCGCACTCACCTCCCTGTTTTTTCCATTAGTTTGAATACGTTCAATTTTATCATGATAAGCATCACACCAATACAGCCATTTCCCTTTATAATCAATGCTAAGTCCATTAGGCCAATGAACATTTTCAAAAACAAATCGTTCACGCTGACTGCCATCCATGTAGGCTCGCTCAATTTTCCCTTTCTGGGTTATAACTGTGGCCCAATCTGACCAATACATAAATCTACAACAAAATAGAGAAAATTTTCAGGTAAAACTGTGAATAACAGCATAAACTGGAAGGATGTACAGGACATATTACAGATACATGGGATATGTCTTTCATCATCACATTTTAACAGAACTGAGCCATATTGAGTAGACATAAAACATCAAAAGATTTTGTACTAACCCTGCTCTTGGATCCAAAACTATAGCACGTGGGTGATGCATTTTTCCACGCACTAAAACTTTTCTTTGCGATGGCTCATCAATTCGGGCTACACTGATAGCAAGTTGCCCTTCATCACTCCAATAGATATTTCCACTAAGCCAATCCACTGCTAGACCTTCACAGTTGTCAATTCCCTCATTAATTAAAACTTCTTTTCTACCACCAGACACTTTCCGTCGCATTATAGCGTAGCTGTTATTGGGCCTAGCAAAAGTAAAAACAATAGTTTTAAATGAGCTTCATCTTTTGGTTCCTATACTTAGAACTTAAAAAAATTAATTTTAAAAATAATTAGTTAAGAATACTCACGTGGCGTGTGTAAAATATATATATTGAGATTTAACATCATAGTCAAGAGCTTTAGACTTATTGACATCTAGGATGGGATAGGTAACTTCCACCTTCTTTTCAGTTGGTTTGAGTGGTATTCCCTTCACCATGCTAGGACGACCAGCACCATATATTAAAAACTTAGTCTGATTGGCTACTAAGCAAGATTTACCATCCACTGCTATTGTGTAGCCTGGCTGACACAAACATTGACCTTGTCCGCTGCCACTTTTCCATGCTGCTATACACAGGTGCTGACATCCCCCATTATTAACTTTGCATGGATGAGGAGCATCCGGTTGTCTTTGTCGGTGGTAAACATTTATAGAAAAAGGACGACTTGTGTTACTGATGATACTGAAACTTCCATTGAATTTGTGGAGGCGAATGACACTTAAACTTCTCCAGCTTGTCAAATACAAGTAATTCTCGAATATTGCAACATCAAACAAATTCTGTACTGGAGGCCCTCTTCGTAGCATTTTCCTGTTGTTGCCTTCATAATCAACACGTTCTACACAATCTAGGAACGTATCAACCCAATACACATGTTGGTTGGGGAAATCCACACTCACTCCATATGGGTAAACAATACGTCGGTCTACTAATGTTTTCCTATCTGTTCCATCCATTTGAGCTCTTTCAAGGCTGGGCTGGGCTGTGCCCCACTTAGTGAAGAACATGTAGCCTCTTGTTGGGTCAAGAGCAATTCCCCTTGGTTTGCCAATGTTCACATCAACAACAATAGTGCAAGCTTGGAAAGTACCATTGCATAGAAATATCACCTCATGAGTATCATCTAAGAAGTACCAATTTCCAGAGATCCAGTCTAAGGCAAATTGAATAACTGTTTGATATGAATACATTGTCGGATTTGGCATGTCCCAAGGTTTGTCTAGATGGTCAACATTGGCACACTGAAGCCTTTTATCCTTAATAAAACACATTGTTTGATTCCGGTGATCAAAAGATAAGGCTTGAGTCTGATCCAGTGGAATGTGAGAGATAAGGTGGCTGCCTTTCCAAACCGACCCATTAAGGGCTAAACGCCGAATATCATCAGCAGAGGTGAGAAATATACTAGGAGGTTCATTTTGAGGTGCTGAAACAGAAACGCATGTAGGTTAGACAGATGGTAAAAATAAAGCCATATGATTCTACTTCCAGCTTAAAGGGAATGTGGAATATTACTTACAGTTTATTGCAAAACATGAATTGTTAACCCTTTTGTAGCCAGAAACACAGCTACACTCAAAGGATCCAGCTTTGTTAGCGCACAGTTGATCACACGAGCCATCCAGTTCACACTCATTTAAGTCTGTAATGCAAACAAATTAATGTGTTGTCACAACTATGAATTTATAGAAAACAGTAATAAAAAAAAAACTTTTTCATGAAGCTGAAAATTAAAAAGGGCCAACTGAAATAAGAGTACCTATGCACTTTGTTCCATTTGCCTGTTTGCCTTCACCACAATAGCAAATCGGACCATGAGGACTTGGCATGCAGCGATGCTCACAGGAAATGTTGCTACACATTGTAGCAACACCAACATCTAAAAACATTAACAAACAACATGTAATTTAGTGACAAGAACAGCCACAGCCAAGATCACAATTACAATCTTCTTTAAATTAAAAACAAAAAACTTACGGCAATTTCCACCTTCATCTTCCCCTTTAGGACAGTCAGTGACATTGTTGCACAACTTTGTAATTTGAACACAAGAATCCGAAGTTCCACATCGCACAAAGTTTGCTGGGCAATTATTTTCAGGGATACCTATAAAAAATGAAAGAAAGAGAGATAAAGAGAAGGAAGAAAAAAAGAACACAATCGCAAGGGATAAACATTTAACAATTTTCAAAACACTGAAATAATGAAGTGCATTATAAAAATTTCAATAGATTACAAGTGAATGCTGGATCTTCATCTGATGTATCATCTCCCCCACAATCTGGTTCACCATCACATGTCCATCCCTGGGGAATACATTTCCTGGTTGATGCACACATGAATTGCAGGGGTCGACAAGTCACTGGAGCTGGGGGGAAAAAAAAAGTTCCAAGAATGTTAAAACATTTACAAGATGGCCGCTTGCAAAGTTGATTGAAGAAGTGTACTTACGACAGTCCTTGGGCTCATCAGAGCCATCACTGCAGTCAGGTCTACCATTACATTTTCGTCGTTGAGGAATACATGCTCCATCGTCACACTGAAACTGTTCTAGAGAACAGTTCCCATGCACTGCAGCTATGAAAGAAAAATGAATATTTGTATTGTAACTAGGGTACATAATTAGCAGTTATAAGATACAAGTGGACTTAAATTTTAATCAAATTCAACTGTCAACAGCTCCTAAATTTATATTATGAAGTTGACAAAAAAAAAAAAAAACAAGTCCTGGAATTACTTAAATTAGAGAGATGGATTAAGTTTATCAAATCTAAAATCTAATAATCAACAAAAAAATAAGGCACTGCATTAAGAGAATTGTAGTAAGTCCCAGAACATTGTTGACTCAACTTGTAAGACATGGTATGTAATTTTTAAAATATTTTTAAAAAATGACAGTTGTGTCAGGAACACCACTTATATCAGTAACATCAACAAAATACGCAGACGAGTTTAAACACATCAGATGTAAACGTAGTAATTTTTTGTAGGGGAAAAAAAAACCTGTGTTTATATTTGATTATAACCTAGTGCTTGATGTCATGGAAGTATACATGAGAGTACCCGAGGACCTCAGATACAAATACAGTCATAATTAAAATATAAAAAAAATCCAAGCAAATGGCAAATTTATTTATTTCGTCAACTTATGAGTGTATCCAAATCTTTGATCGGTCTTACCCTTTGTCGGCCCATCTTGCGTTCCATGGGTATCCACTAGTTCTATACACACAAGAAAGTAACCGATACAGAGAAGTCTCAGTATCATTTTATCGGCCCGGTATGCAACCGAATAGAGACTTCATATAGCAATGTTGTTGGCCCTCATTCTTTTAATTCAATTACTTAAGGAGAAGAGGCCTAAGCCTAAACAAATAACAAATCAACAAATCACAGCAAACAGCCCGCTAGTGGCGCTTCTAGCGCTCTGCGACCAAAATCAAGTAAACATCGTAAACATTGACAACGAAATAAAGTGTTTGAAAGCTGTTGATTATCATGATCCACGAGGGACTGTATCGTTTATTACCATTCAACAAATTAATGAGGCTCAGTATAAGCATGCAATTTATAGTTTCCCAACTACTTCCAGCCATCTAAGTGAAGCACGTTTCACGGTTTGTCATCCTGTTTCAGACGGAAGGGCCTTCCAAAACCAGTGTTATGTTTGTACCTGGTTTGTATGTGAATATCCGGTAGGTTCTTCATGGAGGATTAAATGGCGGCTGATGAAAAGTGGTATTTTACCAAAGAACAATTATCACAAACACCAAGCTTAAGATGTGGTTACGATGCGGACCGAGAGCTGTTATCTCGCCAGCAAGCCGCTCATCTCATCCAGGACATGGGGCAGCGCCTACAAGTGTATCCTTGCAATTTGGTGTGAAGCTGTGTGGTGTGAATGTCGCCGTTCGGCGCTGCCTGGACGAAGATGAAGCGTCCTTTTACCATATCCTGCTGTGTTTCGGTGTGTTTTCTCTCCGCCCACTGTGCTCCCCAATAAATGGACCGTTGCGTCTTCGCAGCGTCGGAATTTTTCTCAGGTGATGCAACCTCAATTTTGGACCTTGAAGGATCGCGGATCACACCCTAGTCCAGTGCCACGCCATTCTGTAGAAATCCGGGGCTCTGACGGATATGTTGACCGGTCTGCTGTATGCATGTCGCCTCTAGGCTGTTTTCATGGTGTTATCCTTTGGCAGATGCCACTCGTTTTGATTTGGGTGGGTTCGGTAGTGATAGGTTATGTTCCTCGCACTGGCCCTGGAGCTATGTTATGATTAGCCTAACCTCAATTTTCCAGCGTATCATAGGATTGCGCAACTTTTCCATTCATTTTTCTCCGTAGTCTTCTAAACGTAGGAGTACGAGCTTTCTGCCTTTGTAGTGCCCTGTCATTGTCTGTTTTTGCCACTGACGTCTCCAGTTTGTGTTTTGTGGTTTTTCCTTAACTTCAGGTTCAGATCCCAACTTTGCATAAACACAGCCATGGTCTACATGCACCGATTTTATGTATTCCACTCGTTCTCTCAATTTCACTTGGATGCAATGGCAGCTGCAGCACTTTTTCTAGCTGCCAAGGTTGAGGAACAACCTCGGAAACTAGAACATGTAATTAGGGTAAAACAGATTTGTCAACAACCTAGAGACCACCAACCTCAACCTGCTTTAGATGTCAAGTCCGAGGTGAGTCAATTGGTTATGGCCTGTTACTTGTATTTTTCTAGTGCCTAAAGCAAGTTTTATCAGAAATCCGTGCTGGTAAGGTCCTCTGTAACTCAGATACCCTACATTATTTTGTAATGCATTTCATTTAACAGTGTGACTAATATTTACTTTGTTGGTATCCCCATCCTTCTTATTTTTTTGCAGCAATACCTGGAACAGGCCCAGGATTTAGTATTTAATGAAAATGTTCTTCTTCAAACACTGGGATTTGATGTAGCTATTGATCATCCTCACACTCATGTTGTCCGCTGTTGCCACTTAGTGCGTGGTAAGTGCGGGCTTGATTTATTTCTGCTCCAGAAGCATTAGAGGGATTGTCTAGTTGCCACAACATTATTTTCAAGTGGTAGGGGACTCTTGGTTGCATAATCAAGAATACTATCATTGATTTCTGAAGTGTATTCAGATACACTAAAAATGTTGTGGCAGATGGTTCGATCTACATTGCTGTACACTGTGAAATTCACTTTGTTTAAGCAATGTTAACTGTCCACTAACAGACAATGTTTACTGTCCACTAACAGCCAGTAAAGATCTTGCGCAGACATCCTACTTTATGGCTTCCAACAGGTAGTTGTCATCCATGTTATCATAAGGCATTTTATTTTGTTTCAGTGAGCTAATGGTTCTCTTTGTTTTCCAGTTTACATTTAACTACTATGTGCCTTCAATATAAACCTACTGTTGTTGCATGCTTTTGTATTCACCTGGCATGCAAGTGGTCAAATTGGGAGGTAAAATCATTTTGATTTCCATTACTGATACTCTCATTTCTAAGTATTTATTTTTTATGTATGTTTTTTTTTTCATTACTTTGCAGATCCCTCAGTCCAATGAAGGAAAATACTGGTTTTACTATGTGGACAAGACAGTTACTCAAGACTTGTTAGAGCAATTAACAGATGAATTTCTAGTAATATTTGAAAAATGCCCTTCAAGGCTAAAGAAAAAAATTAAGGCCAACCAAATCCGGCAACATACCAATTTGTAAGTATATGCCTGGTGCTTAGGTTGGCTTCATTTATTATTCTTGTGGGATGTGTTGATACAGGTTGCACAATGAGTGTAAATTGCCTGATTCATTTTCTAATTCCAATCTTCTCTAAATCCTCACAGTAATCAATATATCTTTGTGTCTTTCAGGATAAAATGTCGCAAAGTCATAGAGATAACTTACATGAAGGTGTTAGTTTTCAATCTCACCATAGGCCTCAAGACCCAAACAGGCCATGTAAGTTTTTTATGAGAATTTAAAAAATATATCGAATTATTGTCTTATTTTTCAAACACATGCATACATTTGTTCACATTCACTACATGTATTTTTAAACTATTCACTGCTTATCTTTCAGCGACCTCGCATGTTCCACAAAGTTCCAGTCAACGTTCTGACTCCAGAGAGTACCAGGAGAAACGAGAAAGGGAAAGGCAAATGGCCTCTCAAGGTTCTCATTCTCAACACAGGTATGTTCCAGCCATAGATCTATATTTATATATATTTCCCCCTCTTTTTCCTTTGTTTTATGTGCGCTAGTGTTTTTTTCCTCCTTTTTTTGTTGTTGTCTTACTACATGTGTTGTATTGATCTTTCAGAGATGGGCATCATCGAAGCCATCATATGGGTAATCTGCACCCTACATCTTCCTCTGCTCAAGCAAAGCCTCATGCTAACATGCCTCAACATAACAAAGTTCCACATCCTGGACAACACCGCTCATCATCATTGTCTCATCACCCCCGACCTGATCACCACAGTAGACCCGACCATCCCCAGAGACCTGAACACCAATCAAGGTCGGAGCATCAGCAAAGACCAGATTATCAACAGAGGCAGGACCGTGAACGACAGCCAAGACCAGAACACGGTTCCAGACCAGAACATCACCCTAGAGGGGACCACCTATTAAGACCCGAGCAGGCTAGACCCGAGCAAGTGAGACCCGAGCCGGTTAGACCTGAACAGATTAGACCTGAGCAGGTTAGACCGGAGCAGGGCAGGCCTGAGCAGGGCAGGCCGGAGCAGGGTAGACCGGAGCAGGGTAGACCAGACCACCACCAAGTTCGTGTGGATCATCAGCAAAGAGGTGACCATCCAAGCAGACTAGATCATCATCGTTCTGATCACCTGAACAGACCTGATCATCAAAGTCGACCTGAGCATCAAGGGCGGACAGACCACCAATTGAGGCCTGATCATCCTGGAAGTCAAGGAAGAAACGATCCACAAAGACTTGATCCTTCTGCACGAGTGGATCAAGCAAACCGTCAAGAGCACCTTGTTAGGTCTGAATATCCAAGTGGCCTTGAGAGGCATGACAGACTAGATCCACATGCTGATCAAAGGCATGGAGGAGTGACTGCTGCCAGAGAACAACAAAGAAGAGATGCTGCTATGCAAAGAGAAGCCGTGCGAAGAGAAGCATTGCATTCAAATAGTCTCTTAAATCACTCTCCTGCTCAGAGGACAGCTAGTGCTGATAGTGCAATCAGTTCAAATAGTTCTACCTCATTAACTCCTTCCAGTCAGGATTGGTCAGGGTTTGGAGTAACACCTGCTGCATCTGGTGGGCCATCACCTTTGCCTCCTAAGCACCCTGACCCAGGTCATAGACATTCTACTGGCTATGAGAAGCCAAAATCCTCAAACTCGGCTGTAGATTCTTATGGCAGACACAGAAGCAGTTTACCAGGAACTGATCGGAGGCCAAGCAGTGGTGCCGTATCGATGGATCGTGAAATGATGCAGAAAATCTCTGAAAGGCGTCAGTTAGAATCATTCTTTGGGAAAACAGAAGCACAAGAGAGAATGAATGAAAAACATCAAGTGAAGCATCTTCCTACTGCACCTTACAAGGACTTAAAGAGAGAACCAGAGAATATCCAATTACAACCTCAGATAACTCCAGTGCCTTCACAGCATATCAAGAGAGAGAAAGTGTCACCTTCCTTACAACCTTTAGTTGCAGCACCCACCGCACGAAATGACTTGGATATGACTGCCCCGTCATTAGCCATGCGCCAAAACAACTACAAACTTAGTGCAAGTGAATACTCCATTTCCAAGAGTATCAAAATTGAGCCTGATGCAGATTCAATCTCAGATACCCGAAATGGAACCACTGCCCCAACTCTCATTACTCCAAAACTAGAGAAGATAGAACCTGATGTGAGGATGGAAGGTTCACTGATGTCTAATAGACTACCTCCAGTGAAAAGTAGTATATTTAGTCCTGAAAAAACTTTACCAAAAGAGAGAGAATCACCACTACCACAGCAAGCTACTAAAACAAATTGTCCTCCATCACCAGGCATAGCTTTTGGCTCTCCGCCAGTTACTCCTGGTAAATCACAAGGTTCAAGTAGTCGTTCTGATCACAAATCACTTCTTTATCCCCCTGCACCTGTCAATACTTCTGTAGTTCAAGGACGGAGTAGTGCCTGTGTACCAGAAATTCAGTCAACAGCTTCCCCTCAAATACCTGTTCTTCAAGATGGTCGCTCAATTGTTCCAATGAAGAATACAGATGTAAGGACAGCAATGCCTCTTGTCCCCATTCAGGGCGACCTGGGTGCAGTAGCATTTCCAGCATCTGAGGCAAAGGATTTGGTGCCTGCCCCATCTGATGAAGGTGCGGATCACCATCATCACAAGAGTAAGAAGAAAAAGGAGAAAAAAGAAAAGCATAAACACAAAGATAAAGATAAGGAAAAACATAGGGAAGAAAAGAAACACAAGAGTAAACATAAAGAAAAGGACAAAGAAAGACGCAAGTCAGAGGCTGTCTCTGAGGGGTCACAACCTTCTATGCCGGGTAAACCCGAGCTTCTAAAGATTAAAATCCCGAAGGCGAATATTACTACACCACCTCCAGCTCCAGCCGTGGCTGCTCCCGCATCTGGTGGTGGCTTGAAGCTGAAGATAAGTCTTTCCTCGCTCTCATCAACACCAAGTGGGACATCGTCATCAAAAGAATCGCGCAAGCGAGAACGTGATCGGTCCAGTCCAGGGGTGGAACCCTCTCACTCCAAAGCACCTAAGTTGAGCAATGTTGTTGAAACTCCTAAGCGTAGTGGTAACCCGGAAATTGCCAACCATGGTGTCCCGAGCAAAAGTAATTATGCTCGGCAAAATGGCCTGGAATCCCGTGGAGGGAATCAACACCATATGCGGCATCCACAGCACTACAGTGGAAGCAAGGTACGTAAGAGAGGTGCTATGCATGGTTGGCCCCCTAGGTACGAGCCTCCGATTGTCAACCGCATATCAATTTCTTTTAATCATGATGTGCCATCATCGTTTGTACACCCAATGCCTATTAATTTGCCTGATACCAGCATTCCCCCTCCTGTAATGCAGCCAATGTACTACCCTCAATACCATTATCCTTATTCCTATTACCAAATGCCTTACGCTCAGGCACCAGTTTTGCCCTTAGCTCCACCCCCTCCTCCTCCATTGCCTAAAGATCCCCCTCCCTCTGCCCCTCCTCCCCCTCCACCTCTACCTTGATTTTCTTGCACTGTCTGTCCAATTTTTCTTGTGAGATGCTTTATTATTGTTTATCCCTCTTCTGGTAGAGTGGTTAGTTACATTATTGCATCTGGTTTTTTTTCTTACCTTTCTTTCTACTGTCTGTGTTTTCCTTGGTCCCATCCATCCTTTTTCTCCTGTATCTTCAACCTTGTCATTAAGAATTGGAGTAGAGATTGGACAATATTGCATTGCATCACAAGTATCTTGCTTTTATTGTTTTGATAAAGACATTCCAACTTCATTCAGAGGAGTTTAGTGTGGATGAATTGGCTAGTATTACATTTTCAGACAAGTGTAGCAATATTTATCTAGTCAGAATGTGGGTGTCAGACCTTCACAAAATATCCAGAGATTATCAATACTTTGTTGTGTCCTGTTCGTAACCTTGTTGCAAAGCTTTTTTCTATACATAGATCAGACATTGATCCAGAAGTTTGTGTGCTTGTTTTATAGAGTGGATAGCTCTTCACACATTCCACCAGACCCAATGTCTGTTTTTATTACAAAATCACTATTTATATTATGGTTTCAGTAAAAATGCCAGTTAGCTATGAGAATTCTTTTTTTAATTCAATTCCCCCCCCCCCCCCCCCCATTTTTACATGTTTTGTCCTCTGTTGTTTTACATGCAACTTAATTAAAACCCATTTAAGCCGCTTTTCATTTCCTTTGACTCAGTTGCAGTTGCCAGTTAGCTTTCCAAATTCAATATTCAAGCTTAAATGTTGTTGGTAATGTCGTTACTTTGAGAGTGGAAAAGCGTATTCTATGGTTTGGAATGAACAGTCCAGTCCTTTTCCCCCCACGTGTTGGGTGTTTTGTGGACCTTTCTTCTTTTTGATTAGATGGCCTGTATTTCAGGTGTCACTGTGGTTTGTAAAAAAAAAAATTCCGTTTACAAATTCATCATCTGTACCTTGCCATTCATGGACTGTGTCATGGTCTGTGCCTTTACATGAATTTCAAAGATCTTCTTGTTATTCAGTTGTCTAACTTCTCTTTGACTTGATGAAAGCCTAGAACATTAAATGTTCAGTAAAATGTTTTTTTCTGATACAGATTGTGCATGTGCATTCTAAATTATTCTTTTTTTCTTTACGTTTTTTTCACTGCTTTTGTAGTATCGAAAAATGGTGCATGAGAGATGTTTTATTGCATGCTATATCGTAATATAGATGGTGCGGTATTGAAATGATCCCATTTTAGTTCTTATATTGTTGAAAGTCTGTTTGCCTTAAGAAAGTTTTTATTTATGTACAAGGTCGTCACCAGTTCTTATCCTTATCATTATGAATGGGTTAAGAAAATGAATCCTACATCACATGTGGGTGATAAGGGGTACTGCTCTCAATTAACTTATAGGGCTATCTACATGGCTTCTCAGCTGTAAGTTTCAATTTGTTACTGATATTATTTTTATCAGTAACGGAACTGATAAACACTTCTTCCAGGTTTAAGTCTAGTTTTTCTTCCAATTTCATCATGTTATGTTCGATGTTTCATCAGATTGAATTTTGAAGTATTAAATATTAGACTTGTCCTAAAATCCCCACACATGAATTCTGCAAGGTCCCTTGTGATGTGCAATGTTGTCAGTAGAGCTAGGATTCAATTGCATAGAACATTGCAGTGTTAGTGCAATCAGGAGCGCACTAGATGTGTAAAATAGGTTATCCAACAGTTTAAGACTAACAATGATCCAAGAGAAGTTATTAAATTTTTTGACTTTAGGCTGTGATTGTTAATTGGGAGAATCGTTCGGTTGCATTTTTTGTCAAATCAATGTGTGAATTAACTACATTGGTATGTTGTCTATGTTACTGATTTATTTGTTGTTGAAATGCTGCTTATCTAGTGAAAGTTAATTTTATACAGGGTATTGCCTGCTTAATCATTTAAGTATTAAGTTGGTTGGTTAGGTTGTAATGAGAGATTATACATTGATTAATTTTGGGGTAATTTTGTTATTGAATTGTTTATTGAATAAAGCTTCTGTATTTTTCATTTGTTACATCTTTTCTTTTCCCCATTATCATATGTGGCATCCACTTTGATTTTAAAACTGATGTGCGTGATTCAGTAGTCTCATGCAGAACTCTATTTCATTTCTCGCTTCATAGAAGTGGTGTCCAATTAAAACTTGTATCGTAGCATGCCTATGTTCCTAACGGTTGTGCATGCTTGTAGTATTAAGTGATTTTAGTATTTTTGTTGGTTCTGTGGTATTTATGTGGACATTTTGAAAAATTTTGTTGAAGTGTTTATCTTGGTTGAATAGTGACTTCTTTGCATTGTGGTGGTGTGTGATATGAACACTTAGGAAACCTCCATAGTGATGAAGTGTGAACTCAGTTTTCTTGCTTTTATGTTGGGTTCCAGATGATAGCCAAACATTTTTATTGCTCCAAATCTGCCAGAAGCTATGAGCTGGAAAAAAAAAGTGCTTCAGAATGGACTCTTGCACAACATGTGGTGCTAAAATTATTTTCTAGATGTTGCTAATTTTTGTTTTCTCTTAATTTCTAGATGGTGATGGATGATGGTTCAACCTCAGAGATTAGCAAGAATCACTCATCTACCTCATAGGAAAATTTGTAAAGTAAGTGAATTAAGTATTTTTTCCCAGCTGTGGAAGCTGTGGAATTATGGAAAGATACTGGACTCATATAGAATATACAATTGTAATAAAGTAAATGAAACATTGATACCTTTTCCAATACAGGTAGTAACTCTTGTACATTGTGATAAAACTTCTTGTTTGAACATAATTTCTCTTTACACCAATAAGCAATTCATTGTTATTGTAAATGTTTGGCATTTAGTGACAGATACTTTAATTTTTTATTAAACGAAGCTTTGCTAATAGTTGAATGTTAAGTAACATTTTCAGTACCTAATTGTTTCATATACCAAATATTGTAAGAGGCAGAAATTATTGTTATTATTATGGCGAGTACTTGAAAGGGTGGACGGTGTGTAACTTCTCATTTCTCAAGAATGAAACTTGATTACAAATCATGTGGAACAACAATATTTATGGGATGGTGTCATTTAGGCCCCATCTCAATCTCTGTGCGACACCCTAAAAGTGTACACATGTAGCTAAACAAATTTTACTGTTTATAATTCTTTAAGTACATTCATTGAAAGGGCACATTTTAGTGCACTCTTGGTTGAGACTGATGATTTTGTGAAAATGTAGCATCTGTGAAAACTTTTATTTTCTAACATTGTTCATATTTGGCATTTTGAGGGCCCTGACATTTTATAGATTTAAGGTGCTGTAGTGATCCTTACATTTGTGTAACATCCTCAAGAGTAGCCTGACCTTTTCTTTAGTTCTGTTGTTGTTGTTGTTACATTGCCTCTTTGTCCTGTATCTTATGTCCCATTTTCGGTTTTGTTAAATATTGCTCTAAAACATTGGAAACTGTAGGGTCTGTATATTGTTGTGCAATTGTATTGCACATAGGCCATGAAAAATGTTGCTACTTTTTCATTTTTTATTTTATTTATTTTTATTTGATAAGATTGGGAGCAGGTGGCTATTGTTTAGTCACTGCAAGCTGTCAATAAACAAATTTGTTACATTCTTTGTGGAGAATTCTCTATTTTTCTACCCCCTTCCTAAGTCACACAACCATGACACAACCACTCTTCTACTGGAGTGTTTTGAATTTATAATCAGATGCAGGGGTAGGGAGCACCAAAACAGAGTAAGAACTGAAGGAAATAATCTTCTTTCATGTTGAGTCAATGATGTATTTCAATCTTGAACAAAACATTCATAGGACAGAAGAGTCTTAAAATCAAATCATGGGTGGAAACTTAAAATTAACATCTGAATGCTTACATGACAGGTACACTCGATCATTTGTGTCTGCCAGTATCTTACACTCGTTGGCACATCACATTTTTGCTGTCTTGCTGAGAATAGTTTCTCCTCATGGACTGTGGGGGGTATTTTAGGTTAAAGAGCTGGAAGTTACCATTGTTGGTGTGCAAGTAGCTGGTTGAAAAATTGAGAGTACTGGTACAAACTTGTTGAAAATTTTAACAACGTTCCATATAAAATTTAGAGAGGACGAAAAAACTGAACCATGTATTCAGTTGGCAGATAGCAAATATAAAATCATGATAAAATATAGGAGCAAACTGAAACCGGAAGTAGACTTTTGAATGGGAAAATGAGCCAAAGGGCAACAAACAGAAGTTCTTCCAAGTGGTTCCTACACAGGGTTGATTCAGCTTAAACACCTCTCCTTGATTTCAGTGTACAAAGTAAACTGGAGTAACAAATTATGGAGTTGAGCACTTTGTATACATAGCATTTAATTTGTTCCTGCTCCTATACCTTTGAATTTAATGCTGTACACGGTTTACCATTATATCACACATCAACAAAACATCAACAAAATTAAAAAACTGTACAACATAAAAATTACAAAATTCATAAAGAAAATGACTAGCATTATGTTACAGAAGGGCACATGCAAACAAAAAAGAATTGTTCAAAATGTTCAGTTCATAGACGCACTGAAAGAAATCAACATAAAACAAATGTGTAGGTGCTATGCAGGACTTAAAGCAAAGGCGGGATTTGTTTTTTATGGCTTCAGGAAGAGGACAGCAAAAATCAGTTCCAGCAAGGAAGTCTCAGATCATTTTTTTTTCTAACAGTCAATTTGACCTTATAGTGACTTTGAACTGTAAAAATATATCGAGTTGTGAGTTCCTCATGGCTGATATGCCACTGTCCTCTTTAGCATAATTATTGGCACCATGAATACCCTGAAGTAAAACTTCAACTCACCTGATAACTAGGACAACATGTAATCAAATCTCTGAACCATATATAAATTTGCATCATATGTAATAATTAGGAGTTGAAGTTTTGGTCTGGGTTCATCTTTTCCTTCCATTTGGATCAAAAGCACATATCTACTAAGAAAGATGTCTCTAGGTTTCTTCACCTTTCAAATGAGAACAGAGGATTGTCACAATAAGTTAATTTAAATATAGTCCCATAAATTTTACAAGATTACCTAAATTAAATACTCACATAACTACACTATTCGAACATTTAAAAAATTAAATTAAGTAAAAATCACAAGAAATGCATGACAGTCAGAACCGAAGTCCAACACCATTATGACTTTGCTCCCTGGACCTGCAACTTCCTGATGCGAGACTGGACCGACTCGCACTTGACCTCGCTGAACCTGGCGTATCGGCCCCCGGGCTTGACTTCCCTAATTTCCCTAATGACCACCAGGTTGCCGTTCTTCTCCCGCATCAGCTCCAGGCCGCAGCGCTTTCCATTGTTCATGGCCGTCTGCATGAGCGCCAGCTTGCTGAGGATGGGCTTGGGCGGCATGGGCCTTGGCCTTGGTCCCGGCGCCGACCCCGTCATCCCCGGCATGGGCACACCCGCGCTCGTGCCCATCCCCGCCCCCGTCCTCGTCCTATCCTCGGGCTCGGCAGCAAAGCGAGACAGGGCGCGCGCGAACGAGCCGTTGCACTCCCTGGGGTACAGAGAGCGCGCGGACGGGGACGGCGACAGGGGCGAGCCCGCACCCGCCGTGCCCAGGGAGCCAGACCGCGCCGCCGAGGCCGAGGCGCGTTCCCAGACGTTGTAGCCGGGATGGTAGAGGCGCCCAAGCCCCAGCCCCATCCGGGCATACGCCATGTCCCACGGGTACTGATCGTCGTGATCCAGCGAGATAATGCTGGACCGGTCGCTGGAAGAGTCGACGGACAGCTCGCTGACCGTGTCGCTGTTGGAGTCGCTGATGGACGTGTCCGAGTACACGGACGAGCCCGACGACAGCCCCGATCCCGTTGAGCCGTTGATGGACGGCGGCGGCGACATAGACGAGATGGGCAGGTGGGACAGTGCGTCCAGGTCCTCGACATCCACGTCCTCCAACACGAACACCTTGCGGAACTTGAAGATGGCCTCCTTGTCCCTGACGGTGCCGTCGGACCGTAGGTCCACGGCCGAGGTGGCCAGCCCCGCCAGTCCCATTGCGACCAGCCCCGCAGGTCGGCAGGCTGCCGACGATGACGACGACGTTCTAGTGGCGGAGGCGGTCACCTCGAACGCCCTGGCCAAGCCGCGCACGGGCATGGTCTGCATGGCGGTGGCCCGGGCTGCGCGGGCTGTCGGCCTGGTCCTGGCGGGGGCAGTCTTGGGGTCCACGTCAGTGTCCAGGTCCACGTCGCCAGCCACGGAGACCCTCTTGGCGATGCTCTCCATGTTGCGCAAGAACGTGTCCCTGCGCGTGGCGCTGATGCCGCTGCGGGGCGTGGAGTGCGCGCGCGCGGCTGTGTCCAGGCTGTCCAGGCTATCCGCCGACGCCAACCCCAGCCCCGGTCGAGGACGAGGACACCGGGACAGCGGCGTGGACAGCAGGGCGTGCGCGGACTGCGACCTGTCCAGCCCGGACGCTGACGGGGGCCTCCGCGAGGACACCGGGGCTGCGGCCGGCGCGGGGGCCGCCGACGGCGGGGGCGTCGCGGGTAAGGGCAGCGGGCAGGGCGATGGTGAGGCTGGGGCCGGCACGGGCAGGGGCAGGGCCGCAGGCGTGGCCGCAGGCGGGGGCAGGGCGACGCCGGCCATGCTGTGCCTGCGGACCGGCAGTGGACTCTCGACCGGCTCCAGGGCGGCGAACCAGTGGTGCTGCAGGCACTCGCTGGCGCTCAGTCTGTGTCTGCAAAAGAAGAAGTGTCGGCACAACGCGTGAGGTGAGGGCGAGGAGACTCGACTGCGGACAGGGACAGCCGGGGACATCCCTGACGGGGTCTCGACGGGGTGGACACTCGACTTACTTGGGATCCTTGACGATGAGTCTGCGCATCAGGTCTTTGGCGTTGTCGCTAACATCCTCGAACAGGTCGTCGGGGAAGTCCAGACGACACTGCGAGATGTTGCAGAAGGTCTCCTGCTTGGTCTCGCCGCCGAACGGCGAGCAGCCCGTCAGCAGGACGTAGAGGAGTACTCCCACGGACCTGCGGGGTGCGGGAGAGAGGATGGGGGGAACAAATCGTTATCCTTCCTGAGATCGAAACAGAAATATACCTCCCCTCTGGGGAGTAGGAGAAATACTCACCACATGTCCGTGGCCAGACTGATAGGTTCGTAGTTGAGCACCTCGGGCGCTGCAGGACAGAGAGACGCATTAGCACCGAGCCGAAAGCCGAGCTGGTGATACAGTATTTCGACCCACGCCGCGTTGCCGGTTGCCGGCTTCGCTTTGCTGGCCTCGCTGGCACTCACCCACGTAGTCAGGCGTCCCCAGGATCTCGCGCACGTCCGCGCCCTCACTGAGGTACCGGGAGATGCCGAAGTCGCACAGCTTCACGTCGCAGTCGGGGAAGTCACCGGTCAGCACCAGGTTCTGCGGCTGCAACAGCAAGAAAAGGGGTTCGGGGTCGTCTATAAACTACGAAACGGTGGACGTGTGTGGCTGGGGGGGGGGGGGGGGCTGTCCTCCAGAATAGGAAGACCGCTGGATGACAGCCTGTGCCGCTGTAAGTAACGTTGGGGACAACGTTGGCACAGCCTTCCTTTACCGTTCCGGAATGGAAATTGGCATCTGACGCACTTTGGGGCAGATTTCGAGCCAGGCGCGGATCCAGGAGCCACTTGTGGGGGGGGGGGCAATGTACCACTTTTTGCCTACTTACAGGCGAAAAGTTCGGCGGGTTGCCTACATTTCAGGCGCCCTTCGGGCGCCTTGGTAGCATCTTGGGGGGGGGGGCAAAACCCCTTTGCCCCCCCCCCCCCCTTGTATCCACGCCTGTAGCCGCAGATATCGAAACACGCGTGTGTCTGCCACTTCGTGCAGAACCTACGTAACTCTGGTAGCTGCTCTGAACGTACGTAAGTTATGCAGAATGCACATGTCTAGGTTCAGACCAGCTCCCAGAGGTACTGTGCTATCTGAGTGGCAGACATACGTGAGTTTCGATTGGGACCGTCGAGCTGGACGTTCGGGAGCGTTCACGAACCAAGTGACATTTATTCTTCGAACCCTTGCGGCGTGTGGGGGTGGGGGGTGTGGTGCTGGAGCAAACTGTCGTTGGCGCGGGCCTCAGTGCAGGCGTGTGGGGGTGGGGGGTGTGGTGCTGGAGCAACCTGCCGTTGGCGCGGGCCTCAGTGCAGGCTGGTGGGTTCGATTCCCACAGACGGTTCCACGCGCACTTCCGCCCCGCATGATTTTTCGTGTACTTCATTGATTGCTTGTCACGTGGTTCCTGACGGCCCCTTTCGAGTTCGAGTGTCTCTGGGCGCGTAAAAAAGCGGGCCCGTGATTGGCTGTGCGCGCGGCCTCGTCGTGAGATGGATCGGGTCTCGTCTGCGCTGCCGTTTCGGCGAGTCACCCAATGAAAAGACAGTCATCAGCGAACACATCCAGAGGTGCCATCTGTCGCCATCATTGACCTCCCCCCCCCCCCCCCCCCCGGCCCTCTCCCCTAACCGTGCAGGGCAGGGGGAGGGGAGCGGAGGGGAGGGAAGTCCGGCAGGGCGGGAGCTGAGCTCGGCTGCTGCGGGTCCCGGCTCCCGGCCAGCCCCTCGACCCTTCGCTGCTGCCTGTCCGACATTAAATATCGCAATCAGGACATTTCGGGTTCGGGGGTCAACGCGCGCGGTCCAGGCGGTCCAGGCCGGGAGGGACGGGCAGGGGGCCGGGCCGCGGGGCAGGGCGGCGGCGGACGCGCCTTGTGGCAGGAAACATAAAATCAAGCATTGACCCAAATCTGCTGGCCTGCTCCTGCTCCTGCTGCAGCGCGGTATGGGGATGGGCTTGCAGAGATCGGACCGTCGACTGACTAGTCCCTCCCTCCCTCCCGCCCGTCCCGTCCCGTCCCGTGCCTTACGATGCCCGGCGGCAGACTCTGTGGCAGGCGCAGCCGGCGCGGCTCGGCATGGAGGAGGAAAAGAGCAGGATTATTGTTTCCGCTATGAAAAATTTAAAACGCGCCGCTGTCCTGGTTCGGGGCGGGCGCCGAGCCGTGTGCAACCGTGTGCCGCCGTAACGCCAACGACTCCGCCCCCCCCCCCCCCCCCTCTCCCCCGGTGCCCCGTGCTGGTACGTGTGCTCCGATTTTGCTCCAAACAAGTTGCGATGGAATCATTTCCGACATTGCAGTTGTAATTACTACCAGATAGTAGGGCTAAACTAGCCGGTGGGGACGCGGGGACGGGGCGTGGCGTGGCGTGCTGTGGTCAGGCCGTCGCCGCTGCCCTTGCCGCCACCGCCACCGCCAGCACCTGCAGACCGCAGACCGCCGCGGGCTCCCTCAAGAATCCAGTCTGGTCCGACCTGCCACCGTCAGTGGGGGAAAATAAAAATAAAAACTATCCAGGGACGCTCGGGTATTTGAACCCACATCTCAGGACAACCTCGTAAAAAGGCGCAGTAGTCACACATTTGGTTTGCACGCGGGGGTGGGGGCGGGCGCGGCACTCGAGTGCAAGTTATTGTGCCACGCTCCTCTCCTCTCATTTCTCGTGCAGATCGCCGCGTATAAATGAGATCTGCGCGCGCCGAGCTGGGCGAGACGCTCTCTGATCATCACCCCACCCCATCCTATCCCTGTGTCACACCTCCCCCTCCTCCTCCTCCTTCCTCCGACACGCGTTCGTTCATTCACAGCCACCCGCGCCCCGCCAAAGGAGGGACAAGGACGCTCAATACGGGTCAGTACTCAGTAATCACCATCGGCGGCGTCTGCTGCTCCCGCGGCGTGAAATTTCAACCCGCCGCCGTAAACAGCGCGGCGCGCGGCGCAGCCATTCCACACGGAGCGCTGCGCCGCGCCGCGCCTCACCAGCGCCACGGCACGTGCACCGGGCAGCGAAGGGGCGGCGCACCCCTCGCCTCCCCTCCCCGTTTCCCCCCTACCACAGCCAAAACGCGCGCGCAGTTTGGGTATTATTCATCGAGAAATCGGCAGCAACCGCAATCATCTCGTTTTTTAGACCTTTTTTTGGCAGCCTCGCGCGCTGCTCACGCCTAATCCCCTCCCCCCACCCCCTTAGCTGGGTCTGCGGGGTGTCACTCTGGGATGTGTATGTAGGAAATAGGGGCAAATGCTCCCCCCCCCCTTCTTTATCGACACGGCAGCAGTTTGCACTGTGCACCGCCACCGCGAGTGTCAACAGCGTCAACACATACAGACCCCCGCCAGGCCAGCTCGCTGCCCATAAAGCGCCCGTAGCGCCCGTGCATAACACACTAAACCGAGCAGAAACCAGAGAGGGAAAGAGGGGGGAAGGAGGGGGAGGAAAGGAGGCCGCCGATCAGAAATTGAGAGGCGATCCATCAAAGACTAGTGTATCTATGTATCGGGTCGGATGTGACGTTATTGCGGGCCTCGGACTATCCGCCGACGGGACGGGTCCTGGAGCAACGGATTATGGAGACCACCGAGACCGGCGACCGGGCCGCGGCCCGTGGGCCCCCGTGGGGGCAGCACTGCTGCGCTACCGAAGCCACTGATTAGTGATCAGAGGTAACAGCATGGCGGGCGATCTACAGCCACAGCCTTTGGAGTCTGGACTAGGGCAGCGCGGGAGTCTGGAGGCTGCAGCAGCCGTCTGGAGGCTCTGGAGGGACGAGGACCACGGAGACTTCCTCCCCTGCTCCCCTCACTCCAGAGCGGTGATGGTAACCCCACGACACGACACGCACGCATAAAATTGTTTGCGTTAATCTCGAGTCAACACCCCGCGCCGCGCGTAGGGGCGACGCCAGACCGCGCCGCGCCGTCTCGTCCCGCGGGGACCGCAAATCAAACGTTGCCATCAAAAGGGAAGGAAAAGGACGCGTGCGGCCCAGCGCCCCCCGACAGAGAGAGAGAGAGAGAGAGAGAGAGAGAGAGAGAGAGAGAGAGAGAGAGAGAGAGAGAGAGAGAGAGAGAGAGAGAGAGAGAGAGAGAGAGAGAGAGAGAGAGAGAGAGAGAGAGTGTGTGTGTGTGCACTATCCCTTGTCATACCACGGCGATACCCCGTACCCGCCCCTCCATTCGACACGAGATGTCAATCAGTCCCGTCCTTTGAGCCCCATACGGGCGCGTGTGTGCGTGCGTGCTGCCGCTCGTCAGACATCGAACATCATCATCATTACGCCGCTCTGTACTCATCGGTACAGGCGTTACGTAATTTGTGAGCGCCCCCGCGCTGATAAGCCCCGCGCTGATAAGCCCTGCGCCGCCGGAAAACTCCTTCCCTCCTTCCTTATCCCTCCGACTGTTGTGGCAGGTCAGGATCCCCCCCCCCCCCCGCAGCCACTGCCGCGACACCGAGCAGAGCAGGCAATGCGAGGCAATGCGTTCACGTCTCCTCCGCCCGCAGCGCTGTCCGCTGTCCTACGCATCGCCACGCCAGCACCGCCAGCACTGCGGCCAGCGCCGAGCCAAACCCGCTAAAAGCGCCACAATGGAGGTTTCCAATGAGACGTGGAAACGGCAGTTGAAGGAGGTATGAGAAACTTGAATGGTGTTCTGAGTGAATTTGGTGGTTAGTTACTATATTAGGCGATGCCATACCTGCTCTCGAGAGTTTCCGGTTCTGGAAGTGTTTTTCTTCTTCAGCTTCCGTTTCCAATGTCGCATTGGAAACCTCTATTTGACCTGATGGGACCTGGCGGGACCCATGCGCTCCTCCCCTCCCCAGCCAGCCTCCTAATAATATATTTATTCCGGAGTCCCGTTCGGTTTGTCGCACGCCCGGCGCCCGGCGCGCATAAAATGGAGGAAACTTATAGGAGACGAAGCGCGGCTCAGCGTGGTGTCGTCCTCTCCTCTCCTTGTCGCACCACGTGACCGTGCGAGCCCAGTCCAGCCCAACGCCCAGCGGCAACTGGCGCGATATCGCATCGCATCGCGTCGCACCGGAGCCGACGGTTCGACCAGGTTCGACCTCGTAAAGCCCATACCGGGCCCGGACTGGGTATCAGGCCGGCGGGCCGGACCGGGCCGGGAAGGAATATAAAATAAACGGAACCACTTTGCGGCGGGCGACAAGCCGGGGACAGGGACACGGGGCCGAGGGATAGATCGGTATAGAGTCATAAAACGGACGGGAAAGGGGGCGGGGCCGGGCGGGGCCAGGAGGTGTAACATCGAGGGGTGGATCTGGACTGGAATCTGGACTCGCCGAGGGATAGGTGTTGAATTCCGCGGCGCATTCTGACTACATTTACAGTATCTGTTTCGGATTTTGGTTTTGAATCTCCAATGTCCCGGTTTCCTCCGTGCTGGCGGCTGCTGCTGTACATACCTTGAGGTCCAGGTGGGCCACGTTGATGTCGTGCAGGAAGATGAGGCCGTGTAGGATCTGGCGCATAAGGCGCGCCACCTCCCGCTCCTCCGGCACCTCGTCCCGGTCCAGCACCATCTGCAGCTCGCCGCCCGCCGCACTGGAAACGAAAAATTATCACATTTTAATTTTGCATACTTTCAGTGTAGTATTGCTTTTAAAGTTATGCCCTGCTGAAACAGACGGCTTTCGGTGGGTTTCGATTCACCCTGACGGCTTCACCAACCGGCCACGGCCCCCCTCCCCTCATTGCGTCTCGTGGTTTATGTACGGCTCCCGGCAGCGGCAGCAGCAGCGGCAGCAGCAGCGGCGGCAGCAGCAGCGGCAGCGGCAGCGGCAGCAGCAGCGGCAGCAGCGGCAGCAGCAGCGGCGGCAGCAGCAGCGGCGGCAGCAGCGGCGGCAGCAGCAGCAGCATCAGCCCTCAAACACATTCCATCCAGCCGCAGCAGCGCCAGGCACCGGCTCATGGCTGCTCATGGCAGGCGGGGTGTCTTGGCCTTGCCTTTGGGCCCCTTTGGGCCGGGCAGCTGCGAGGCGACTGATTTGCAGGGGCGTGGATATATTTCACAGGTCGCCCCCTCACTTACTAACTCACGCCTCCCCCCTTCCCCCCTGCTCCCCCGGCCCCAAGTTACGGCAGTCAAATGGTGGCATTTATCCGGACGGGACGAGCCGAAGCGGCGAAGCAAGCGGCCACCGTCGTGGAGCTATACTTGGCGGGGAGGAGGCAGAGGCAGGATGGCCGGCACCAGCCGCCACCCTTAGTGTGCGTGTGTGCTCGCGCGTGCGTGCGTGCGTGCGTGCGTGCGTGCGTGCGTGCGTGCGCGCTCAGCCCGGTGGGCCGTGCGGCGGTCTCGCAGGTGAGCTGCTCTGCCTCAATGGCCTCTAATTGTGCCCAGGCTGGGCTGCTCTGGCGATGACGTCACAAACCGCGGTGAGCGCCTCTGCGCGTCCAGGACGGGCGATTTGAATCCGGGAGCGTGAGTGTATGCTGTGTGTGCGTCAAACTAGGCCCACACACACAAGGGAGCGTCCAAAAACCACGTGACGTTTATCGGATTTTCTCGTAACCACCGGTGCAGGGAGTAAGGGGACGTTTATAAACCAGTTTAGGGGGGGGGGGGGGTCAGCCGAATGGTCACGACCTCGTCACGACCCCATCTTTAATGCATGGTTAGGTTAGCCAAGTCACGATGGGGGAGGGGTCAAAAAGTGGCCTAAAATCGGTCACGTAGTTTATGAACGTCCCTTAAACTGTTGCGCGAACACGGCCTCATGAGTGTTATGAGAGGCATTATAGGGTCGCGGACGACGGAGTGCTGCTATTCGAGTCGGCCTCCCCCGCTTCAATGACTGGGACCCAAATGGAAGCAACGGGCGAACGACGCGTTGGGGGACGTCCATACACCGTGTGACCTATTTTAGACCACTTTTTGACTCCCTCCCCCCTATTGTGACCTGGCTAACCTAACCTTATCACGCGTTAAGGATAGGACGCCTGACAGGTAGGCAAACCCACCGCACGGGTGTCGGGCGGGCCTGCTTGCGGCGGGCGGCAGGCGGGCAGCAGGCGGGCGGCAGGCGAGCCGAGGCCAGGGCCCGGACCGGACGGGAATGGGGTGCACAGCACAGCCCATATATCGGTGGCGCCGTGACTTTTCACCTTGGGAAGCGATGGCGGCGGAGGAAGAGGGGCGGCGAGGCATCGTTAAGCAGAGAGTAACGACCCGGCGGCCAGACGCGGCCGCCGCGCGCGCGCGCAGGGGGAGGAATCGCAGTAAACCTCTGACATTGTTTTACTTGACATTGTGACCCACTTGGGGAGGGAGGCCGGAGGCCGGAGGCGCGCGCACCTCGCCGTCGACGTTTCCATGACCGTCTCTCAGCATTTGTTTTTGAAATTTTGTCGGTGCGGCCCCGACATTTTAAAAGATATTTCTAAATGTAGTTTTTTTTAAATGATTTTTTTGATTGTCTTTTTTGACATTTTTTTTGCATTTTTTCTCGAAGATTTCCAAGACTCGACGACTGTCCAGGTTTCCCAGACCCGCCCGCCCCGCCCCTATAACCATGTAATACTCACAGCTCCAGCAGCAGCACCATGTCGCTGGGGGACTCGAAGACCCGGTGCAGCCGCACGATGCGGGGGCAGCCCCGGCACGCGTCCAGCACGGCCACCTCGTGCAGGATCTCGGGCCGCAGGTCCGCCGAGCGCCGCCGCTTCCTCACCACCTTGGCGGCGAACTGCTGGCCCGTGCGCCGGCACCGACACCGCCGCACCGTCGCGTACTTGCCCCTGCAAGCAAACGGAGAGAGAAAGGCTCGTGAAAAACATACCAATCCAAACACTTTATTTTTTCAACTATTTCTTTCAGAGAAGTTTCAGCAGGGGGAAGAACGAAGAACGGGTTTGTGCGTTATCTTCTTGGCCTTTCTGCTGGCAGCTCAGTTGACCCCCTTTCCGAGGGGGAAGTCGGGAAGTCCGCGGCCGGCGGCGGCCGTTCATGGCGGCAGCGGCGGCCGGGCCGGGCCGGGCTGTATCGGGTTCCATGTGGAGGTCCTCCCGCGGCCTGAGGCCTCCAGCAGACGAGATGAGATAAGTGAAGTCGATTGCCGCAATCGCGCGCTCTCCGCACACATTTAACTTCCAAATGAGACTTCCTCCCTCATCATAACCAACCCGAGCCGAACAGAGCTAAACCGGCGACCCTCCGCAGGGGGGAGAATTATTTACAGCTCGAGTGAGCGTGTGTGTGTGTGTGTGTGTGTGTATGTGTGTGTGTATGGGACAATTGAAACCCCGTCCTACGGCATCGGCGGCCCAACAAGGCGAGGCAGGGCGCGGCGCCATACATACGTCATCTATAACAGGCCGGCTGCAGCTGCAGGTGCGGGAAGGGGGCGTGGCGGGGCGGGGCGGGGCGGGCCAGGGCGGTACTTTGCGCTGTGAAGGATGCCATCAGAGGGCACAACACACACACGCACCTGACGCCCACGCGTGGCCCCGAGCCCCGTTACGCACCGTTCATTTCCCATACTGCTCTACTGTGCCATTCAACGAGGACCCATACCCAGCCAATCAGCACGGCATGCTGCGCGAGGCGCTCCCGGCGCCCAGTCAATGGGAGGGCATAGAGGCGCCACGCCACGCCGCCCTTCTTACCCAACCCCGGTGTCCACGTAACACACCCACTCAGGTCAAACGACGGTCGGCAGGCTTTTAAAAAAATGAAAAAATAAATAAATATTAGGAGGTGGGATTTGAACCTGTACCGGATCGTAACTGGGGCTGAAAGTCGGATGCCCGGACGCCATTCGGCCGTTGCCGTTCGGTAACGTGCAGAGGGCGGCATAACAGCCAGCAGAACACCCACCACCCCTCCCCTCCCCTCCCGTCCCTGTCGATAGCTTCTTCGTGACCAAGTCTCTCCAACAGTTTGCTTTTCCCCCTTTGCTTCTGTCGTCTACTTCTCTCTCTCTTTCTCTCTCTCTCTCTCTCTCTCTCTCTCTCTCTCTCTCTCTCTCTCTCTCTCTCTCTCTCTCTCTCTCTCTCTCTCTCTCTCTTGCCCTCCTCTTTCACCCCCTCTGAATTAACGGAATTAGAAGGTTATACAATACAAGGCGGTCGTCCCGGGTTCAAATACCCCCCCCCCCCCCCCGCCGTGCTTGACCCACTTCGCCCGAGCAGATGGAGCAAAATCCCATACAAACTGATCCGAGCTGGGGAAATGATCGGTCCTTCCTCATCAGCACACGAAGAGCACGGCACTGTCATTATCTGTTACGTTATTTTACTCCCCCCCCCCTCCCCTTTTTGTGGGTCGTCGCCAACACTGTTAGTTAGCAGGGCAGTGCGAGGGGAAAGGGGTTGGGGGGGGGGGGGGGTCAGCCGGGCTGAGCACAGTAGCCACGCAGCAGACGTGCGCACGATTGATGAAATCATTTCCTCCCGGGGGCAGGGCAGGGCATGGCAGAGGGGCGGCGGCACGGCCTGGCATCGTGGCCCCGTCCGTCCTCTGTGTGGTCCTCTAGGATGGGCCCCCGTCCATCGTCATTTCCTATCGCGGAAGTGTCATGGCAACGCATGTGAAGTCGAAGACAGAAAAATCCTTCTTAAATTGTTTCCACTCTGCGGTTGCCAAGCCTGGACAGTTTGGCGCGCGGCGTACTGATCCGGGGTGCGCTCGCGCCGCGGGGGAAACAACTAGAAAAATCGGTGTCTGTCGGATTACCATTACCCGGATTACCCGGATTACTCCGAATTACTCCGGATTACCCCGGATTACCTCGGATTACCCGGATTGCCCGGATTACTTAGGATTACCCGGATTACCCCGGATTACTCCGGTTTACTCGGATTACCCGGATTACCTCGGATTACCCGGACTACCCGGATTACCACGGATTACCCCGGATTACCCTGGATTACTTTGGAATACTTCGGATCACTCTGTGTTAATATCTACGGATTACTCCGGATTACCTCGGATTACCAGGATTACCAGGATTACCCCGGATTACCCGGATTACACCGGATTACCTCGGAATACCCTGGAATACCCAGAATTACCTCGGATTACCTGGATTACCCGGATTACCCCGGATTACCCCGGATTACCCGGATTACTCGGATTATCCGACGTCTGTCTGTCGGAGACCAAGGAGTTGTTTCCCCCTTGGCTCGCGCCGCGGTGTGTAGCACTGCAGCACACGGTGACACGGCCCGCAGCGGGCGGCAGCGGGCCGAGAACAAGACGTGTCCTGCGCGGCTCCTGTCCCGACGATGGACGGCAACGACGGCTGCTGCGACGTGTGACACACACGTGACACACACGTGACACACACGTGACACACGCCACACGACGACCGCTCATAGCGCGTGCGGCTTCCTGCTGCCCGCTTGCACAATCACCGGCCACCACCGCGGCCCCACCGGCACCCAGCACAAATGCGCTACAGTTTTTCTTACAATTCTCTTTAAATGTTACATTTTGTTCCGTTGGAAATTCTTGTCAACTATCGCATATTATTGGGTCAGCCGGTTAGACCATATCCACCGCACACTATCAATAGTTGGGCGAGGCTACGGGTAAAAAGGGGGGGGGGGGGAGGTGTGAATCGATTTTGACTCGTGACAGCGGCTGCACTAAGAGCACGGAGGTGCCAACCGTTGCACAACACAACCCCCTCAGCCTGCGGCCTGCGGGCACCTCCGCGGGGCCGCGGCGGCGTGGTGGTTCTCAGTTGGCCGGCCTGGTTGCAGCACGGCGAGTCCGGACTCGGGACTGGGGCAGAGCTGGGCAGAGCGGTAGGGCAGGCGGAAGTCAGCGGGGCGGCAGCGGCCAGCAGCGGCAGCGGCCAGGTCCAGGCCAACAGAGATAGCACAGCACGGCGCTGGACGCCAACGCCGGACGCGGCCAGACTAGAAGAACATCTCACACGGAAGAACGAGAGGGAAGGAGAGAGAGAGAGAGAGAGAGAGAGAGAGAGAGAGAGAGAGAGAGAGAGAGAGAGAGAGAGAGAGAGAGAGAGAGAGAGAGAGAGAGAGAGAGAGAGAGAGAGAGAGAGAGAGAGAGACGCGCGGGAAGAAAAAGAGTGCAGCGGTGCTGCCATCTGTGTGTGAGCAACAAGGACATGGTGATCGTGCCAAGGGATTTTGAAACGCCCTGCCCCGCTGCCTCTGCCGCTCTGCCCCTCCGATGTTCGCAGTGTACATCAAGATTGAAAGTGTGCGCACGGCGGGCTGCCCGGGGCGGTCCGTGCCGGACCAGCGCTGGACACGTGCCGGACACGACACGACGGACACGGCACGCTGACGGACAGGTAGACATCCCCGCGATGATAGATCGGGACGACTCCGGCGCGGCCGGCTCCGGCCGGCTCCGGCCGGCCGACCGAGCGCCTGCGAGTGCCGGGGTAGGCCAGCCCGCACGACACGCGTGCGTGCACAGGTCACAGTTGCCTAGCCAGCAGGCGCCGTTAGAGCCACCCAAATCAGGGTGCGGAGAGTGCTATGCCAGTCGCCCCCAGCCCTGCTCGGCGTTCTCTACGACCTCGTGCTGCGTGTGGATGTGACGTGGGGATGCTCGCCGGCGGGGCGCTCGGCGGCCGGCTCGGCGACGGCGCCCATGACCATCAATCTATAATTGAAGGCAGAGCGCGGGCAGCAGCAGCAGCAGCAGCAGCAGCAGCAGCAGCAGCAGCAGCAGCAGCAGCAGCACCAGCAGCAGCAGCAGCAGCAGCAGCAGCAGCAGCAGCAGCAGCAGCAGCAGCAGCAGCAGCAGCAGCAGCAGCAGCAGCAGCAGCAGCAGCAGCAGCAGCAGCAGCAGCAGCAGCAGCAGCAGCAGCAGCAGCAGCAGCAGCACCAGCAGCAGCAGCAGCAGCAGCAGCAGCAGCAGCAGCAGCAGCAGCAGCAGCAGCAGCAGCGCTGGGGCCGGGCCGGACGCCTCCCGGCAGTGCAGGCGGCGCAGCGGCGCACGACTAGGCGCGGCACGGCGGTGCGCGCGGTACGCGGCCCGCACGACGCGGTCGCGGCGAAAGCCAATAAACCGCGCGCAAAGCACCGCGCCAGCCGCCAACACCGGGCCCACGGCGGCCGATTGGGACCCTGGGAACGCCGGGGGGCGGCCGTGCCGTGTCAGGCTCCGGGCTCCGGGACTCCGGGGCGGTGCGTGGCGTCGTCCGCGCGTCCGCGTCGGCGGCGTCCTACATAGGGCCAGGGCACCGCGTCGCGACGCCTCGCGGTCCCCGCCGATGCTGCCGCTGCTGCTGCTGCTGCTGCTGCTGCTGCTGCTGCTGCTGCTGCTGCTGCTGCTGCTGCTGCTGCTGCTGCTGCTGCTGCTGCTGCTGCTGCTGCTGCTGCTGCTGCTGCTGCTGCTGCTGCTGCTGCTGCTGCCGCCGCTCCCATGACCTTTCCGGCGGCGACGCCGCGCGCGCAATAACTTTATCAGTTTGCAAATGGGAGAGGAAAAGCGAGGCGCAGGAGGGAAACGTCTCGGTGCCGGTTGGCATCCAGGACGCCGAGGGTCCGGGGTATCGCTTACCGCCAGGCCCACCGGCCCCCCTGGCCCGGCCCCCTTCCGACCACGTCAGCCGTCAGCCCAACACGCCAAATACTTGCAGCCGCCCCTCCTTCCTGCCCCCCTCCCCCCTCTACCGCGAGTGTGTCGCTTCTTCCCGCGCGAGGGTATCAGTTACTCCCGCCGCACCGCGGCTCCGTGGCTGCGTGTGCGTGCGTGCGTGCGTGAGCGTGTGCAGCGCGTTGCAACAAGGATGCAAACATGGGGGATTTATGGAGATATCAAACAACGGGACGAGGTATTAAACCTCTGCGGTTTGGGTCCGGCCTGGCCCCGCCTGGACCAGCGTCCGTCAGCATCAGGTACTACGAGGTGGCCGCGTGGTGGCCGTTGGCAGTGCCCTACCCTGCTTGTGGCCGCGCGTGGCCGCGCCGTGTCAAGTAGGCCAAGTGTGCGCCTTTTAGCATTCACGGCCACCAGGGAGTGCCCTGCCCGGCCCAGCCCCGGCCCAGCCCCGGCCCAGCCCCGGCCCAGCCCCAGGCCGTACCGCGGGGGTCGTATTTAACAGAAAGCGAAAGGAAACGACTAGAAAGGGACCTTTCTTTCGGGGGGGGGGGGGTCGCTGTATATTCACGCGGCGGCACGTTTTTGCCATAACGCCCCCTTCGCCGCGCCCCCGTCCCCCACCCCTACAACACACGCGCGCGCGTGCACGAGGCGGCGGTGGGGGAGGGGGGGGGATTTAGACGGTAGTGGCCTGCCGGTGGTGCCTGCCGCCTGCCGGCCTGCCTGACACACTTACGGATTATCGGCAGGAAATACTATGGGCAGTTAGTCCATTTTTACCTTGTTGGGTTCGGCGGGGGCTCACGATCGGCACGTGCCTCCCCCCTCCTCCTCTCTCTCTCTCTCTCTCTCTCTCTCTCTCTCTCTCTCTCTCTCTCTCTCTCTCTCTCTCTCTCTCTCTCTCTCTCTCTCTCTCTCTCTCTCTCTCTCTCTCTCTCTACCTCTCCACGCGTGCGCGTCCCCCCCTTCCCTCCATTCCACCTCACAGGAAAATCCTCGAACGCCTCCCCTTCAATGAAAATAAACGATGATCCTCTCTAGATCCTCTAGACCTTCCTTATAATATCAGAGCCATTTACTCGTCCTGGCACAAACGTGTGTACGAGCACCCGTGCACACACAGACACACACACATACACACACACGAACATAGGCTCGCTCCTATTACGGGCAAGACTGACAAAAAGTTACGATTACGGCAGACATCGAAATTCGAGTTGTGCTGCTGTCATACTGAAGCAGCCCGACCACTGACACGCTGGTGATGCGAGTGTGTGTGTGTGTGTGTGTGCGTGTGTGTGCGCGCACAGCGTTTAGTGCCTCGTATTGCATCGTAACATTTGCGGCACGGCCATACACTACGGCCAGACAACAATGTGATACGGCCAGGAAAATATGGGACTGGCGCTTTAGCACAGCTTTAGCACCGACCCTAACCCCGGCGAGGCGGCAGCCAGCGACCACGATTGGCCAGCAGCAGCCGGCCAGCCGGAGGAGGATATAACATAATCCAGGTGTAAATTCTGAAACTAAAATCCAAGCAGAAGCAGTTCAGTGCGTACACTTCGAGACGATGCGTCGACGCAGTGGCCCATTCTGCTGTAGCTACAGCATAGTGACTATGCACTGTTCAGTTTGCAGAGCGTGTAAACGTTCAGTGTCGAGGAGGCTGTAGACGCCAGGAGCCACCAAGGGAAAACAAGTGCCCTATCCATATCAGCCGGGCCATGCGTATGAACATGCGTGCCAACCACCCGAGCAGCCGAGCCGCTCCCCGACCCGGCCCCGGCCCCGCCCGGCCCTCCCCTCAGAGCGAATCTCTTTTAATCGCACACTCTGACATTACGGCGGCACGGCACGCCGGCGGTGCGTATCTGTCCACGGCACGCTGACCCACATCGCGTACCGTACGGCGGCGGCGGCGGCGGTGGCGGCGGCGTGTCGTGCTGGGCGGTAGCGGCAGCGGCAGCGGAGTATTACAGTGGCAATGAATCATCTGCCCCCGGCCCCGGCCAAACAGCCCCGTCCCGGTCAGACCAGCAGGCCACTGGCAGCCGCTGGCCCGCGGCAAGGCGCCGCCACGCCACGCCATGCTCGGCCCGGCCCGGCCCGGCCCGTAACGCCCCCGTCATGGAGTACTGTAGCAGTACGGACAGAGAGGCGACGCGGGCTGGACTCCTCTCCTCCCCTCCCTCCCCCCCCCCCTTCTGGAACTTGCCCCCTCGCTTCCCCCGCCGAGTGAGCCTACACAGGCCTTCACGTACCTAGTTTGCAGCAGCAGCAGCAGTCGTGGTAGCATAGTTGCACGGCTACCAGATACGACGTGAGCGCACATTAAGGACGGCCCCCTACGGCGTCGTGCATACACATACACGCGTCCTGGAAGTGGTCCACGGCGTTGTGTTTTCTAATAACGAGCTGCACGCACACACACGCACGCACACACGCACACACACACGGCGCTTTGCCCCCGGGGTCCACCGCGGTTTAAATGTCTGCAGCCCGCCAATATAGAAAGTGAGAGCACGGCCCGGCCCGGCCCGGCCGGCGGCCGGCACATAGCATACGGCGCACCTCGAGCCGACCAGGTCGCCGCCGGACCGGCCCGGAGTTCTTTTCTCCTTTCAGTTCCCTAATTTGACCTGTCTGAGAGCGCGGCGCCGATACGGCAGACGGCGCCTGCCGGGTAGGCAACCACGACCTGCTGCGCGCACGCGTGTCGTGCGGGCTGGACTACCCCGGCGCTCGCAGGCGCGGCCAGCAGAGAGCCCCGTCATTATATTGAAATGGTAATAAAAATAAAAGCCCCGGCGCGGCTCCGCGGCTCCTCCTTGTGTCTCTGGGTCGAGGTCGCGGGGCTTGGCGCGGGGCGGGGCGGGGCGGGGCGGGGCCTAGCGGCGCCTTCTGGTAGGGCGGGGCGGCGGGGCGGCGGTGTCGCAAGGCGGTGTTGTATAGGGCTCGGCAGCTCCACGGCCACTTAGGGAGGACCGCGAGGTGAGGCGAGACGAGGCGTCGGCAGCAGCCCCCACAGCCCTCACTCAAACAAAATATATCAGATGTAAACCTTTAAAAATAAAAATAAATCAGGGAAAGAAAAAATAAGAAAAGAAAATAAGAAAAGGTAAGTAAAAATCCGGAAAATCAGAAAGAAACAATTTAAATTTTAAAATAAAAACATTCATTTACGCATATTCAACGAACGCCTTTTTCCCCCCCGTGGGTCCGACCACGTCCGACCTCTGCGCGGGCACTGCTGCTGCTGCTGCTGCTGCTGCACGGCAGAGAACACGTGTGCCTCGTCTGGTCCGCGTAGCTCACTGTCCAGTCCGCTCCGCCCTTGTCCTATCCTACACTTGTCCAGTCCCACGTATGGCGGCATGGGCGTGGCATGAGTGTGTGTGTGTGTGTGTGTGAGTGTGTGGAGCCATGCACACGGCCCCATTGTGGTCCCGACCCGGCCTCTTTGTTCTTCTTGTTGTTGCTGCTGCTGCTGCTGTTGCTCTCTGGCGCCACCACCGCTCACTACTTTGCGACCGCCAGCAGCCACA